>JAVLUZ010000142.1:20806686-20967228 GCA_036768485.1 Mermis nigrescens | reverse complement strand
ATACAAGTATGTATTGAATAGTATAGATATTTTTTTCAAAATTTGAATGATCTATACCCTTAAAAAGCAAATATTCTAATGATATTGTTGGAGCTATTCAAAAAATCTTTGAAGATCGAAAACCATATAAATTACAGACTGATGCAGGAAAAGAATTAGAAATTTCTTAAATCAGAATCTGTCGACTTTTTGTTACTAGAAGCAAAATGAAAGCATTGGTAGTGGAACAATTTAATTGCACGCCAAATGAGAAAATGTGGCGTACTTTACTAAAAAGAATACATATGGGTACATTGATGTCTTAGACAATCTCATGTATAGTTATAATCATTCTATGCATAGAACTACACGTACATTTCCAGCAAATGTTACGCCAAAAAATGAGCAAAAAAAATTTAAATAAAGCCTTTCACATCACAGAAAAAGATTTAGTATTTAACTTTATTGTTGGTGATAAGGTACCTATCTACAATATATTTTCGAAAGTTTGTTTCTTTGTTGGTTCGTATGTTTGTGCCGGGTTGGCTCCGGCCCAATGAAATTTGGTGGGCTGATATTTTGGGCCGAGGTCGGTCCAATGGGGGAAGGAGCCGTAGCGATCTTGAAATTTCGACAAACGCACCCATTGGCCCTGGGCAGGGAGGGAGCAGGCTTTGGCCCCTGTGCTATAAGCCTCCACGATTTTGGGAGATGGCCGATTTTTTGCTATTTTTTTCAAAAATTAGTTTATACTGTTTGTATAGGGATACCCCGGCCAAGAGGAGCATGCCTGGCGACACTATGTACATTGTTATATGTTATAGCATTGGTCGGCACTGTGAAACATCAAAATACGGGTTTAACCAAATGATGCTATAACATAGGCAATTTTATAAGATAGGCATGGTATGAGATACTATATGCAACAAGATAAGCAATGCTATAAGATAGGACGTGATATAAGATACTCTGTGCTACAGGATAGGCAATACTATAAGATAGGATGCGATATAAGACACCCCGTGCTACAAGATAGGCCATGCTATAAGATAGAACGTTATAAAAGATACCCCGTGCTACAAGATAGGCAATGCTATAAGATAGGAAGTGATATAAGATACCCCAAGCTGCAAGATAGGCAATGTTATAAGATAGTATGGGATATAAGATACCCTGTGCTATGAGATAGGCAATGCTATAAGATAGGTTTGGTATAGATACCCTGTCTGTGCCATAACATGCAGTGATATAAGATAGGAGATACCATCAGCTATAACACATCACGTGATATATGACACCCTTTGCTACAACAAACAAAAAATTTTTAAAACATCAAAAATATGGTTTGACCAAAAAAATTTTTCAAAACATCCTAAAACATCAAAAATATGGTTTGACGAAAAAAATTTTCCAAAACATCTCAAAACATCAAAAATATGGGTTTGATTAAAAAATTTTTCCAAAACATCCTAAAACATCAAAAATATGGTTTGATGAAAAAATTTTCCAAAACATCCCAAAACATCAACAATATGGGTTTTATTAAAAAAATTTTCAGAACACCCCAGAACATCAAAAATATGATTATGGCTAAACAATTTTCAAAACCATTCTGTAATGTAAAAAATATGGATTTGATCAAAAAACTGGTTGACAAAAGACATTTTAAAAAAAATCCAAAAAATAAAATATGGTTTGTACCATCAATTTTTTTAGAATAATATCCCAAAAACATCAAAAGTCTTGAAAAATAAAAAATACAAGAGACATATTAATTCCATAAAGCTATCAGGCCTAAGTTCAGCCGGGCAACGCCGAGCAGCTCAACTATATTTGTGAAAGTTTGTTTGTCTGTTTGTTTGGGGTTGGCTCCGGCTCCATAATAGTTGGTGGGCTGACGTTTTGGCCCGAGGTCAGCCTATTGGGGGAAGGATCCATAGCAACATTAAAATTTGATCAACCCCACCCAATCACCCTATACAGGGGAGGAGCGGGAGGCAGCCCTATGCTCAAGCATAGCATTTTTTTTGGACATGGCCGATTTTTCGCAAAGTTTTAAAAAAGGGACAAAACTCAGTTTACACTATTTTTGGGTCTTGGTTTTTTCTGAATTTTAGGCGGGTTCGGACTCCCCCAGTCCCCCACAGCTACGTGCCCGGCTATAAGATAGGACATGAAATAAGATACCATATGCTACAAGATAAGCAATGCTATACAATAAGATGTGATAGATACCTGTGCTACAGGATAGGCAATGCTATATGATGGGACGTGATAAAAGACACCCGTGCTACAAGATAGGTAATGCTATGTGATACAAGACACCCCGTGCTACAAGATAGGCAATGATATTAGGTAGGATGGGATATAAGATACCCTGTGCTACAGGATAGGCAATACTATAAGACAGGACGTGATATAAGATACCCCGTGCTACAAGATAGGCAATGCCATAAGATAGAACGTGATAAAAGATACCTTGTGCTACAAGATAGGCAATGCTATAAGATAGGAAGTGATATAAGATACCACGAGCTGCAAGATAGGCAATGCTATAAGATAGGATGGGATATAAGATACCCTGTGCTACGAGATAGGTAATGCTATTAGATAGGTGTGATATAAGATACCATGTGCTACAAGATAGGCAATGCTATAAGATAGGTGTGATATAGATGCCCTGTCTGTGCCATAACATGCAGTGATATAAGATAGAAGATACCAACTGCTATAACATTAGAGTGATATGAGATATCACGTGATATATGACAGCCTTTGCTACAACAAATAAAAAATTTTTAAAACATCAAAAATATGGTTTGACCAAAAATATTTTCCAAAACATCCCAAAACATCAAAAATAAGGGTTTGATTAAAAAAATTTCCAGAACATCCCAGAACATCAAAAGTGCTTCAAAGCATGGATGTGTCGATAATGTAAGAGTGCTATAACATATCCTGTGCTGTGAGATAGGTGTCCCAAAAAATCAAAAATATGGTTTGCATCAAAAAAATCTTTAAACATCCCAAAACATCGAAAAAATGGTTTTGTCCTAAAAAATTTTTTAAACACCCCAAAACATCAAAAATATGGTTTTGACCAAAACAAAATATTTTAATCTCCAAAAACATCAAAAGTATGGTGTTAAAAATATGGTTATGATCAAACAAAATTTTTGAACTCCCAAACCATCTAATTGTATAATTTCCAGAACATTCCAGAACATCAAAAATATGATTTAGGATAACGAATTCTTAGACCATTCTATAACGTCAAAAATATGGATTTAATCAAAGAAATGGTTGACAAAAGACAGTTTTAGAAAATTTAAAAAATAAAATATGGTTTTTACCAACAATTTTTTTAGAAATATTCAAAAACATCAAAAGTCCCGAAAAATAAAAAATACAAGAGACATCTCAATCCCATACAGCTATCAGGCCTAAGTTCAGCCCGGGCAACGCCGGGCAGCTAAGCTAGTGTCTAAATAAAGTTAAGCGCACTTTTGAAAAAAGATACTTTGCCTAATTAAATTGAAGAATTTCTTTGTTAAAGAGGATATGCTATAACTCCACCAATATGTATTTCAGAAGACCGAATGGGTGAAAAATTAGAAGGTATTTTCTTTGAACTATAACTGCAAAATATTGATGTTTTAAGTAAAGATTTATTCATTTTTAAAAAAATTTTAAAAATTCGAAAACATGGCAACAAAACTGATTATTTAGTACATTGGCGAGGTTACCCGTCCAAATTTGGTTTTTGGGTCCGTGATCTGATAAAGATATAAATAGTAATTTTCAATCTCATTTTGAAACAGAAAAATGGAGGCTGGTCAGTGTTTCTTAAAGCATATGTTGTGTCATTTATCACAAAATGCATACTTTCCTGACACTGCTATTGGGCCCTATTTTTAGCCGAAAATGAGTAATAATTTTAGTTTAGGTTTGATCAGAATATGTGCAACCTGTTCAGATTATGGCAGTATCTAAGCCCCGAGGCTAAATTTTATTTTGCTAATCATTAAGCAAGAAGCGTTGATGAGCGCATTACTTCATCAATGTTAACAAATTTCATCCAAAAATTTTTGCATGCTTTCAAAACTTCTTTGCATACTTTGGACATTTTCTTGTAAAGTTTTAAAAATTTCTTACAGTTTAAGATCAATTTTATATGCTTAAGGATATCAAATTTGGTGACTGGGACTGTAAAATTTCTTGCTGACTTCGAAAAATTTCTTGCAAAGTTTGAAACATTTCTTGTTTAAATTGAATAATTTTTTCTATAATGGAACTTTATTTCATTCAATTTGGCATTGCTAAAGCATTGATTCAACTATTTTATATGTGACATACAATCATTTTCTCTTTTTGCACAAGTGAGAATCCTTTTTCCGCGTGTAAGCAGTAAAAACGTTACATTTCTGAACTTATATACTATGCCAGGAAAGAGTTCTACTTCATACATGCATTTTCTTTTTATCAACTCGAAGAATTTGCAAAGATTTATGCAAAATCCTAAATCAGCAGAGCCTACAAAAAGCTGCGGTTGTATTTTTAGGTAACAGGCTTATGCATTTATTAGCTCTATAAAATGTTTCCTTGCATTTTTGCAATCATTAATTTCTTTAGCTCCTAATCATACAATTTTACCTGACTTGAATATCAATAATGTAGCATGAGGTGGTCAATATATGATACCTGAAAATTTCTGAGGATTATTTTGTGCAGTATTTGGTGCTTTTGCATATACCTCTTCTGTATGTAGTAAGTCTTTAAGTGCTGCAGTAAGCACTATGTTCCGTATAGTGACCATTTTCTATATTCACCTGTTTCTTATTACATATTTATAGACCATGATTATTCAACACACTTTTACTTGCCTTGTTTCTGGGCCAACAAAGTCTTGCATGACAACTTTTGTCAGGCAATTATTAGAAAACAGAGCACACTTGATTGATACAAAAATTAAAAAGCTTTGGTAGTGCTTTGATGGAAATCAGCCACTTTAGAGAGAAATGCAAGACGTTTCATTTATAGAAGAGCTTAATGATTTTAGTTATTTAAAAAGCTTTTGTCCAATGCTGCAACTTTTGATATTAGATAATCTAATGCAAGAGAGCAAGAGTTATGTTTGAATTGTACAGCTTTTCACAAGGAGATTTCATCTTTGGAATATAAACATCCATCACATTTTTCAAAATGTGTACTTTGATGTCGTCAGAACCTCACACATAAATTCTAATTATATAATCTTATTTAAAAACCCTGCCAATTAATGACAGTAACAAATTTTGTCTCGGCAACTTTATCCAACAAATTCCAAATATTTAAAAGAAGCTTATTATAATGCCACCTCTTAGCCACTTGGCTATCTCTTGATAGATCTCGTCCAAAATGCTAGAGAGACTTAAAGCAAACATATTCAGCAAGCATCCGACTGTTTATATAGAAAAATCTCTAAATACTAATAATGATAGGGTGACCAATAAAAATGGGTAAAGAACAATTGAAACGCAAGATTGTGTGCTTACACCTTCTGAGATGGGCAGGAAAAACTTAAAGATAGTCGACTATAAATACTGCCAGTGAAGATCAATTACTTTGTCTCTACTGCGCAAGCTATTTTTTAAATGGTAATATTTTTTTATGGAAAAGATACAATCAAACTTCGGAGATATCAAAATCAAATAATGCATCGGGCAAATAATAAACAAACCCGTAAGAAAGAAAAATATTATAGTACAGGACGGTGGTTTTCTTCCTCTTTTATTAAGTCCGATACTTACAATTGCAGGCAGTCTTTTAGCTGATGCGATAGCAAACAGAAAATGAAACATACTGAAAAATGATTTTAATTCCTGCCAAAATCAATAGTAGGTCTGAGCCTATAGATGCTTCGCTAGATTTCTTGGATAATAAGATGCAGAAAGTTTTGAACCGCGAAAATATACCACTTGATTTAAAACTCATAAAATATAATCAGATACTTGTCAAATTTTTAGCAATTGCATGAACAGAATCAGGAACCGTACAAAGCCAATTTAATCAAATATACAAGTAGTGTATTCAGCAATGAATGCCATGCCAAAAAAATCAAATTACAAAGGCTAAAATGCTTCTGCACTATATTTGTACAAATCCTTTTATTGAAATAGAGTGTGATGGTGAGCTTGTTGAAGATGGGCAAAAAATTGAAGGCTCAAACATTATAGATTCAGTTTATGATTTAACATGTGAGCATAAGAAAATAAGCAGACATCTTGGTACAAGGGAATCGCTGAGAATGTTGATCTGCTCAAATGTTCCACTAGAAAATATTGCCAATAGACAACATTAGGAAATTTTTGCCACATGACTTTGACTGAGACAAAATTCTATAAATATCTTGTATGCTTTAATTTTTTAGACACAATTACAAAAATGCATGTTTAATTTACTGCTGACAATTACAACATTTGGTTGGAATGTTATACAGGGCAGGCTGCCCAAAGTGGTCATGGATTGGATGAGTTTAAAGGCATCCCATTCCAGCTGGGCGTTGGTCTTGTCAGCTTTTTCTGCTCTCTATTTAGAATGGTTGTTCCTGTTTTGCAATCAATTGGTACGCTTATTGGAAAGCATGCTTTAGTTGCAGGTTTCAATAGAGCACTTGATTTGGCTCAAAGAAAACCTATTTTTAAGTCCTGTAAAAAGCATTCAAAGCGAGAAGCTGCCCAACTTTTTGATGAAGCCTCTCATATCCTGGAACATCAGCCATGAGAGGGACTTGTTAGTCGCCCAAAGTCTATAAATACTAATGCACTTGATGCGTTTTTCTTAAAAACATGGCTCTCATAGACATGAAATCTATTCCGAGTACTAAAACTGAGTTGGACCTTTTCAGTCTCTCCTACCCAAGTGGTTGTAAAGCGTAGCTTCTGGTATGAAACCTAGCCTACACATCCAGTTACTAATGAAGGACCACATAAATTTCAAATACCTCCCTGATCCTCACTATATTCAGCTGAACAAAAATTACATTTCTATACTACAAAGCATTAAAAATCAAACAGTTGCTGCAGGATCAGCTGTAACCTGACTATGCACCTATCAATCTTATTGGTAAAACTTTTTTCAAGCAAGTAAAACGTTTTCAAGGAGGCCGCTTAGTTTTTGACGGCTCTGATAAATATGCATATAAATCATATTTTGAAAGTGAAATAAATTATGGATTAGATGCAAAGCATTCACACATTCAGGTAGCATTATATTTTCATGACAGTAACACTAATGTTGACACAAAAGAAAGTGAATCATTCAAAAAGTGAGGTGCTATGTTTTAAGATGAAAATTTTATAGATGCAGCTCCACTGCATATTATTATGTTCTTGCAAGATAGGTTTAGTCAATTTTGCCGATTTTTGCTTAGAATTACACAGAAATAGAAATGCATTTGCATTGCAGTGTTTTGAAGATGTTAACCTTGATTTGAAAGTCTCTCAAATGAAATTTTCATTTGAAAAGTTGAGGTTTTCGGACACTGGAAATTTAGCTCTAGAGTAAAAAATTCTTTCATACAGAGCCAAATATCCTATAAGGCGCGTAGCTATGACTAAGTTACACCTTTCGAATCCTGCTAGGGAAACGCCAAATTATACATTGTTCACTGGTCAGCTACCTAGACGTATTGTATTTCCTTGTCTTGAAGGTAATGCCTTTCTAGGCAACTTGGCAAAATCGCCATTTAATTTCAAACCATTCAGCATATATGATGCAAACGTAATGTGTGGGGGTATAACCTACCCTGCTCATCTACTTAGCATTGCATTCAAAGATGATAGGTACTTGCAAGCTTATAATCAAATTATGATGCACTTGAAATAGGTTGTGCAGGTAATTCCATAAGCAGAGATGAGGTTAAAAGAAGTCACTGCTTTTTGTTTTTGATTTGACACCTGATGCAGATAATGGAGGGCATTGAGATCTAGCGCATTAAAGAATAACAAGCATAACTGTAAGGTTTGCTGATAATTTGCCTGATTCTGGCATATAAACCATTATATATGCTTAATTTGATAATATAATAATGATTGATAAAAATCGAAACACATTTTATGACTATAGTGCATAAACATGAATACCATGGAAGTATTTAAAATTCTTGAACATGATATCAAGACGAATATATTTTTGGGCATTTTTCCATTAGATCGATTACCACCTAAAAACTTATCCTGCTGCTATAGTGCTTAATTTAAATGCTAGCAATGAGCCTGGTTCACACTGGTCGCTTTGTATTTTGTAAGCAAGAAACACAGTGACTATTTTGATAGATATGGCTCAGAGCTGCCTGTGCAATTAAAGCATTATATTCCTAATGACACGCTCAGATAAACGTAAAATATTGTCCTAACACGAGGGCTTTTTTCATCAGTTGTGAGCATATGTGCATATACTTCCTGTTATGCAGGAGTAATAATGATTCTCTTCAAAAATATATTCCATCTATGCTGAGCGAAAAAATTTATAAATACTTTGATAGGCTTAAAGTATAAAAATGGATACCAATTAATTCTATTTAACGCTTCCGAGCAATTCACAGGAAGCTAACACTGCAGCTACATTTGCAACTAGCCTGCCAAGGCAAATTTTAATATCTGGCGATAGGAAAGTTGGTTTGGCTGAAATAATATCATAGGTAGCATGATAGCGCTTGGCCATCCTTTTTTCTTATATTTTTCACAGCGAGTGCAAAATTTGTGTTCCCCCCCTCACAGCTATAACGGCACACATCTGGGAGGTGCGGTTTTTTTAATCGATGGATAATTAAAAAATTCGATGCCGGTTTTTTTGTTTACACTCAATACCGAGTTAGCAATGAGTGTGTAAAGTGTAAACCGAAAAATCAAATAATTTGCGGAGAGCCAATTCTTTTAAATTTTGCCCCCGAGCTGTAGATTATGAATCTGACCTTAAAATTTCTTTACACTCAATGGTTGTTGCACAAACATGTAAAGTATACGGGTTTTTTACTCTTTGCTTGTTTTCAGCTTATCTAACTCAATTTTGGTTTCTGTGCAGTCCAGTTGGTTTTACAATGTAGAGGGTTACAAAATCTCGTGGAATCTTTTTTTCTCTTTTAACGCAATATTTCTTGATCTGTGATGGTTTTAGTGTAAAGGGTTCGAGGCGAAAAACGATATTTCTTCAACTACTCCGCTAAGTAGGCGGAATGTGTTAATTATGCTTAAAAGGTGCCCTGACCTTAGCGTTAAAGATCCCAGTTTATTTTGTTTCTATACACCTAATATTGCGGTATCAGCATAAGTGTAAAGTTTACACTGAGATGCATTTTTGCGACCAGAGCGTCGTGAATGATGAATTTTTAAAAAAATGTCCTCCATAAGGTCAGAATAACAAATCTGGCCTTTTAACTTTTCTACAGCCAGTGTTTGTTGAGGTATGAAGAGGTGAACTTTGAATTATATCTACATCTATTTTCAAATGCCGATAGATAACTCCGTATTGCATATTTTTGATCAGATTTTCCTTATTTCAGAGGTTTTTGACTCGTCTTTAATAAATAATTATTTCTTATCATCATAAATGCACTATTCTTAAACTTCAGCAGAAAGATGAATATTTTCTAAAACAGTATAATCAAGCTGAAATCTGCCGAAAGGTCGAGTTGGCGCACTGGTTAGAACTCCGTTCTCGGATGCTGTCTTAACCCTTAATTTTCCGTGTGTTTCCAGCAGTCGTTTTCACCATCTACTCGATTTTATATCAAATAAATAAAATCAGATAAAAGTATATACATTTGAAAGCCCTTCTTCTCCTGATTCCAAAAATATATTTTTCCCTTCACAATTTTCACTTTCCGTTAAGAAAAAAGGGAAAAACTATAACTAAAAAAACAACATGGCAGCCTATGGCACATTTGAAAAAATCTATACGTCGGCATTCCGTAGCTCACCATAATGCTGCATTGAGCGGCAGTAGAATACAGTAACAAGGTTTATAGCCGCTATCAAGAACCTGCATTCCCAGAGGTTGCCTACCATTTAAATTTCAAAAAATATTGAATTTCTAAATAACCGAAGCCTTCTACTTCATGAAACTCATAGAAAACGTGTAAAACGAGGAAAAAGGAGGATAGATGATGTTTCACGGTACAAAAATGAACTTAAAATGAAAAAATCAAGAAAAACCAGCATACTCGACCAAAAATCGAGTACACAGGAAATTAAGGGTTAAGAAAAGAATGATGGTTCGAATCCTCTGAATGCTGACTTTTTTATTGTTTTAATTCTTTCTGCAAAACTATGCACTTTATTTGACTGATTCATCACTTTTTAATTTTTGAATTTCGCCTGAGTTCTCGAATGGGAGTGTAAAGAGAACGAAAATATGGGGGTGAAAAGACACATTTCGGCCGAGTTTTCGACTTGTTTATGTCTGCCAACAACTCCGGTTATGAGTTTTAAGAAATTTTTTGACAGAAATGTACTATGGATCATGGGCTATCTTGTGCTTACCAGCAAACTCTTCTACAATCAATCCGCAGTTAGTACCAGGTGTTTAAATTTTACACTCTAGTGGATGAGTAAAAAAACAGATTTTGTCCGAGATTTCTCTGCCAACTTTTTCGGTTATGAGTTGGTGTGAATTGAATAAAATAGAAGAAATAAAGTAACTTCTAATGGCTACACGTCGAAGCAAGCCGCGTTCAAAAAAAACGTAATGTTGACTTGTTTATGGGGTGTAAAGTTCGGAATCTGAGGTGTAAAATGGGCAAAAAAACGGGTTTTTTTTTCGTATTTTGATTGGTAAATCATAACAAATATTTTGCGGAACATAAGTTTGGCATATACAAACGTACTACAATCAAAGGGCAACAAACTGGCCCGAACCGAATTGATTTACATTCAAAGGGGCGTTAGGTTCAGATTTTTAATGTTTACAATGTGGTGGACGGTGAAAAATACGTGTTTGTCCATTTTTTGTTCGCCACTTTCTCTCTTCAGAAGTCAGGCGAGGTCGAATAGGATAAAAATAAAGTACTTTCTAAGGCGTAGGCGTCACAGCGAATTGCGTTTGTTTACATCAGTATTTAGCTTTTTCGGGAGGTGTAAAGTCAAAAAGTGGTAGAGTTTAACGTGTTTCTGTCTTGTTTTTCTGTCAAGTTCTGGGTTATAAGTCTGGTCATGATCTCAAGTCTAAAAATGAACCAGAAACCAAATGTGATACGCCAGTTTGTTTGCACACAACAGTGGTGTAAGTTGTTAACATGTGATATTTATTTGTCCTCGGGCCATTGTGGAGACTTAATTTTTTCATAAATGTTGATCGTAATGTCAGAGTAATATCAGAATTACGTATCCGACTGAAATTTTCTTTACACTCTGTGGTTGTGTAAAGTTTACACCGCACATTAACTTTAGTTCTTGAGCCCTGGAGAAGCATGACTTTTTCTAGAGTCTAAAAATGTACCAGGAATCAAATGTGAGACGCTAGTTGAGCGCGTTTGCTTATACTCAATAGTGGTGTGAAGTATTTTGCAACTGATGTTTATTTGTTCTCGGGTTATTATGGAGACTCAATTTTTTCATAAATCTTTATCATAATATCTGAGTAATATTAGAATTACGAATCCGACCAAAGTCTTCTTCACACTCTGTGGTTGTGTAAGGTTTACACTGCATATTAACTTTAGTTCTAGACACACCTGGGCGTGGGGGTTTGGGAGTATGCACCCTTCCCCAGAAACCAAAATATCCCCCAGAAATCAAAATACCCCCCCAGAATTCAATTTTTGAAAAATTTTTTTCGTTTTTCTCGCAATTTTTTGATGCCAATGGATAGTGCTTGATGAGAAACGTCGAAAAATGGTGTTTTTATCGCCATACCACCATTTTTAAGACCATTTTTTGACTTTCAAAAAATCTTGCACCCCCAGAATTTTCTTGCTGCCCACGTATGGTTCTAGAGCCTTGCGGAAGCTTAATTTTTTTGCAAAATGTTCTACATTATATCAGGATTGGAAATCTGACTGTTAGTTTTCTCTACACCTGGTAAAAGTTTGCACTATTCATTTGTTGTTAATATGTAGTTTATACTACAAATTTATTTTACTTCAAAATCTAAGCGTTAGTGTTCCTTACACTTGATATTTGCGTAAAGTTTTTGAGTTTTTGCTGAAAAACCTTGATCTGTTTAAATAATGTAAGGTTGTCTTGTTTAAAAAGGATAATGCTGATGTTAAGAACAATATTGTTTTCCACGCTCTTTGACTGCTATCATTATTGTGGTATGTTACTGTATGTGTTTACTGACTGATGTACTGAAATCATGCTAATTAAAAGAAGGGTACTAGCAAAGGAAAATGCTCCGATGAAACAAAAAAGATGAATATACTTGGAATTGTGGATTATTAAGGATGTAAAAGGAGGGGACTAGGAAAAATCTACCCAAAGTCGCAAAATATGCTAAAAATTACACTTTCTCTAAGCAATGCAAAAAATCGAAGTATATTCTGCGGCCTCTAAAAAGTTTCTTTTTTAAATAATGTCCAAAGTGTCAGATAAGAGTGTATAAACGAAATCTATAATGGTGCCTTATTTTAATTGCTGGCAAGTAGCAACGCTGACTAGCTTCGTATGTACATATGTATCCTGATTGATAGAAAACTATGTGGTATTGTATTTAAAGTTGTTCTATTTTGTTATGACCATTATAGCAAGCAAAGCAGGGGCCGATTTATTAAGGCACACAATCGTTGCAGGAATGCTGTACCTACATTTAGTCTGTTTCAAGTCAACTTACGCGTTTCCAACTGTTTTGAACCAAGAATTTTTTCAATTGTCTTGGATGCATCGATGTTTGCTATTTCATTCAATTGGCTTTGAAAGACTGTCAGTTTACTCAATCTCATTTCCCATAGCTACTGCATAGCTAACGTGCTACTTTTTCAATCATTTTTATGGTTAAATATTTATTTTAATCTGTTGGACCGCAGAATATACTTCGATTTTTTGCGTTGCTCAGAGAAAGTGTAATTTTAGCATATTTTGCGACTTTAGGTAGATTTTTCCTAGTCCCCTCCTTTTACATCCTTAATAATCCACAATTCCAAGTATATTCATCTTTTTTGTTCCATCGGAGAATTTTCTTTGCTAGTATACTAATACATGGAATAATGTTGCAGAAAATCAAAATATGATGCAGTTTTACGATTTTACAAATAATATTAGACAAAAAATGCTTATTCCTAAAGCAAGATACATAAATATATATGATCTTATTCAAACTACAAACAATGCATTAAAAACAGATAGTTTGAAAGAAAAATTTGAATATATTAAGTACCTGACTTCTAAGTATGAAAAAATAAGAAATTTTGCCCCATAGTAATTGATACCACATACATTAAAAGCTTAAAGCTAATGAATCTTTTGATATATATGGTAGGATTTTTAGATAGTCAGCTTAAAAATGTAAATTATACTGTTGCACAAGAAGTGACCATAGCTGCCCACCACTTTCCTGACATGCCAGGCTGAATGCACAATTTTTACGTTTATTACAATATAGTTGAGCCTCAGATTGTTGGAAATGTTTTCGCGCCACTTTTGCAGGTTGTAAAGATTGAAGGAAAATACATGGATATTGTAAACCAAGCATATATTAGTCCACACTATATACCCATGTTAAAGAAATCATTTAACACAATTGAAATGAATATCAAAACGTATCAAGATCAGCCCGTCCCTTTCGAATTTTGCAAGACTATCGTAAAATTGCATTTTAGACACCAGTAGACTATAAATAGAAGCAGTGTAGCACATAATACAAAGTATGATTTTCTTAATTGGGCTCTAAAATTTCGCAAATGGAGTTGATCCATATTGTGAGCATTATTTAAACGAGTCTGTGATAGTTTGCCATAAATTAGCAGATTATAGTAGGCTTCCAAGATCTGTCCAAAACATAATGTTGAGAGAAAGCTGTGATGTTCAAGTTTCCGACCGGAAAAATTTGACAACATGCTTACCAAAACTAGAGTCTATGAAATTTGAGCCTGCAAGTAAAACCTGCTTGAGAATTGACGACAATTTTGGAGGGATCAATGTTGAGGGAAGGTGCCTAAAGAGCAGCAGAAAACGATTACAAAAGAAGAGTCCAGTGCGATTTCTGAAAAAATCTTGAGCTGCATTGCCCTGTTTGTCATTCTGACTATTCTTTACACCATTCGTTTCATAAAAGAATTATTAGATGATTCATTTACATGCTGCTAATAATCATCATTATGATATGATTACAAGAATGCCCAAATGCAGTAAGTTTTTCTCCAAAGAAAACAGTGTAAAGAGTGGTTTAATGACGCTTGTGACCCTCCCCAGTGATGCGGATCCTCTCATTCTATGCTTATACTTGAGAAAGCAGTGTAAAGTGTAAAGTAGTGTAAAATGTAAAGTGGTATAAAGTGTGCAAAGTAGTATGCACCCCCCATTGACGCGAAGCAGTGAAAAATGTAGAGCCCAGTGTAATGTAGTGTAGTGTGGTGTAAAGTAGTGTAAAGTGTAAGGTAGTGTAAAGTGTAAAGTAGTGCAAAGTGTAAAGTTGTCCATATCCCCTCTTTATCCCCTTCTTATCCTATTTACCTTTTCTCTAGAACCTCTTGTCCTACGCCCTTTTTCTTAAAAGTGTAAAGAGCCTAGGTAGCATTAACAAAACTTAGTGGCGCTGATGAGCCTCAAAGGCGCTAATGAATCTTCTTCAGACCACCGTTGGAAGTTCCGGAACTACCCCTTCCCCAGGAACAACTTTTCAGAAAAGTTCTAGAGTTACACCTTCCCCAGATAGACAACTATATTTTGGGCGAAATACCCAGGGCGCACTCAGGGCGCACCCCTCAGCCCCTTCTATGTGTAAATACATGGGTCCCTAACGTCTACAAAATTGACGTAGGAACTGGATGTATTTGTCTTTGAGACTTACTTAGGTATGTAGGTACTTAGGTCTGCTCTTAGCAATGGTCCCAAATGCTTAGCCTGGGATCGCTTTGGTCTTTGGACCCTTACAGACCTTACGGCTTCGATCCCCCAGTCCTAATATTGCTGACCGGTTCTTGTTGGGTGATCTCAGCAGCTACGCCCTAAGACCTAAGGCTACCTACCTGATTCTCGGAATTACCGCGGAGGTCAGTTGACCTATCTTAGCTCAAGTTGATGAATTAACTTGTTTTCTGGGTTCGAATCAATCCGAAATGTTTTGGTTCCTAATGTACGTAGCACAATGAAATTTGAAAACAACACCAACGAGCTCTATAATGATTAATCATCATTAAAGATTAAATAATATTTTTAATCAATTTTGGGTTTGAGAAAAGAATTAAGGCTTTTGAACAAAATAAGTAATCATATGGAATAAACTATCCGTCCACTCAGAGTCCCAAAACCTCGACGTAGGGAAGCTCCAACCTAACCCTCGGTATATCCGAAACCCCTGGGTAGGTTTCCTGTAATTTAATTCAAACGCTAAATACACAGCCTAGCTCCAGACAACAAAATAATGCAAAAGAAAAACAAAACATACTCCACTGTACAATCGCACGACTGCCAACGAACTCTAACTAAGATGGCCACATAGGACCATTACAGTAAATGAAACTAACGTCAAAATAGCATAATACTGGAATTCTTTTAAATCACAACAAATGTTCTAGACTACAATAAGCGGTAATGCATGAAACAATTACTATTATCATATACTTAACTCTATGTTACCAGACAAGTATCTTAATGTTTTTTATTATTGAAAATTGGGGAAAAAGTGGGAAGACCGAAGGCATAGCCCACAGCACACATGGGCGTGGGGGTTTGGGAGTATGCACCCCCCAGAAGTTGAAATACCCCACCATGAAATCAAAATACCTCCCCCAGAAAAATATTTTTTGTTGCTTTTTTAGCAATTGTTTGATGCCATTGGATAGTGCTTGATGAGAAACGTCGAAAAATGGTGTTTTTGTCGCCATACAACCACTTTTAAGACAATTTTCTGACTTTTGAAAATTTTTTCACCACCCCTTCCCCAGAAATTTTTTCACCCCCCCCCCTAGAATTTCGGTGCTGCCCACCTATGGCCCACAGTACACTATTGTAGATAGCTACTAGTATTGGCTATGTGAGTGGCTACCGCGAACTGCTAAGGCAAGTTCGCCAAAACGTGTAACTCTCGCAGTTACACTCTCCCATGTATAGAAAAAAAATTTGAAACGGAGTGGAGAATTTTTTAGGGAGCTACACCATCACCACTAGCGTCTGCAACGCTTCTACTACTTGGCACTCCGGCGTTCGTAACGCCTCAACTCTGGCGTCCGCAATGCCTCATCCTGCGCGATCGTGAAAAACAAAATAAAATAACAAAAAAAAATAACAAATAACGATAACAAATAACGGTCAATGCATGACCTTGTTCGCACTCCGAACTCTCGAGCAACCGCGTTCAATGGCGCTAGGTAAAACTATATTGTTGCCCGAGTAATGATGAGACTCAGTCTTGGACAACGCAGCATAATATTTGATCATGCTGTCAATCAGCCTCCTTCAGTCCCGGAGTAATGAAAGAATTTTGAATTTAAAAAATTTTTAGATTGGGTCTAAATTAACCCCTTGTCCGTTAGAGAGTTAAGATACCATAATAGTAACACCGCTATTTGAGCAAAAATTATGACACAGAATGATAAAGGCAAAGATTATGCTGAGCAAAAATTAAAGACACTGACAATTTAAAACACGAGGTAACAATAAAAGCAAGGAATGGCAAATTATGCAAGATAACAAAAGAAAAATAAGCACCGTCGGAGAAAAAATTACAGCAAGAAAAATTGACAAGAAAAATTACAAAAGGAAAATAAAGCAGAAACGCGATGTCCTAGAATCCACATCAGGACAAAAAACGAAAAACGACAAAAAAGCTGCTAATTGAATTCAACGCCTGTCGCCGAGTTCAAAAAGTTCTGTACGTTGAGACTTGTAAATTAATAGCGATCCCAATAATTGGCCTTCGAGGCCGCGCGGTTTTCCGCGTGACGGCGTTGGAAATAGTCACGACCCAATTCGGGTTCGCGATGCAAATTCGAATGCTCGCAATAGTAATATGGCAACTGCCTACGTCCGTACATATGCTGACATAGGCGTTGATGTGGGTCAACTGGTCGACCATCGTCCTCATCATCGTCATCCTCCTCGTAGTCATCCTCGTAACGACGCGGTGTGGGTGGCACCGGAGTGGGAGAATTGTTCCAGGTGAAAACCAAGCAATTCTTTGCGTGAAGTTTCACGTGATTGCTGTTTTTGTTGCACAGCCAGCCACAATTTTGGCAGTAACGGTTGTCGAGGTTGTGGTTTGGCATAGACCCCGATGACTGCTTGATCTTGCCCCAACGGTGATTGATACAATTGATCCCATTGCTGCCGTTGACACTAATTGCGACCAGCCCTGATGAGCTCCGCAGTTTGACTGTGGCTGTTGGCAATGTTCGTAAGGCTGCTGCTATTGTGGGCGCGACAGATGACCAGCATCCGCCTGTGAATATGCCTTGGAACGCAGAGCAAAATTCCGTAAATTGTTTCTGCCATGGTTGGGTCTGCGGTCGTATGTGAGTTTGTGTGTATGGTTTTACTTGTGCCTGTGTTTGTGCATGTGATTGTGAATGGTGGTGCATTTGTGCATATCTTTGCCAGGACGACTGCGGTTCTTGCCGCCCAGAGCCCCTTTGGCTTGCATGAGCTCTTAATTTTGCTGCAACTTCAGCGCGAACAAGCCTTTTGACTCATTCATTTTCCAAATTTTTCAACTGACGCAAGGTATGCTCGGATTTTGTGTCGTAGAATCTATTCAATTTTGCTTTATGCTCATTCTTCCGACATCTGGCAAATGTCTGAAGTTTTCAGCGAGGACCGGCGGTGCGCAGTTTTGTCACGCGCCTTGGCATCTCAGAAGCAAGGTTTTCACAATCGCGTTGTTCAATTTGTCATGCGTGCTTTACGCATTTAAATTTGAGCATCAAGAGAAAGATCAACTTTGCGGCATAGCAAGGCTCGCCAAGGACCCTCGAGGGTATTGCAAGGATGCCTGTTGTCTCTCTTTACGAATTTTTCCAAGTCACCTTCTATACGGTGTTTAAGGTAAAAGGCCGACTTTTACCGACCTCGAAAATGGACAAACTGAACCGGAACCTCAAGAGCCGGGTCGGTTGCCAACCTAATTTGGCGAATCATGTTATGCAATACTGGTTGGGTTTTCAATTCGCCTGGTCAACTCCGGGAATTCGGAAAAGCCTCACTTGGTGAAGGTGTGTATGGTTTGCCAAGGAAAGCTATGCGCAACTTATATGACATAGCTGTTCCACCATGCGCTAGCCTATAGCGGCATTGCCGTAGGCACACGCATAAAAGTGGAACTTTTGGTCCAGAAATTCTAACAGCACTTTGGCGTGCATGACGTCTATAGTTGAAAAGATTGTCAAAAATTGATACTCCGAATCATATTCAGTTTGAAACTCTCGGAAAGTATCAAAAATATCGACCATTTGGCACGTCAATATTAATATTGGCGCTAAATGATCTGGCGCCGGGGACATGCGGTGTGGCAAAAATTCTGGTCAAATTTGGTGCGCAATTCCATCAGTCACCACACTTGGTGGTTTGAGGTGTTGATGAACTAACAAGTACTGTAATGGAACTTCGTAGAGCATCATTCCGGTTGTGATGAAGAACTGGTTGTGCACAAAAAATTGGTCAGGGTAAAATAAACGGTTAAAAATGCTCATTTGGCTGATAAATTGAGGTGCAGGTGCATGATCGACATAAGTCAACGGTTGTGCAATGGTAGTCCAAACTATAGGGCGTGCGATGTGTCAGTCGTGGACGCGTAATGCGAGTGTGCTGTGTAGGCCCAATCAAAATGCACTTGGGCAATTTTGATCAACTGGTCATACAAACACATTCCTTTGACTTCACCCAAATAAGTTCTGCAAATTGTACAAAACGTCAGGGACAATATAGCATGGTGCTTTTCGCGTCATAGTTTCCATCATAATGAAAAAAATGTTGGACATAACGCGAGCAATTTTGCACTCTCAAGTTTTCTTCTGCAGTTACGCGTTCGCGTATGGCATGTAAGTACGGAGGGACTGCAGCCTCCACATTCAACGGTAGATTTTGAATATTCTGTGGTTGAATATTTGCCACAGTAGTCAACACACCCGTCATGCCATAGGTGCCGTGAAACGAGATTCAGGTGCCGGTAAATTTGACACCGCCTTGTGGCGCAATTTGGGACGCAATTTGCATAGACAACGCCGCTTGCTGTGCTTCCTGTGGTGGTAGTGTGCATTGTGCTGGTGGAGGCGAAGCCTATAATTTCCGACATGATAACGTCAAGGTCGGGTTGAAGTTCTACCAAATCCGGCTGTGAAGTTGGTAAAGGGTAGTAACGACCCAAAACCCAAGGTGCCTGCTGCTCCTACGCAAGTGATTGTGGAGCAATTGGTTGCGAAATGGTAGTGGCCCCTTTTGTGCCAATGCAGTGCGTGTGGTACGTGGTGGCAACAAATTAGCTTGTCTTTTGGCCTCAGAATCCGAGAACACAATCATTACCATTTTGGTGATAAATCTGGGCTCCTCCAAGGATATGGATTGTTCAACTCCAACCACAGGTAATTCAAATGGTATATCAGTTTGCGAAGAGGTCGCAGAGGCTGCTGTACTGGTACTGGTTGGTTTGGTTTTAGTTTCAGTGTCAGGCGCTATAGCCGGGCCTGGTACTGTGCCGGCAACAGCCTGCAATCCTTGAACTTTTAAGTCAGGGATTATCAAAGACGTTAGCATCGGCCAACGCTTCCGTTACAGAGGCAACTGTGGTGGCTGCGGCTATAGCCGCTGGTGGTTGTGGAGCTGGCGTATAGAAATCAATTGGCGTGGTCAGCTCACCGCCATCGGAATCAACAGTGACTTCAGTCGCCAAACTGGTTGACTGGCCCCATAATGGCATACGAGACAACGGCATACGCTGTCTGGTTTTTGGTCCGCTAGATTTTCATTGCCTTTAAACAAAAATGGCAATGGCTTTCTATCCTCGATAATGCGGTTATTTTGCGAGCAGCCTTCCATCAATATGAAAACATTGATAGTGATCAGGGCATCCATTGCCAAATAAACCTGCATATCGCGAGTTAGCGTTAAACTCCACGCCTGGCCAAAGTTATCCAGCGCGGTCGGATTGATATACATGTCAAAGGAAAAATTCAGCCAAACGCTTTAAAGTGTGTGAAAGCACTGTAATATGGTGACGGCGAGTGAACTGTTCTCGCTAAAGGCTGTATATCAATAAAATTTGCACTAAACGGATCTTTCCAATGTTGGTGTTGTCAAAGCTCGACATCAGGGATTGCCAAGATTTCTTCGAATGTAGGACCGTAAACATGAAAATACGCAAGTCTGTCTTGCGTTGGATCATAACAGACCATAGATATGTTTGGTAAATGCGTTTCAAGTAGCTGATGTAGCCCAAACGGTGGTTTTGGGAACTTAGCAATGTCCCAACAGAACAAGTGGCCGTTTGCGCTAGCAACTTGGACATAGCATACAAATGGGCCATGGAGGTCCTGGTATGTTGGACATAACTGCTGAAAATGCAAATCCCAAGTTTTATAACTTCTGCCTTTTTGGTCATTCACAAATTCTGAGTCATAGCCCAAGAATAAGGTGCCATTAGTCATATTTGATGGCTGAATTAAAGCCAATATAGCTCCAAAAGACTGCTTGTTGTTGGTGATTAATACAGTCGGTAGAAGTCTCTTCCTTTGGTACATGAGGGGTAGCCAAAGGGAATCTACTAAAACTGTTCTCCCACCAGAGCTCTTGGTCATTTATACATCTACGATGATTTTTTGCCTCATGTGATGTTTTATACTCAATCATTTTTGCACTTAGTGCATCTAGACAACCAACACGCGCGTCATCATTTTGTGGCAACGGGTCTGGAAAATCCAACCCCACGTTCAAAAGCCATATCTGTCAACGCTGAACAAAACTCATCTGGGACGCGGGATCACGCCCCTCAAATTTGAATCAGCAACCAGCTGATGCCAGCAATGCTTCTTTGCTTGGGGTATCTTCAGCAGCCATGGGTCTGCAAAAGGGAAAACATCAGATAATGGTACGGCATGTGCTGTTTTAGAGCCATTAAATAAATGTACAGGCGCGCAGTCCTTAGCTTTTTGCTCCCTGCCCAGTAAGTCCTCAAAACTTATCACTAGTGCCGGGGCGAGAGGGCAATGTGGTAATTTTACCAAAACAAAATCGCCAGGGACATATGCGTGCTTTTCTACAATTAAATCTGAATACGATAGTTTTGGCTCAGGTAAAAGTCTATTCAGATGAACAAGATGAGTAATGAGAGGATTAAAGACATAAGCAATTTTCGCAGTTTTGGTAGTAGGTAAGTCAATAATTCTGTATGGACCAACACGTTTAGGTGATAGTTTACCGATTTCAGGTTGGATTACTGAAGTATTATTGAGGTAAATGATATCCGAGAGAGAAAAATTTGTTTGAGTTACGGATTTGTCATATTGAGATTTTTGCTGCTTACGCGCTTGAGCTAAGTTTTTAGACACGATTTTGTGTAGATCTTGTAAAGTCAGCTTAAAGTCAAGACATAAGCAATTTTCGCAGTTTTGGGAGTAGGTAAGTCAATAATTCTGTATGGACCAACACGTTAAGGTGATAGTTTACCGGTTTCAGGTTGGATTACTGAAGTATTATTGAGGTAAATGATATCCGAGAGAGAAAAATTTGTTTGAGTTACGGATTTGTCATATTGAGATTTTTGCTGCTTACACGCTTGAGCTAAGTTTTTAGACACGATTTTGTGTAGATCTTGTAAAGTCAGCTTTAAGTCAATGATCACATTTTTCCGCAACAGATGGTAAGGGGAAACGCTGGTTTGCGACCATATAGCATTTCAAAAGGATATATATTAGTTGATGATTGCAGAGTCGGCTATATGTGAATAACACAAAAGGTAAGAATTGCTCCCAATCATACTGGGATCGCGCGCTCAGCTTAGACAATCCATCAATTGAGGTGCGATTATAACGTTCCACCAAGCCATCACACTGAAGGTGATATCATATTGATTCGAACGTTAAAAAACGACTTTTGCAGCCAACGCGTTTTGGCCCATTTTAGGCGAAAAACGTGCGTTTTCCTCCGTTTTTCAGCGCCTTGCGTCTGAAACTCTAATGCTATCAAGTTTTAGTGACCAGAATCAAAATCTTCACGTTATTCTGCATCAGAATATGTATTATATGTATATCTAAGGGCCAAAAAACCTCCGTCATTTTCCCTTCAAAGTTGAGAAACTTCGAAATTAAGAGCACGTTATAAGATAGGCACTAAGAAGGCGCATGGTTTCTTAGAACCGCCCTAACTTTGGATTGGTTCATCGTATTTCAATTTGGGTTTCCAGTTTATTATAGCACGGACAATTTCCTATCTGATAGTACCAAATCCAATAATCTAACCTGGAAATAAGTCCCGTCATTTTTTAAAATATCGGAAAAATGTATCGTTTTCAGCCAGATTGGCCTACTGTAGCAGTAAGTACTGCGTAGTATAATAACCCACACAAGGAGCGCATGACTGCCGTACCTATATACGCATATAGGTCTGTTGCATAAGTATACTTATGTGTATTGCCTTAGTGCACAGCGTGATGAATGTTACACACACACACACACACACACACACACACACACACACACACACACACAATTTTGGCAATGGCGATGCAAGACGTAGATAGAAGAAATTGCCCATGGCAGAGTTTCGTTATTATATTTTTAATTATGAAACAACCAGTACTGAATTAAGTTAATTGTTATTAATTGATCTGATTGAATTATCAAATTATGAAGCAATCATAATAATAAATTAAGCTGATTTAGTTATAAATTAGTCTTAGCGCATCAATGACTAATTAATTTTTAGATTTTGGCAAGGTATTGCTTTTGGGTAATTAGCAAATTATTAATTTTTGAATTTTTGCAAGGAACTTAATTACTAATTGTGCTCGACTTTATGAAGCTAGATTTCAAGCAACTGGTGCCAAATTAGCGCCTTGTTGCAAAATAAGAGTACGTATCTAAGAAATAAACAAAAGGGTGCTTGTAGAGTGACTATCTTTTCGGAACAATTAAAAGAACGCTTGCTTATTTTAAAATGGAAGCAAAAGAAACAACAATAAGCTCGACTACTTTTTTCCAAGCAAAAAAATAAAATTGATAATGTTCGAACAGAAAGCCTTTATAATAAATTTTGTTCTTTAATTAACATTTTGATCGCTTAGGGTCGCAGTTGTAATTTATGTAGTTACCTGTTTTAATGATTGTAAGGTCAGTCATTTTGTGAATTAAGATTACAATTTTTGAGTCCAAATGACCTATGGTCAAGAATTTGCTGAATATTCTGTGATTAATGCCGCATTCTTATTAAAATGCAGAAGACCAAAGCAAGATAAAAAATTTTTAAGTTCATTTTAAATTGCGATAAAATTGAAATTTCTGCTAGATATCTTTCTTTAGCTTATTTACGAATTAGGATCGAGCCCAACACCATCTTCCAACTAAATGTATATTGTATTTTTTGTGCTTTATGCGCAGTGCATACGACAGAAAAGATGAAATTATTCAGATAAATTTTTCGAATCTGTTGCTTCGCCGGCTTGGAAAAACTTCTTCAGTTATATTTGACTCAGCCCTCATCCGCTCCGCACTCGTCAGAGCGATTGCATTTTTTGTTGGTCATGAACTAACGTGGGTATATAGAAGTTTGTAGGTAACCACGTAACACAAGTACGTTGTACGTATTGCATCTAAAACGCACAATCAGCGTACAGCAACAGACTGGCCTTTCATTTACATAATTTATGCAGTCTGACGATCAGGCTGAACGTGCTTTCATACAAGCTGCGCACTATGCGCCTTTTAATGCGCAGCTCGGGCAGAAAAAAGTAGGATAAGAAAAAATCGGAGCCAAAGTTTAGATCGATAAAATTAAAGTGACAAACGTATGTACATACATGCAGCCCGTTCATTCTGCACGCGTACAATTAATGTTCTGCGCGCGCGTTCTGCGCCCAGACAAAAAATATTACTAAGGAGACGCAATTTAATATCTTCCGTAGATTAAACTGAATTCTTTTAGTTCTTGTTAATGCACTGCAGTAGGTATACTTACATATCAATTGTCTTAAAAAAGCAGCTAGTTTTGTAATTGTTGAAAATCTCATAAAATTTGAGTGCATCAACCAAAAGGCCTCAAATTTTCAAACAAATTGATTTCATGCTTCAAACATTACTATGCAATGCACAGTACAAATAAAATTGTTTAGAAATGCAGAATGATAAATTTGTTAGAATGAAATAATAAATAATGTAAGAATGCGGTAATATTAAATTTAAAATTTTCATTTCTCATCCTTTAAGAGTCATGTAAAACTGGGCCTAATTTTAATCATCTACCCAGCGCAGTTATTGAAATCACTGCAATAATACAAAATTACATGCAGGTAATATGTATAGTTTTAAGTTTCATTGTACGTTCATTTCCAGAAATTTTGTTTTGATGCCCAAAAGGTGGTATTTTATCTGCAAAAGAGGAGATGCTTGCTTTTCATAAATCATTCAGCGTTCATGCACAATTACGCTCATATGTATGTACTCATACGCAGGGTACATTTAGGTACATATAAAGCAAAGCCATGCCATGTGATGTGTAGCTCGCTCCCATGCATACTATATCGTTGCTGCATGGCACACAATGCTCATCCAATCATAATTCAGATATGCAGGACAACACAATTTTGGCCACGCCCACTTTAGACTGAGATCTGAATCGAATTTTTAACGTTCAAATCAATATGTGGGGTTGTAAATATTTTTTGAATGTTTAATAGTTTACAAACTTCCGAAATTAGGGCAGATGTAAAATTTGAACCCTGATCTGTCAAAAACTCTTTGGGGACTCCATAACGTGGGATAATTTATCTTAATAACAAATTTGCAATAGTTGTTGCTTTTATGTCAGAAACAGCAAAAGCTTCCACATATTTAGTAAAATAATCCATAAAACAACAATTTGGTCATTTCAAGAGGAGGATCGTGGCATATGCAAGCAATCACACACAATGAGTTCAAAAGGTGCGGAAACTTTGATTGGTTGCAAAGGAACAGATGTGGAATTTAATGCAACCTTACGTTGTAAGCACACATCACAATTCCGACACCACGTGATCACATCATTTTCCATGCGCGGCCACCAATAACGCATTTGGATGGCAGGCAAAATCTTGTGTGATGAAATATGAGCTCCGAATATAGAGTCATGAAATTCGGTTAATATGAAATGACGCAAAGATTTGGGTATAACTATTTGTTGAGCGACTGTTGGCGAACGCTTAGGTTGGAATCTACAAAAAAGTGCATCGTTTACGAGAAAACATTTGTCACAATATTTTTTTGTTGTTAAGTCATTCAGCACGATGCGAATTTTATGTAATTCGTCATCTGCACGTTGCTCTGCGAGTAAGTGCGCAGGTGTTAGCATTTCAGCTTTTTCAGCATCAGTAAGCAACATGCGTTCGCAAAACGTAGGTGGTTTATGATTGATAGGATCGGTTAGCGCAGTAGAGGTTATTATTTTCGCGCATTAGGATGATTAATCTGTGCATTAGCCCTTTATTAACGCCCGTCCCATTTTCCTCCACAAAGTTTGCTGCAAAATAACTCAAGAACGATGGAATCTTATAAAGCGTGTGAGTGTTCATTCGAAAGCATTGTCCAAGATCTGCAAGTTTATGTGTATTTTCTTTCATGTTAGTAGTGTGAAATTTGAAATATACTGTATTGAAATAACCTCACTTTTTGTCCGCCACTTTGGTCGTCCCGGATTCCACAATTTTTTGTTTCTCTGGTCAGGAATTTTTACGAGCTGTGGAGCTCATTCAGGGCTTTCTAACGGTATCTCAATAATTAAAATGCGACTAATACCCTTTGAGAAATTTAGATCGAAAAATAAAGTCCCATTTTTGGGACGCGCGCTCATAAGTGACAGCATGAAAAAGCAACTCTGTTTTTCTCTTGATGTCTTCATGACCTTTATTACCATCAGAAATTGCTTGAATTCTCTCTTAGAATTGTACATACATACATACTACCCAGTGGCGGATCCAGGATTTTCCTAAGAGGAGGGGCGGTACCCCTAAAGGAGGGGGGGTGGGACCCTTATGTATTTGGGCAGAAAAATTGCCCGTTTTTACCCAAATATCGCTCAAAAATAGTTAATTTGCGAATTATTTTGGACCAATGGGGGGCGGTCGCCCCCCATCCGTCCCTGATACTACTTATGTAAACCAGCTGCTTTACAGTCCAATTAGGTACATAGGTACCTATACCTACCTATATGAACCTTGTATGTATCTAAACTAGAGAATCGCCTTGGAACAACATCAGACTATATAGAGAACGTCAATCCCAAAAATTTTCCACGCAAAAATGATGGCAAAAATGGGATGTACACTTATTGACAAGCGTCCTGCATGTTAACTTATTAGCGACCATCCCAAAAATGGGACATACACTTATTAACGACCGTCCCAAAAATGGGACTTTTTTTCTCACGTCCTACTGTAGCTAGAGTCACAAAAAAAATCAGGGAGACTTTTTGAAGGATGGGGAATTCGAATATGAATGAGATTTTGAATGAACTACCCTACATAAAGTGCCGTTAATAAAGGGTTAGGCGCAATATCGTAGCGATTGGTCAGGTGGAGACCAATTTGTCTTCTGATTCAGAGTCTTCCAATTCTAGATTTTCGATATTAACGACATTTTTGCGCTCGAGTTTATATTTATGCTCTGCATGATCATATTTAGGATGTTGAGAAAGGAGATCAGCTGCGCATTTATATGCCCCAGGAACATAAACGACATCATATTCATACTCTTGTAATTTGAGACCCCAACGGCATAAACGACTTCGATGGGTCCTTAACGTTTACCAGCCAGGTTAGTGCTTGATGATCAGTTTTGACAATAAAAATTTTTTACCGTAAAGATAGTATCGATAATGCTTGATGGCCCACACTACCACTAACGCTTCTTTTTCCAAAGTAGCATAGTTACATTTGGCAGAATTTAGTACGCAACTAGCGTAACTAAGAATAAAACTATTTTTGGATGGTAAGTGTTTTTGAGTCAGAATAGCACCTAACGCATAATTGCTTGCGTCAGTTGTTAAGATAAATTGGTGCTCATCATCGAATTTTGGTAGTTGTAAAATAGGTGGAGACGTAAATGCTTTTTTCAGAAGCTCAAAAGCGGTTTGGTGTTTGGCCGTCCAGCAAAATTTGGCATCTTTGCGAAGAAGATGGAATGAAGGTTTAGCGATTTTAGCGAGATCTTTAACGAATTTCTTAAACCATTGGACTATGCCAAGGAATTTTCGCAAAGATTTAACGATTTTTGGTACGGGAAACGAGATTAAATCTGCGACTTTGGACATGTCAAGAACGATGCCCAGTGCGCTTATGCTATGGCCGAGAAATTTTATTTCGGCATGAGCAAGATGGCATTTATCAGGCTTTACGCGTAAGTTTGCGTTTTTAAGAGCAATAAAGACATTCTCAAGATCTTTTAAATGTTCTTTAAAGGTGGACAAAAAAATAATTATGTCATCGATGTAAACAAGACAAGATTTCCAATTTAGACCTGCGAGCACGAGCTCCATTAGCCTTTGGAAATCTGCAGGCGCATTTTTTAAACCAAAGGGTAAAACTTCAAATTTGTAATGACCAACAGGGCATATAAATGCAGTTTTTTCGCGAGATTTATTATCGAGAGGAATTTGCCAGTAGCCAGATTTTAGATCTAGTGTGCTAAAATATGCGGCATTGCCTAAAGTATCAAAATAATCATCTAGTTGTGGAAGAGGATAAACTTGCGTTTTAGTTACGTCATTTAAACAACGATAATTGACGACCGGCCTTAGGGAACTGTCCTTTTTCCTATGAGAAATAGTGGACTTGCCCATGGGCTGGTTGTAGGTCGAATAATTTTGTCCGCAAGCATTTCATTTATGATTTTCTGCATAGATTCTCTTTGAGAATGTTCAACACAATAAGTTTTTCCAACAACGGGCGGATTATCCCCTGTATCAATATGATGTTTCATCAAGGGAGTACATCCGAGAGGTTCATTTTTTAATGCAAAAATTGAGTCGTATTTTAAGCAAAGTTCACAAATTTGTTGATGTTGCCGAGAATCAACGGCTGAGCCGTTTAAAAGCTTTATTTATTGATGCAAAAGTTCTGGTGTCCTATCATCAAAATTTGAGACATGTGACATGACTTTGGCATCAGAGGTTAAAGAACCTATTATTTCACCAGAGTCAATGCGAATTGGCGCTTTAGAGATGTTACAAACGCGAACAGGTATTATAGGTTGTGAAGCATCGACTATGAGATGGAGCAACAAAAAGTGAAGTTTTCCATAAAATCGGGATTTGATTCAAATAATGCGAAATCAAAATTGCAAGAGCCATGACTTATATAGCCAGGTGTAATTAATTAATGCCTAGGTTGTATTATAACAGGCTCAGGTAACAAAACATGCACACACACAACACCAGAGGTAGTTGTGTTGGGTTTCACACGAAATTGCAATTTTTCATGAGATGAGAGTAAATTAATCTTTATGCCGTTTATAAAAGCACAGCGCTCAATAGGATTAACCCACATGAGTGGGGATTCGCAAAAAATGATATCCTAAGAGCATGTCTTCTGGCAAGTGATCGATTATAGCTACTGAGGTAGGAATAGATTGTTCCGCAATGGTGAGAGTCATATTTACTTTATAACGGACTACTGCGGTGATTTCGGATACTCCATGTACAACTTGCAAGACTTGTTTAGGTGGTAAATTAAAACCAAGACATAAGAATGCAGACTTGGTCATCAAAGTAAGCTGGGAACCCGTATCTATGAGAGCATGTACGTCTATATCATGAACTTTAACAAGAATGGTGGGCAAATTTGTCCCAGCATGGCTTACAATAGGAATATTAGGATCTAACGTTTTAGTTGGAGGTAGATTGATTTTTTCATTAGTTGCAAGACGATGCTGTACGCGTTTGTACTCTTCAAGGAATTCTTGCAACGCGAATAAGTTAGAATGCGAGTAGTAACGTGGGGCCCTCTGGCACGCACTGCGTCATAGTGCACCTGCACTTTGTGCGCCTGCTTTGTAAGCAAGGGCGCTAAAACTGCACATCGAGCCAAGGCCAGGGGGTGTATTAAGCAGGTGGCTAAAGCTGCATGTAGCCCTACCGCCAAGGGGAGGGTATTATCATTCAAGTGACGTCAACCCCTTCAAGTACATAGCATTTCTCGCTTAATACGATAAGCTTAAGGTTATAACAATGCCGAGTGCACATACTTACGCGCGAGTCCCTTGGGCTCTTAATACCATTCAAGTGACATCAACCCCTTCAAGTACATAGCATTTTCTCGCTTAATATAAGCTAGAGATAATTATTTTCGGGTGCTCCCCAATGAATTAATGAGTTATTACGAAGATTATTTAAGTATGTAGGTACCTACCGATGCTTCTTTTTTGCTGCCCTTGGCATAAAAAACATACTATATGCAAAGTTAGTGTCATCAAAAGAGTTTTAATTAAAACGTCGATTGCAATAAAATAACAATTTTGTGACTGCACGGGAACTACAAAACCGTATAGGATACTAATTATACGCATAGTATTATTACCTATAATGTTGGTGTCTACTTAGTACGGTAAATTAAAAAACGAATTAATGTAGAAACTATTCATTCATTCAAGCTTCACTGTTTCCTTGGTAGAAAGATTCGTCGTCTGTATCGACTATCGATCCCAAATCATCCTCATTGTAAATAGGGCTGTATAGCCCCATACCTTCGCGCACAATGTCGACTATGGTCGTGCAATTTTCTGTTCGCCAATAGTTCAAACCGAACTCGCTCAATAGCTCGTAAAAGCCAACGACCGCATAGTGTAGTGGTATATTATTCGCTGGTTGCCAAATTCCAAAAATAGGTCCGGCAATAAGCCATGAGAGACTCATTGCTGGCCTGGGCACTGATGAGTAAACGAGCTCGAGCGCCGTTTTGGGGTAGTTGGAAATAAAAAGGGTCGATCAAAAATTTTTGGGCTTCCACAGGGTTAAACGAGGGGTTATCACAAGCACGATTAAATTGTAATCGAATTTCGGCCACGAAAATTTCCAAACGAGTAAAAATTTGTTCCATTTCGTAGTAAATAAAATAGCGTAAGTTTTTAAGTTCTAAAGAGAATTTTTAACGCACTTTTGAAAAAGGCTCTTAGTATTTTAAGCACAGCTTTTTGCGAATACAGAGATGAAAACTTGTTCTAGCAGAAGAAGACTAACTATTCGAAATAAATGCGGCCAGCGTAATGTAAAAACATTGAACTCTTTAGCTGAAAAAGTTAATTTGAATAACGCAGTCTATGCTGATTCGAAAAATGTTTTAGCGTAAAGAAATGATTGAATTCCCGACATGAAAAAGTTAATTTAAATAGCGCAGTTAGTGCCGAGTTGGAAAACGTTTCAGTAGAAAAAAGATTGAACCCCCAGGTGAAAAAGTTGTGCAGGCTGCGCCATACTTGGAAAGCGTTGCTCCGAACAAAGTTGCAATAGCGTAATTTAGAAAAACGATTAATCTTTTTAAAGCGTGTAAAAAAGGTTTTTTGAACACCGCAGTAAGTGCCGGCCGAGTTGGAAAACGTTTCAGTAGAAAAAAGATTAGACCCCCCAGGCGAAAAAGTTAATTTATAAAGTGCAGGCTGCGCCATACTTGGAAAGCGTTGCTCCGAACAAAGTTGCAATAGCGTAATTTAGAAAAAAGATCAATCTTTTTAAAGCTAATTTAGTAAAAAGCCGAACCACAATCAACTTTTAATGCGCCTGAAATAATAGTAACAAAGCGCGGTATCGATTTTAGCATACAAACGCGGCTATTGTCAAGAATGAAAACATAATACTAAAACTAACGATTCGTCGCACTGAAATAAGAATGCATCTATGAAACTAAGTCTAAGCTACGAAAAATATTCATTTATCAGAAGTGCTAGCAATATCCGGCTTGAACACACTGCAGGAGTTGACAATTTCCCAAAGTAATTTTGAGGCAAAGTCGCAGGAATCGTTTTTTTCGACGGCATCTTGCTTTAATTTGTCGTCAGATGGCTCGCTCGACCAAAATTAGTAGGTTGTTTACTTTTCAGCTAAGTGACGGAACGCCTGTATCCACTAGAACTTTTCAAGGTTGTAGCTGGCCTTCTATATTTGAAGGAGGACGAGAATTTTGAAGCCAAGTATCCCAACAACGACTTGTAGATAGGCAAAAATAATGGTATTTTTTAGCTCTACACAGCAAGATCTACGCACTAAAGTTTTTCTGACGAATTTAAGTTTATTTAAATTATATTCAAAATATGCTTCATGTAAATAAATGGGTACAACGCGGCCTTGAATTTTGGACTTTTTAGTCCAAGGAGTGCTGAAATCTATTTAAACGATGTTTTAGATGCGCTTCAGAATTTTAAATTTCTCCTTTGGCGGGCCCTGGTAGAAAATATTCGTACTTCCAAAATTTTGGGTAAACTAGTCCCCCTTTATCTCCTAAAGCTACGCCACTGGCGCTGCTAATAGATGGTCTCAAGGGACTTTGGGGAAAGCGGCTAATTTCCTCAGTAAAGTATTGTAAATCAAAGGCCAAAAATGAACAAATGTAGCGATTAATAAGCCTTTTTGTGTAATTATTTCCTACTGCTGTTCATGAATGCTTCCTTGGCATCAGTTTCATTTATAATTTTACTTACCGTGTTTTATTCGCACCATCAATATATCATTCATTTTAAGTTTTTGGCGGGATACCCCAGCCTGAGTCGCATGATGTCTAGATGCAATTAAATTACAATTACCTCACAGTGAGCGTATGTGCTACACACGCGCATCAAAATATGAAAGATCCATCTGGTTTTTCTGACTGATATAGCTTACAAGGGTCTATGGCCATAGGTGGGCAGCACCGAAATTCTGGGGGGGATTTAAAAAATTTTCAAATGTCAAAAAATGGTCTTAAAAGTGGTCGTATGACGAAAAAAACACCATTTTTCGACGTTTCTCGTTGAGCAGTATCCTTTGGCATCAAAAAATCGCTAAAAAAGCAAAAAATTTCAAAATTTGAACTCTGGGGGTATTTTGATTTCTGGGGGATATTTCAACTTCTGGGGGGCATACCCCCCGAACCTCACCCCAATGCACACGTGTGTCCACGGCTATGTAAAGGTTTAATGCCATAAATGTAAGCAATTTATTGTTCTAAAGCACATACACGTCAGTTACCCGATTAAATTGATATTGGTTATAGGTACCTACATTTAACAACTGGTAATATAGTGTATCTGATAATGTACAGTAAAGTGAATGGCGCATATCATTGTGCAATCAACCAAACATTTTATCGACGCAGATATAGTACCTTTCGATGATTTATCTTGTCAATCGAAAATCTTTAACTTTCACCAGCGTTTTAGCATATTGTTGTATTCTTGGGTTGACACTGTTTCTCGACTTTTTGGCATTTCACTCGTATCTTCATTATCTTCTTGCCTTTCTTGTAATTCATCAGACAGGATATCAGCATTTTTACTAATGAGTTTCTTGAATAGATGCTTTCGAGAATTCCATGCCATCTTTGTTGCTTCAGTATCCCCGAAACTCAGCTTTGATTTTAAAAAGTCTGCCGTTGCAGACAGTTTTGTATCTAAATCACTTTCTTCCAATGCTTTTTGGAGGAAAACATGTTTGTCATAATTTTCGTGAAGCTTTGACAAAAAAGCGTTGAAGAAGGGAGGGCTGCTCAGTTTTTCAGCGGCATCTGGAATAACTGCCATATCTCGTACAGCATTTTCCATCATTGCACGCCAGAATTCATTCTTCCAACCACTTTTGATATCAGGCTCATCATCACTATCTGAAATATCGTCTGATGTTTCTTCGTCCTCGGAACTCTCTTGGTCGTCCTCTTTCTCTTCCATTTCTCGTTTTTCAAAAGACATATTTTGCCGATTTTTTGTCTGCCAACTTCGCTGGTTATGAATCGGGTTGTGCGGACTATTCTCAAAAATAAAGTACATGTCGGCAGTAACAAACCGCACTAGATCGCGATTCTCTACACTCAATACTGAGTTATTTCTGGAGGTGTAATGTATCATATCTGGAGTGAAAAAACAATTATTCTACCTGCTAAGTTCTCTGGTTATGAACCGATTTGTTCGGACTGAAGTGAAAAATGAAAAACGTCTTGGGTTACACATAGCAGTAGAATACATTTCTTTACGCTCAATATTGAGTTAGTCCTGGAAGTGAAAAGTTCTAAGTCCGGGTTGAATAACACGTCTCTGCAATGGTTTTGTCCAAAATCTCCTTCCTTAATGACTAGGGGCATGATCTCAACTCTAAGAAAGCTTTACGCATAAGGTCACACATTCAACTGGACGAATTAGTTCGCATTCAACGGCAATGTAAAGTAGTTTACACTAGAGGTTTATTTTGCTCTTAGAGTATGGTGGAGGCTCAATTTTTTGTAAAATGTTATTGGGAACACCAGGACTACGAATGAGACTTCAGATATTTTTTACACTTAGCGGTTGTGTAAAGTTTACACTAAAAATTTACTTTAGCTACAGAGCATTGCCGAAGGTAAAGTTTTCAAAATGTTCTCGCAACATAAGGATTTCTCCTGACCACACGTGCACAGCATAGCGTTGGCAAAAGTACGACTAAGAACTAGTAAGGACTATAGTCCGGACTAAGTCCTTTAGTATTTGGACTATAGTCCTAGTCTTTTTTTAGCCCGCTAGTCCGAAAAAGACTAGTCCTTTTTTGGCGGACTAAGTCCGCTTAGTCCAACCTACCGGACTAAAGTTCTAACTTCTTCCACGTTGTGCTACCCGACATTCGACGTGCGTTTTGCAAGTGTTCCCTTCTCTTTGGGAAGTGTTGTTTGCGTTTAACGCCTATGTTCACGTTAGTTTTCTCTTTATTGTCTGATTTTCAAATTGTGCTCAAAGAGATATGTTTCATTTGTTTAGTGGAGGCGGAAAAAAACAGGTGAGGTTGTCAAACATACAACAGCTAATTAGTTGTCAACTTAACAACAGCTATAGTTAAGTTTACATTATCAATGTTTTTAATAAAAGTATTGTCCCCAATGAACACTGTCATTTTTTGTGAGGACCTCATAACATAATTAGTTGTATAAACATAAACAGTTTGATATTTTCTCTGGACGAATCGAATCTATTGCAGAACGTTTTTGTCTATTGGAAAAGTAAAAAAAGGCCTATTTCCTCTGCTGTCCAGACTTTCATCCACGATTTTGGCCATTCCCGCAACGTCGGCAGCACTAAGAACGCGTGTTTAGTTGTGCAAGTGGGATTTTAGATAAAAACCGTCACAACTTACGCGATGAGCATATTGAAATGAAAATTATTTGAAGTTTAGCGCTGAACTGTTTGGCCAGTAATATTTATTTTTTAGAATCTTGAATATAAAAAACTTATATTTTATTCATTGATTGTAAAGTTCTTTTCATTGACTATTGAATCAGATCTGAACAGAAAAGCACTAGAAACTGAATACCGCCATGCAGTAAGTACCAGCATTGTTCTTTGATTTTTTAACGAAAAGCCTGTCTAGTGTCTGGGTATGTTTTCCCTGCATAAATACTTTTTTCAAGAACTTTTTTTAAGGAGGTTCGGACTATAGTCCTGCTCCGAAGCGGTCCGGCCGGACTAAAACCTGGACCATAGTCCGGAAAGTCCTTTTCGCGGACTTTTGCCAACGCTAGCACAGCATGGGAATTCTAGGGGAAGGTGAAATTATAAAGGGCTTTTCTGGCCCAAAAATGGTAGGTACGCGTCAAAAAACATCGTTTTTTGCACTTTTGAACAAAGAGATAGCAAAAAACGCTTAAAAAAGCACCTTTTCTAAAGATTTTAGGAAAATTTTGCAAACTTTCCAAAAATCGCCAATTCTGGGAGAGGGTGAAAAAATTATCGCGGGGATGTTTTCTGGGGGAGTGAACCCCCCAAGATCATGTAGTATGCTCTGGATTATCAGGATTATGAACTTGGCCGCAATTCTCTTTACACCCTCTGGTGTGAACTTTACGCTACAGGCATGAATGGAAAGGTTTGAAAGTTTGGGAAGGTCTCGGCTATTCTTAGAGGGAGAGAGGCATAGATGGGCAATGCCCATTCCCCTGCTGGTCCCCAAGCCCAATTTTTTTGGTCGGTTGCTTAGTCGTAAAAGTGGTTGGCCATAAAGCTTGTTTAAAATTGTACAATAGATTTTGAGTGATGGTTCTATAAGAGTGCATTAGCCTACATAAATAGCTCATTTAACCATTTGACAGTGTTTTCATGTTATTTGATTCAGTTTTATTACTAACCACTTACTCCAGCATCATCGTGCATTGGACATGAAATTTCCCTGCTCATATCATCAGGTGCAACTGACAGACCCTCTGGCTGGTACCGGACCTGCTCTAGCTGGTGCCAGGTTGCACCTATTGCTCAGGTTTGGAGAGGGGTAAATGACCTTCAACTTTTGGTACAAGTAAACTTCATGTCAATGAATTTGCACGTTGTTAGAGATGTTTGTTACAAACTGTGCTCCGTACAATCAGGATTCCGAGTCAAACTCTGTTTTTGTGACTCGATGGCTGTTTAAGATTAAAACTGAAAATTAACTTTCATCCAAAAACATTGTAGAAGGTAGGTAACTTAGGTATAACTTCTTTCTCAAAACTGTTTCTGTTGTTCAAGTTTATACATTCAGCAAGTTACCTATAGTTTATTGATCGATTTACTCAAATCATTATAACTTAAAGTACAGTACTAGCAAGGAAAAATGCTCCTATGGAACAAAAAGAACAAAAACAAAAAGCACTTGGAATAGCGGATTATTAAAGATAAGCAAAGAAAATGCTCCGATGGAACAAAAAAGATGAATATACTTGGAATTGTGGATTATTATGGATGTAAAAGGAGGGGACTAGGAAAAATCTACCTAAAGTCGGAAAATCTGCTAAAAATCACACTTTCTCTAAGCAACGCAAAAATCGATGTATATTCTGCGGCCAACAGATTAAAATAAATATTCAACCATAACAATGATTGAAACAGCAGCACGTTAGCTATGCAGTAGCTATGGGAAATGATATTAAGTAAACTAACAGTCTTCCAAGCCAATTGAATGAAATAGCAAACATCGAAGACAATTGAAGACATGGTTGGTTTAAAACAGTAGGAAACGCGTAAGTTGACTTGAAACAGACTAAATGTAGATACACTAGCATGCCCGAAACGATTGTATGCACTAATCAATCGGCTCCTGCTTTGCTTGCTATAATGCTCATAACAAAATAAAAGAACTTTAAATACAATACCTCTTAGTTTTCTATCAATCAGGTGCCAGCAATTTAAAAAAGTAACCTTGATAGATTACGTTTATACACTCTTATCTGAAACTTCGAACATTATTTAAAAAAGACACTTTTTTAGAGGCCGCAGAATATACATCGATTTTTTGCGTTGCTTAGAGAAAGTGTGATTTTTAGCAGATTTTCCGACTTTAGGTAGATTTTTCCTAGTCCCCTCCTTTTACATCCATAATAATCCACAATTCCAAGTATATTCATCTTTTTTGTTCCATCGGAGCATTTTTCTTTGCTAGTACACTACTTTTAATTAGCGTGATTTCAGTACATCAGTCAGTAAACACAATCAGTAATATGCCACAATAATGACAACAGTCCAGGAACGCGGAAAACAATATTGTTCTTAACATCAGCATTATCCTTTTTAAACAAGACAACCTTATTGACACCATCCATTTTCAAATTAAAACTCCATTAAGTTATTTCTTCTTAATGTGCATTTCACTTATAATCAAGCACAAATATTTAACCAACGAATTCACATTGCAAATCCTCACTCAATCAATACACAAGCACAATGTGTTGTGACTTTTGAAATTGAAAACACCCAATTTTCAATTTTCAAATTGAAAATTGGATCAATTTTCAAATTGAAAATTGGGTCAATTTTCAAATTGAAAATAGGGTGTTTGAATTTGCGATAAAGAAAATAATCAAAAGATAGTCACTTGGTTTATTTAAGCCGAGTAATAAAATAACGACCGTCCACCAATTCCAAACTAAACGCGACTAATCTGATCACTATGAAAAAGTTTTGAAAAATGAGCTTGCTAAGCGAGAGTTGTAAACCAAGAGAAACTTAAAGTTAAAACCTACTATTAAATTATTAAGAGACTTATAAAAGATTTTAAACTTTAAGAAAATGGAAAAGGCGGGATGTTGGTAAATTAGAAGGCAAAGTTTTTCGGCAAAAATTCAAAAACTTCACGCAAATATCAAATGTAAGGAACACTAACGCTTCGATTTGGTAGTAAAATAAATTTGTAGTATAGACTACATATTAACAACAAATGAATAGTGCAAACTTTACACAACTACTAGGTGTAGAGAATACTAACAGTTTACGGCTTATTAATGTACATGATTACAATAAAGCTGCATATCTTTGTCGACTTCTGTGCACAGTAGTGTGATTGCTGGTTCATTTTAAACCACTTTTGCAGGCAATTTACATCAATTAAACGATAGCTCTCCATGTGCAAGATTTTGTGAAACATATTATAAACACGGCTAAGAAGGATTTAACTTTAATGCAACCCATTTAAGACAAAATTACATCTCTTCAATGATCTAAGGACACTTGAACATAATTTTTAAATCACTTTAGATTACTTTTGAGGGTAAACAAACTCACTTAATTGATGTCTCACATATGAATCCTTGAAAATTTCTTGACTTCAGTTACAAAGTCTCTGCAAGTCTATCGAATTAAGGTTAACACGTAATGTAAACTTTACACAAACACATAGCGTAAAGAATATTTTAGTCGGATTCGTAATTTTGATATTGCTCCCATATTACTTTCAACATTTATTTAAAAATGAGTCCATAATGTTTTAAAGACAATAAACATTAGGTTTAAACCACTTTGCAATACTGCTGAGTGTAAGCAAGCGCGCCCAACTGACGTATATATTTCATTCCCTGTAAATTTTTATATCTCAGGAAAAAATTTCGGATTTTGCAATGCTCTAGAACAAAGGCTAACATGCAGTGTAAAAAATTACTCGGATATTATGATCAACATTCATGAAAAAATTATGTCTCTACAATGGTCTGAGGACATATAAACAATGAGTGTAAACTACTTTACATCACTGTTGGATGTAAACAAACGCACCTACGTGACGTCTCACATATGATCCTTTGAAAACTTCTAGACTCCAGGAAAAAATTAGGTTTCTGGAATGCTCAAAAACGAAGATAAATACATATGTAGTGTAAACTTCATGTAAACACCTAGTGTAAAGAAGATTTTAGTCAGATTCGTAATTTTGATATTGTTCCGATATTACGATTAATATTTATGAAAAAATTAAGTCTACATAATGTTCTATGGGCAAACTAACAATTGGTGTAAACTACTTTACAACACCGTAGAGTGTAAACATATGTGCCAGACTGGCATATCAAATTTGGTTCCTGGTCCATTTCTAGACTTGATAAACGTGTCCCTGACTCGTATCCGGAGAAGCAGGCAGAAAAAACAAGACAGAAACGCATTTTAGACTCCAAATTTTTGACTTTACACTCGCTAAATATTAATGTATAGACAATTTGCTTTGACATGCATCCGATATAAAGCACTTTATTTTTATTCTATTAGACTTATCCCGACTTCTGGACGGAGAAAGTGGCGAACAAAAAACGCAACAAAAACGTATTTTCCATCATTTAGAACACTGTAAACTTTAAAATTCCGTACCGAACTCCCCATTGAGTTTAAAGAAATTCGGTTTGGTACAATTTGTAGCTTTTAAATCGTAGTACATTCCTGTGTGCCAAAATTCTGTTGCAAAAATTATTTGGCATGATTTATCAATCAAACTTCGGAAAAAACGTGTTTTTTAGCCCATTTTTTACCTCTGATTTCGAACTTTACACCCCCATAAATAACTCAATATTGCGTTTTTTTAAATGCGGTTTGCTGCGATGTTTAGCCCCTGTGAGGCACTTTATTAATGCTGTCTTCGATTTGCACTGACTCATAAGCGGAAAAATTTGGCAGAGAAATCTTAGTTAAAATCCGTTTTTTACACCATCCACTAGAGTGTAAACTTTAAACCCCAGGATCTAACTCACCATAGAGCATAGAAGACTTTGCTTATATGCAGAATGTAGCCCTTGATCCGCTCTACATTTCTGTCAGAAAACATTTTAAAAACCTCATAACCGGAGTTAGTATCGGACATAGGAAGGTTGAAAACTCGACCAAAAAGTGCTTTTTCACCCCCAGATTTTCGCACTCTTTACACTGCCGTTCGATAAATAATGCGAATTTCAAAAAACAAAAAAAGTGTCATCTGTAGAATTCATCCCTCTATTATCCTATTCTGTTCAATCCTTCGAGTCATCAATACTCAGTTGTCCACATGCCGCAGTAAAAAGGTCCCAAAATTTGTCCTATGTTATAACGTTACACAAAAACTTTACACCTTCTTTACACAGTCAAATTTTGAGTTTCAAGAAAAACAAAAAAACACGGGCAGCGAATTTTTTTATTATCTTTCTTTTAAAAAAACCGCACCTTCCAGAAGTGTCCCGTTATAGCTGTAGGGGGGGGGTGCCCAGGTGTTGGGGGTACCCAAGTATATTATAGGTACGCGCTAACGCGCTACCTATGATAAAAAAAGGAGCGGACTAGGAAAAAGTATTTATGCGCGCAAAAAAACAAAAGAATCTGCTGAAAATCCGATTTCTCTAAGCAACACAAAAATCGGAGTATATTCCGCGGCCACTCAAGAAAAGAAGGCGTCCTCTCAGAATACTTTTCACTGGTGTTTGGTGAAGAACTTCAAACGAAAACTTGGCCTGGTGTTAAGTAGCCGATTTAGCTTGAGATCAGTACCACATTTTCATGACAATATTTAATTAAAAGGCTCAATAGGTGAATTATGACATTCGTATCATGCTGTTCCTTATGGCTCTATTGTTATACGTGTTATGCTAGTGCGCGGGTATAAAATTGAGTTTTAAATATTATCTGAGTGCTCTTTGATTGAATAAAATGTTTATATGGCATGATGTAGATTCCTTTTCTCCTGCTTCGGCATTCTGTACCTATGAGGTGCTAAACTGTTTGTGCATGTTTAGTGCCTCTTCTATACAATTGCAACAGCGATAGTTCGGACTAACATTCAGTTGAGGCTAGTAAACAGAATGATTTGTCGTTTTCTTTGATTCAGATTGATCAGTTCGTTTAGAGAATAAGCTGTTATTTATTTTTCAAACTGAGGCCACAACTACCTTCTGTAGGCCGCAGAATATACTTCGATTTTTGTGTTGCTTAGAAAAATCTGATTTTTAGAATGATTCTTATGATTTCTTGCGCGCATAGGTGACTTTTTCCTAGCCCCCTCCTTTCATGTCTTTAATAATCCGCCATTCCAAGTATACTTGTCCCTTTTGTTCCATCGGAGCATGTTTCTTTGCTAGTAATTTAAATTATCAATTATATTTCCTGTTACTTGAAATTCGCGAAATATGTACCTCTAAATAAACATAAATGAGTTCATTTCCCATCAACACACATACACACAACCCATAATACCGGATGGCTAAGAAAACATTATCATGTTTGAATCGATAAATCTGATTTTTTGTCCAAATTGACCAGAAGCTTTTCATTTATGTGCTCATGCTCAGCTAAAGCTTCCTGTAAGTTATTTTTTTAGTTAATGGTAGAAGTAAACTTCCTGGTTACTTTCCCGCAGATTTTTGAAATTCTACCATCGCAAAAAACGCTTTTAAAATTTCATTATTAATATCCATGACAATGCGGCACATCCAGAAGCCCTAGTGGGCACTCTTCTGGAATGAAGCCCCAATCTCGCTTAAAAACCGGATGAATTCGCTCTATAAATCTTCGCAAGATACAGAAAATCTTCGTTGCCCGTGTGAAACTATTAAAAAGTAAACAATTTTGAGAAATTACGACCGATGATAGCCAAAAATCATAAAATTCTTCCATTCTTGTAATTGTCCTTGAGCAAAACGCCGAGGTTTTAGAGAAATCTGCAAATTTAATCCGATCGGCCCCCTTTTTCATTATACGAGCATGTCACACGATTAGCAGCTAGGAAAGGAATCAAATGAGAAGGCAATTTGTAATTTTCTTCTTGAGCCCTGACTGAAATGAACGGCAGGTTATTTGATTGGCTATGTACAAATATATTCCTCCGGTCGCTTCATTGAATGATTTTCAGTTGATACCTAAATTCAGATTGTATGTGAATATGAATGTATGATCGCAAAACCGCAAAACGTTCCGTAAAAGACTTATAAGCACATAATTAATTCCTCACTTAATGAATAAAATATGAAAATAAAAACATGCGCAAATAACAAAAATATAGCCCGAATCTTAAGGACACTGCAAATGGGAGAATGCGCTAAAAAGCGGCAACGAAAAATATTCTACTCGTCAGATATTTAAAAGCTAATAAATAACAACAAGGAAAATTGTAGCGTTAAAGCAAGGCGGATACTGCGTTGGAAATAAAACGAGCAAACATACAACTGGACTGGGCTGTTTCGTGAAGCAAATTGTGATTTAAAAAACAAGTATACGTCTAAATAAAGTAGCAAAATCACAAAATATCGTTCAAATCAATATATGGTCCATTGCTTCACATTACTGTCTTGCCCAACCGTTACAAGCGTATCGGTATTTAGCCAGCCAACTCCGTTTATTTGACTCATCGAATGAGCTCCTAAATACGATTTGATGCATTCAGAGGAAATAAATTTTTTGTCACTAAATTTTGAAAACGCGTATGTATATAGATGCACACGGTCAGGGTAGGCAGTGGGGGGCATACCTGGACGTGGGGGTATGCACCCCCCACAAACCAAAATACCCCCTCCCCCAAGAATTCAATCTTTGAAATTTTTTGTTGCAATTTTTTATTGCCAATGGGTGGTGCTCGATGAGAAACGTTGGAAAATGGTGTTTTTTCGCCATACCGCCATTTTTAAGGCCATTTTTTGACATTTAAAAAAATCTTGCATTCCCTCCCTAGAACTTTGGTGGCTACTACCCACCTATGGTGGGGTGGGGCACAATCCCAAAAATCTAAAACAATTAATTTAGTCTTCGAGTTTTTTCGCTATAGTCTGTTCTATTCCAAACAGCCCATTTTCGATAAAATTATTATTGCTGTATCAGGTTTTCACTGCAATTACGCTCTCTCTAGCGGCTGGTTGCTCTAAACTCTTCTTATTGATGTTTAATGTGCTTTGCTTAACATGTGGCGTGTCTAACAAACTGCCGCAACAACCTGAATCGTAAAATATTCTGTTACAGTAAGAAGCCGTAAAGCAAAAATGGGTCACTTAGAATGGAACAGACTATGGTCAAACGACGAAGATGGTCAAAATAGCCTATAAAACGCTTTTTCATGATAATACCGCATTTTTAGTCCAGTTTGACTGCATCACTAGAAAAATATTGAAATTGATCAATGAGAAGGGAAATTTTGATTTTTTTAATCATTTTGACACAATGTTGGGCGCTTTCCGAGTAAAAACACATAAAAGCGTTAATCCGGTGCGAAGCGCCGGAAAAATTTTTACATTTTGTCCTTGCAGAAAACGTTTCGTCAGCTCCCAATCGCCGGATAGTACCTGTTTGGCTGACCCTTCAAAGAGGTGATACCCTCCTTCCCTCACCCCCTATGTGCATGTATGCTTATGTACACAAGTCTGTTTTATGGTATTAAAAGGGGTAGGAGGAACATAAGTGAGAGGAAGTTCGAAGGTTTCAGTCCTCCCACCCCCGCAAAAAGTTTTCACCCGTGAACTCTGCATTAAAAAACTCTAGAAAATGTCTTGTTTAAAGCGTTCTCGAAATTCGATTAATCCAAAAGTAACTACTTTTGACTACATATATTTTGTTTAATTTCGTTGGACGCATATCCAAAAAAGAAATTTTCTACAGGTACTGTGCTTAAGTGACTAATGAAACTTTAATAGACGGGGAGGATATTTTAGTTCGGAAAAATTAACCTGATTTATAGATTATCGGAAAGCGCTATAACTGCGAAAAGCGGATTACAGATTACTAAGCTGCTTAAATAGTGCTCACAGGTAAACGTAACGACAGCATACATGCACACTGGGGGTATGAGCGTTGTACGTTTAACAGGCATACCCCTTAGGTAAACCTGGGCGTGGGGGTTTGGTATGCACACCCCCTTCGAGAAACCGAAATACCCCCCAGAAACCAAAATACCCCCAGAAACCAAAATACCCCTCAGAAACCAAGATACCTCCCCAGAAACCAAAATACCCCCCAGAAACCAAAATACCCCCCAGAAACCAAAATACCCCTCCCAGAAACCAAAACACTCCTCCAGAATTCAATTTTTTAATTTTTTTTGTTTTTTTTTCGCAATTTGTGATGCCAATGGATAGTGCTCGATGAGAAACGTTTAAAAATGGTGTTTTTTCGCCATATCACCATTTTTAAGGCCATTTTTGACCTTTGAACAATCTTGCACCCCACCTCTCCGCAGAATTTTGGTGCTGCCCACCTAAACCCCTTAGGCCGTTTTGGGACAAAACATATTGCTAGAACAATGAAAAAGCGTCAAACGACGTCTAAAAGTGTAATTTTAAGTACAAATACTTATTTTTAGAGCAGCAGGATGTTCACTTCGTTCATTTAGACAATTCTTCTATGTATATTCGATTTTACAGGTAATTCTATCTCCTTTATTTTTATTTGTTTTCATGCAAATCTAACCACAAAAATTCATGAAGGATAAAACACAACGAATTAAGTATTAAAATTTCACATTAAATAACAAAATAAGTACTCGTTTACACCCCCTCTTCCCACCGAGGAAGCTAATACTTCCCAGAACTTTTTACCATAAGCATGAATGAACGAGAGCATGGAAAGTCCCCAATATGATTCATCCGGATGCAACATATAAAGTTAACTGAATACTCTGCTCAATTTAATTCAAATTTTCCCACTTTCAAGCCCTTCTGTTTTTTCTCCATTTTATCGAAAATTGGCTATTTATTACCAAAAGCGAGAAGCCTAATACTCGTACATATGTAAGATAATGAAATTTTGTGCGGCGAAACCATAAGCCGTGTAGTATTTAATATGCAACATAAGTACATATTACAATTATAGAGAAAGCCAACTATGTATTTCCGGGGAAGGTTAGATTTTAAACTTCTTGGTTAGCAATAGTGAAAAGCATGAGTTTAGGCTTAAAGAGTAAAAAAGTATATTTCTGCTCAAAGTTGATGCATACGCATCAGTATCGTACGGGGACCCCGACCCCGAAAAACCCCGACCTATACCCCGACCGGGGGCATGATTTTTCGAGTCGGGGTTGAACCTCTTTTCGGGGGTGAAATATAGCATTTTATTTGTTGGTACATAGTAGAATTGTATAAATAGCAAATAAATTCGGAACAAGGACGATTCATTCACCAGCAAAAATTAATATGTTAAACTCGACACTCGCGATATTTCATAAAAAAGTACGCCTAGTCGCCATGTTGTCAAGACGTACATACATGTTCGCATATTTTTAATTATGAAGTGCGCCGAAATTACTGCGGAATCACAGGCGTAGCCGAGGGGGAATTGAGGTACATGTCCCCGGAATTTTCCAGAAATTATATTGATTTTTCTGGCGCAATGTGTCCAGAACATTGAGTTTAAAATGGCACAAATGTCAAAATTTTCCGGCGCTTCGCGCCGAGTCATTATTATTTATTGTTATACAGATCCAATGAATTTAAGAGCTTGAATCTGTTAAAATAATCCAGCACTTCGCAGCACTTTAGTGATTTAATGCACTATTAGTTCATTGAATGAAACTGCACATGCTTGTTGAACATAATAGTAAAAGTGCGAAAATGTTTGCGTACCAATTTATTTATTCTCCGCTTTGTTTGACCTTTCTTTACAAGGACACATAATTCTATTTTAAATGAAAGGAAAGGCCAAATTTTCTTGTGTTTTTGCGCATTTTCTGTTTTCTGAACTAGTTAATAAGAAGGCCACAAATGGGCCTGAAAATGGTAAGAACAAAATTCTCATTGATACATCTTTCAATGACTTATTGGTTGCGACCCGTTGCTGCGCTACATACTTAGCAGAGGTCGAAAAACGCATTTAAGCTCAGAAGTTTTGTGCAGTGTATGTAGGTCTTCATCAATTTTAAGTTTTTTGGACTTAATTCAGAACCGAGATTTTGCCAATTTGCGAAAATTTTAACTGTACTAATTAAAAATTAGAGTGCTTTTTCACAAAATTTCCGGGGGCTCTGCTCTGGACCTCGCTGATGGCGCTTGAGCGCGCCACCCTAGACCCCCAGCCGTACAATCTTGTTCTACATATTGAAAGAGATTTTTAGGAGGACAGAAAAGGTAAAAGGATTAGGAATTTTTAAAAATTTTAGGCGCTTCGCGCCGCAATTAGTTTATCTGTTCTGTATGATTTAAGCGGTATAAATTGAGTTTAAAGAGTAGAAACGTCAAAATTTTCCTGCGCTTAGCACCGCCGATTATTGTCTTAGGGCGGTAAAATATGACTGAATTTCTTGATGCTTTGCGCCACTTATGATTTCCGAACTGTTTGTCAATAAAAAGGCGTAAATTCTACATGAAAACGGTAAAAATTTCGAAAATTTTCGGCGCTTCGCGCCATTGGCTCCTCTACAATCAGTGCGCCATAGAAAACCGTTATGAAAAAACTGTGGAAGAATACGAAAAAGCGAGAGCGATTAGTGATTAAAATTGAAAGTAATGCTAAATTGCTAAAACCATGCTTGAACTTGGAATGAAAATAAAATGTTCAACATAACCAGCTTTATTAGTATGCTCTACAAACAAGTGAAGGTATCGTTTTTATCCTTTTCAAATTGGTATGTAATCATGCAAATCTTCAACCCCGACCCCGACCCCGAAAACCGGGGTTTTTCATCCCCGACCCCGATCGGGGGTGAAAATCTGACCCCGTACGATCACTGATACGCATACATGAACTCGAAGGGTGTGAGAGAGGTTTTTGCCCATCCCCCAGAAATTTTATCGTCTCCCTTAGAAATGTTTTCAATTACTCCCCGCAGAATTCGCAATTTTTCCAAAAGTTTAAATAAAAATTAGCAGAAAAGGTGCTATTTTAAGCGCTTTTAGCTATCTATTTGCCCAAAGTGTCAAATTTTCGGAGCTAAGCGCCATATACTAATTTTTTGACCATATTTTCTTCAATTTCATAAAACTTTTTATTTTTTGAAATTTTTTTATAATATAGAATGACACAGCATCGTCAGAAAGGCTGAAAAACGATGTTATGACGCGTAACCATCGTTTTTGGGTCCAAAAAGCACTTAGAAATGTCACCCCACCCACAATTTCCGTGCTGTGCATATCTGTACGTAAGTTGGCAATTTGTATCAAAAATATGAAAGCGCTTAGGCGGGTCGAAATCAATCATTCGCGAGACATGGACGAGGGAAACTAAATAAGTCCTAACTTTTGGGCATACATGTTAGAGGACATCCCTCCCCACCCAAAGTCGGTCGTCCCTCATCCCCCAAAGCCAGAAAATCTTTGACCCTCCTGAACTTTGGAAAAAATCGAATTTTTTGACCGTTTTTTGGCCAAAATTGGAGGTCATCATCCCCCAAATGGTCGGGAACCCCCTTCCAAAATTTCGAGTCGTTACATGTCTACTTTTGGGTGACAGTTTTGCATTGCAGCGGATCCCTCAAACCTACTGCAGCATTCATGATGAAGATTTCAAACGCATAGGACACTGTTCGGTATACTTTCCTATCCATCCTCAGTTCACGATACGAATTAATTATAGATTAATTACTCAACTAATTAATTAATTAATTAATTACCTTTAATAATGATTGGATATTCGCCAGCCTTCCGAAGATCCCAGACGATCACATTCGTGTCCAGGCTGCCAGTTGCAATGCGACAGTTGTCAGGATTCCAAGCCAAACAATTAACTCTAGCAGTGTGAAAAGTCCATTCTTTTGGAGATGCAACCTTGAAACAATAAAAAACTAAATTTTGTTCTACTAGAATACGCACAGCGTGAGAATTCCAACGAGTGAGACATTTTTTCCAAAGTGCTTTATGAGCTAAAAAACGACAGATACGCGTCAAAAACACAATTTTTTCATTTTTCAGACAACGTTCTTTCTGTTTAAACGGAAATGACAAAAAATTTCAAGCAAAAATTAAATTAAATTGATAGAGTATAGTAAAAAAACCGCTTAAAACAAGGCGTTTTCTACAATTTTTTTTTGGAAAATCAAAGGTTTTAGGGGTGAATTTTTGGCGGAGGATGGTAAACTTTTTGCAGGGGGTAAACCTTATCCCCCGCAACCCGAAAGACCAGGCATGGTCGTACCTAATGCGCTAAAATAAATAATTTGTTAAGTGAGGTAAATTAATGAAAACATACATGATATGTATGTAACTTTATTCATTTAATTTTAAAACAGAATACAAACGAGTAGAATGCTAACAAAATTTTTTGGAGAATATCGATTTGTTTATTTTTGTTTATTTGATTTAAAACAAATAAACAAATCGTTTTGTTTATTTCTTCTCTTCTTACTCTTTGTCATTAGAGCACCAATTTTTAAGTCGAGTAGTGGTCATCACATTTGGGCGTGGGGTCATAACCCCGAGAATCCGGTAGATCCCTAAAATGGACAGACCACCAGCATTGACTTTCTGACATTTTTTAGGATTTTCGCCGGTTTTTACACCACTTAAACCCCCACCCAGAATAAAGCTGGTGCCCATATGTTTATGGTAGTCATACAGAATTTCATTTACCATTAATACGAGTAAGTTTTGTTTCAGATAAGATTTCCAAAGATACCAACATATACATCATTTTAGATATACCAGACATGGCGGTATTGTGGTGACCCCTGGCAAAAGGTTACGAAACAACCGGCATGTATGTATGTAAAGTCATGCATTTCTTGTCTACTAAATATTTTTTGCGCCTCTGCAAATAAGTTTCCATGTTTTTAAATACATAAATATTTATTTCCGCGATAAATTGAAGCAAAACAAAAAGAAAAAGAATAGTTTGTAAAAATAAGGAATTAGTATATAGAGACCACATAAAAGGCATGTATATATTACATATGCATATAGCTTGAAGCTAAATAATGCAAATAAAACGCTCATCTCAGCACAAAATAAAACATTGGGCACTAATTCGTTTGCTATTTTATATACTTCATAATCAGGCAGTTTGTAAGGCACAACTCGACGTGCAGTGTCGCAGGAGGCCAAATGCTGACCATCGCAGCTGAAAGCTAGATCACTTATTGCACCAGATTGTTGCAGCTCTTTGACCAGTTTCATGCCTTTATCGTTAAATTCATACACTCGAACTTTGTTATCCTGTGCGTAAAAGATTACTTACGATCCAGTGTTTTTTTTTGTATTCGGCAAAGATTTTTCCCGATGTACAAAGACTTTTGGGGACCGTCTTTATACATGTACAAAGATTTTTGGAAAGACAAATACAGCATAAAAGGTTTGAAATTCGTAAAAATTTTCGGCGCTTCGCGCCGAAATGAGTAATTGTGTATTCTGTATATCTTTATAATGTCAGAAATTGCATTTTGAGAGGAAAAATGTCAAATTTTTCGGCGCTTCGCGCCCTTTTGAGACGATTATTAGTGATTTTTGCCCTCAGAAACCCAGAAATTAGCTAAAATACACTACCAAAGGTCGAACAACTCTGTTTTTGCCACACTAAAATCGCTACTGTATCATATTATAGTACCCAAAATTTGTGTGTACAAAATGTACAAAGACTTTTAGGTACGATCTTTGTACATGTACAAACGGACCTTGTACAAAAAAACACTGTTAGGATCACATGAAACATGTGCTGAATTCAGCAAAAACTACGATTAATCAGTTCTGAAATCGCTCTTTATTTTTTGGCGACAGGCATTAAAAAAACTAAAAATTAAGTTACTCTGAAAAAGTTTCCCAAATGCGAAAAAATCGGAACAAAATTGATTTAAACTGATGTATAAGAAATTAAAAAGCCCTGTTCATACAAAGCCTATATATCTAAGTCACATAAAGCCAATCCAAAAAGCTTTGAACTAAAATAATATGAGAAGCTATTTTAGACGGAAATTTGTTACATTCTGTTCCGTTCGAAAGAGCCCATTTCCGCTTACGGGCTTAAATATTCTTATTATTGTATTATATTATTTTTTCTTTGTGTGATGAATCTAAAAAATGCGACAACTAGCTAAACCGTAGAATATTCCGCTACAGTAATAAGACTTTTAAGCCGTTAAGCCGATGGAATAAACTATAATGAACGTACGCAGATGCATACGGCTAAAGACAAAAAGAATCTCCCATCAAAAATATTCTACAACCTTCAACTGACGTCATTTTCTCAGTTTTTCTTACATATTCCTTCAAGAAAAATATTTCGCTGAATTTTTCATCAAGGATTAGTTCTTTGTCCTTTATCCAAGTACCTATACAAGTGTATTACCACTTTAGTTCCCTTAATCGTGTGTCACATAAGCTAGTTCTCTTGTATGTAATGATAGAAATCGAGTTGGTCTATATTAGTTTAATGGATATATTATATTATTTCCCTCAATATATTATATTACCTTGGTCTCGATATTGCAAAAGGAAAATAATTAAGTATATTTTTTGGAAAAATAGACCCAAAGATCTACAAAAAAAGTCACACTACGTTACCGATCAAGCCGCATTTACTGACAAAAACTCAGAAAACTACTTTTAAATGTTAATCATTAGGATTTATATTGAGATAAATAATTTTTAGATTTTCCTCTTATTTTAATATAATTTAGCACCTAATTTCAATTTATTTTTTATAATTTTTTACTTTAGGCATTCAAGAATTCACCCACATACAAAAAATGCTTACCTCGCCTCCAGCTGCCACAATACTTTCCGTCGGATGCAAAGCAGCGCAGGTTAATACGCAGTCCACGGATTACGCCAGCAAGACGGCGCTCTTGTCGCCAAATTATTAACTCTTTTTGACACGCCGTGGCCATCAAGTCGCCGGCGGCATTCAAACCTACTGCACCGCGTGGCTGAGCAGGCAATTTGACCGACTGCAATAAACACATTCACGCTATCATAGGTGCGCATGATCAAATTTTCAGGGAATGGTGAAAATCAAAAACTTGGCGATAGCTAAGTACTTCGTGAAAAACGATTCTACAGCGAAAAATCGACTTTAAAACCATCGTTTTTGAGCAATTGTGACAAATATACAGTCTTTTTGAACTAGCAAACATACGCAGCTACATAGGCAGCCTTTTTGGACTAAAAATAGCTATTTAGCCCTTTTAGATCAGAAAAACCGCTACATATATATCCTTTCAAAACAGAAAAAACAACTACAGTCGAACTCCGTTAATGCACACCCCTTAGGGATCAAGGACAAAAGTGTATATTATCCGAGTGGGTGCATTAAGCGGAGTGTGCGATTTCTACATTAGCTGAAAGGAAATCTGTTATCGCTTTAAGACTATGACAGAAGGAATGCAGAGACGACGAATGCTGTATCCTCACCTGTTGCTGTAGAATAAACAATGTAGTAATACAAATTCATGCTTTTGTTTTGCATAAGGTAACATGATGTGCCATAGATATCAGTAATCCTCGTGCGCATTATTCAAGGTCCGCGTGCTCATTATCTGAGGTTTACATGAAGCGTGTGCAATTGCATACTGATATATGAGTTGCGGTCTTGTCAGCCGCGTGCATTACGCATTATCCGAGTTTCGAATAACCGAGGTGTCTTGCTATGTTTATACACTGTTTTTCGCCGGGATCATGTGTGCTGGTGTGCATTATCCGGGGTTCGCATTTTCCGAGTTTCACTGTGTATAGCATTTCTGAACTCACGCGATGTTTCTAAGTCCAAAAGGCTATATGGCTAAATTTCTGAACCCAAAAAGGCTATGCAGCAGTGTTTTTTGTACAAGGTCCCTTTGTTCATCTACTAAGATGGTCCCCAAAAGTCTTTGTACATTTTGTACACACAAATTTTTGGGTACTATAATATGGTACAGTAGCGATTTTAGTGTGGCAAAAACAGAGTTGTTCGACCTTTGGTAGTGTAATTTAGCTAATTTCTGGGTTTCTGAGGGCATAAGTCACTAATCATTGTCTCAAAACGACGCGAAGCGCCGAAAAATTTGACATTCTTCCTTTCAAAATGCAATTTATGACATTATGAAGATACATAAGAACACACAATTACTCATTTCGGCGCAGAGCGCCGAAAATTTTGCGAATTTCAAATATTTTTTGCAGTTTTTGTCTTCCCGAAAATCCTTGTATATGTACAAAGACGGTTCCTTAAAGTCTTTGTACATCGGGAAAAAATCTTTGCCGTATACAAAAAACCGTGCTATACAGCAATGTTTTTCAACCAAAATGGCCATATAGCTGAGTTTTTTAAGCTTAGGGGGTGTAATATCGCATCTCGACCCCGGCCCAGGCCCATGTACATATAGACAGTATGATCTGTTTCACGAATTTCTGCGCATACCTAGCGGAGAATTTTTCAGTCAATGTAAATTGACTACAAAAGTGATTTAAACGACAAACAACCAAGCTTTTATTTTTTGTATTCGGCAAAGATTTTTCCCGATGTACAAAGATTTTTGAGAGCCAAAAAGTGTAAAGACCTAGAATTCTCAAAACTTTTCGGCGCTTCGCGCCGAAATCTGTCTCATATATCTTAATAATGGCAGAATTTGCAGCCGGGTAGAAAAATGTCAAATATTACAGCGCTTCGCGCCGGAGATAATTTCTAGTAATTTTTGGCGTTAGAAACCCAGAAATTAGCTAAAATACACTACCGAAGGCTGAACAAAACTTGTTTTACCACAGTAAAATCGCTACTGTATTGAATTAAAGTGCCCGAAAATTTGCATGTACAAAATGTACAAAGACTTTTAGGGACCATCCTTGTACATGTACAAAGAAACCTTGTATAAAAAAATACTACAAACAACCATATCATATACAATAAGCAAGGGCTACACTAAATTTTATTTTGTAAAACTGTGTTACTGTAGCACATCTGGAAGCTAATTTTGTAGCTTAGCCACCTTGTTAGTGCTTAGAATTAGATTCTTATGGACAAAATTTCTTTAAATACGTAAACTGTAAACAAAAAGAAGGGAGAAGATATAACATAGAAGCGCACATACGACCTTTCTTGTACTGATGCAAACAAATGTGTCAAAGCCAGACATGCACAATTTGGGAATTCAGGGGGTTTAAACTGCCTTTTTCAGCCCAAAAATGGTGGGTACGCGTCAATCATTTTTCGGCGTTTTTGACGATGCTCTATCTTCTTAAAGCCTAAAAACATTTTAAAAAAACTTCAAAAAAATCAAAAAATTGGACTAATTGAACAAAATATAGTCAAAACATAAGTATATGGCGCTACACCGAACGTTTGACACTTTCAGCAAATAGCTAGCTGAAAACAATTGAAAAAGCACGTTTTCTACGAATTTTGAGGGAATTTTGGAAACTTTTGAAAATCGATAATTCTGGGGGGCTGAAAAAATTTCTGTGCCGAAGGGTGAAAATTTTACGGGGAGGGAATACGAAAACCTCTCCACCCTTCCCCCTAGATCATGTATGGTTAAAGCACTGTGGAAACAATATGACGGATATACCTACGTAAAAGTAAATGTGATAAACGAGGCGATTTAAAGAGCATAATAGTGACTAAATTAAAAAATTTGTAATCATAATTAGCACGATTTGTTGCTTCACAACACGTTATTCGTTATGATAAGCCTCGTAAAGTAAATCAGTGGCGCGCTAACCTTGGCTGTCATTCTAAGGACAAAATTATCAGTATTATCTGATTCCGATTCTTTGGAGCCGTTCAATGCAGTAAATAAGCCCATTGTGTCGTCAATGGAGGTAGAAACCAGGCAACCTTTGGCGAAGGCAATCGATTGCACCTGAGCCGTATGATGTTTGGGCGTCAACCGGACGCTGTGCCCATTGGCAGCTTGCCAGCGGACTAGGACAGAAACGAATGAATGTGCATTTGAACGGTTTCAAAGTAGGAACGTAGCTGGCCATCGTACTTTGGGGGACCAACCCCAATTTTTGGGGGAGACTAAGCCCAAAAAGACCAAAAATAGATTCAGCATTACATAAATTATCCAAATTCGGCGCGACGCGCCGGAAAATTTTGAGATTTCACCTTTTTAAAACGCAATTTTGCGTTACAAAAATTGTCGAAATTCTGCTTAACCTAAACATCAATAACAAGTAATAAGATTAAATCAATTCGGCGCAAAGCGCCGGAAAATTTTGACATTTAACCTTTCTGAAACGCAATTTCGCATCACAAAAATTGTCCAAATTCGGCGCGGCCTAAACATCAACAGCAATTTAAAAAATTAAATCAATTCGGCGCGAAACGCCGAAAATTTTTGAAATTCATCCTTTGTAAAACGCGATTTGACGTTACAAAAATTGTCCAAATTCGGCGCGAAGCGCCGGAAAATTTTGAGATTTCACCTTTTTAAAACGCAATTTTGCTATACAAAAGTTGTCGAAATTTGGCGCGGCCGAAACATCAAGAACAATTAAGAAAATTAAATCAATTCGGCGCCAAGCGCCGGAAAATTTTGAGATTTCACAAAACGCAATTTTGCATTACAAAAATTGTCAAAATTCAGCGCGGCCTAAACATTAATAACAAGTAATTTATTTATAAAAGACTAGTGTTTATTTACACATAAAACAGGTGGACAGACAAGTATGTATATTAAATACATACGTCGATGTGTAGAAGATCACAAGAATACATCACGTGTTTTGTTGTGATCTGACGAATTATTATTATCTCTAAATTAGGCATTACTTTCTTAAGTATAATCTCTGAATTACGCATTACTTAAGTAACGGTTTTCAGAGCCCAGTAACTGATTTGGTTTCCGGGATTAAAAAATCGGTTGTTGGGATCTGAAAATTGATTGCTGAGCTCCAAAAATCGGTTGCTGGACTCTGAAAAATTCGTTGCTGAGACCTAAAAATCGATTACTAGGGTCAAAAAATAAGTTGGTGGGATCCGAAAATCGGTTGCTAGGGTCTTGGAGCTCCAAAAATCAGTTGGTGGGGTCTAGAAATCGGTTGTTGGGGTCTAAACATCGATTAGTGGGGTCAAAAAATCAGTTAATAGGGTCCAGAAATCGGTTACTGGGGTCTTGAAATCAGGTCTTGCCCCCAAAAATCGGTTGCTATGGTCTAAAAATTGATTGCTGGGGTCCTAAATCAGTTGGTGGGCTCCAAACTTCTCTTGGTTGAGTCTTAAAATCGGTTTCTGAGGTCCTAAATCAGTTGATGGGCTCCAAAAATCAGTTAGTGGGGTCCAAAAATCGATTGCTGGAGTCTAAAAACCAGTTGGTGGGCTCCAAAAATCGGTTGATGGGGTCCTAAATCGATTACTGGGCTTTAAAAATCGGTTGCTGGAGTCTAAAAATTGGTTACTAGCATAGGTGGGCAGCAACAAAATTCTGAGTAAGGAGGGAGGTTGAGTGTGTGCAAGATTTTTCAAAGGTCAAAAATGGTCTTAAAAATGATGGTATGGCGAGAAACACCATTTTTCAACATTTCGCAACGAGCACTGTCCATTAGCATCAAAAAATTGCGGAAAAAAATAGAAATTGAATTCTGGGGGGGCGTTTTCTTTTGGTTTCTGGAGGGAATCCGGCCTTCTGAGGGGTTCAAACCCCAAATCCCTCCCCACGCCCACGTGTGGTTGTTGGGGTCTAAAATCGGATGGGGGCTCCAAAAATCGGTTGGTGGGGTCTTGAAGTCGGTTGCTGGGGTCTGAAAATCAGTTGGTGGGCTCCAAAAATTGATTGACCCCAGCAACAGATTTTGGACCCCAACAACCGATTTTTGGACCCCAGCAACCGATTTTTGGACTCCAGCAAACGATTTTTGGACCCCAGCAACCGATTTTCGTACCCCAGCAACCGAGTTTTGGACCTAGAAATCAATTTTTAGACCTCAGCAACCGATTTTTCGAGCCCAGTAACCGAATTAGGACCCCATCAACCGATTTTTGGATCCCACCAACTGATTTTTGGATCCCACCAACTGATTTCCATACCTCAGCAATTGATTTTTAGACACCATCAACTGATTTTTAGACCCTAGCAACCGATTTTTAGACCCGAGCAACCGATTTTTGAAGCCCAGAAACTGATTTTTGGATCCCGGCAATCGATTTTCAGACCTTAGCAACCGATATTTGAGTCCAGCAACCGATTTGTGGATCTCAGCAACCAATTTTTGGACCCCAGCAACCGATTTTGGCTGCACTGTTGGTAGCAGCTCATCTTGTAAGATGCCTAAATTTTTTTTTTCGAACAAAATATAGGGTGCAACTGGTGGACCCTCCGACTGATACCGAACCTGCTCCGGCTGGTACCCGGTTGAACCTGGTTGAACCCCTTGCCCAGATGTGCTTGCCGCTGAACTATAAACACGACCAAAGCAATTATGGGTAGGGAGCAAAAGAAACGCTAACCAGTCACGTAGCTGGCCGTCCTATTTTTGGGGTGACCAACACCAATTTTTGGGGGACTAAGCCCAACAAGACCAAAAATAGCACAAAATAACGTTATCCTATTTTTCCGATTTTTCTGAATTTCGGGGGGTGCAAACCCCCCATTCCCCCAGAGATACACGCCCGACGCTAACTGGGTTGCGTACAAATTTGGCTTCTGACGTATAGCTGGAATTTTTTAAGCGCCGTTAATTCGATTCGAATTATAATTTAATAGCTATCCGATCAGATTGTTGAAGCAATAAAGAGTTTTACTGATTTCGAATCGTAAATGCATATTCATAACCGACGTGGGGGAGAGCGAAAAGTTACAGAAAACAAGCACCAGATTCGTTAAAGAGTTTCGTGCGTCTACTAAGAAATTATAAATCACATAACTGAACAAAACGCAGCAAAAAGTAAAATGCGGTAGGTTAGAGGTTACACAAAATCTTCATAATGTCATTCATAGTTTCCAAACTATCAGACACTGAAAATTCTTTCACTTAAAAAACACTTTTTACATCTTGAGAAAAATAAATAACAGTTCGACAGATGATTACTATGAATTTATCTAAAAGTGCTAATGAAAATTGGGAAATTATGAATTAAAAGGGTATTAATTAAAAAATATGTACAAGCATCCCTTCTTTTGATCTATTTATCGACAGGCTAAATATAGTTCTGATCACCTTTATACAGAAAGAAAGATTTTTGGCGAAGATTTACTAAAATTTTAATAGTGATACAAAAAACGTTGGAGAAATAAATAAAAACTTTGAAGCTATCGCAAAATTTCTGCTGTGCAAATAAATATGTACGTATATATCATGCAAGATTTTTCTTACACTATGCAAAAAATGAGTCGAAAATGATAAAATGTCATAACCTTTTATTTGTTTGCAGCTATGTCCTAGTATACTTTTGTTTTTACAATCCTCAAAATTGAAATGAAACTGGCAAACTATCAAAACTTTCTGCAAGATTTAATATTCTATTTCGTTTAAATATTTCCCGTTAGAGGGACAACATTGATCTGGAATGGTAAAATATTAGAATTTTCCGACGCGCCGATCAATTAACTATTTACATGTATCCATACCTAATCGGGGGGGGGGGTTTGGAGTATGCACCCCCGAGAAACCAAAAGACCCCCCAGTAACCGAAATACCCACAGAATTCAATTTTTGAAAATTGTTCTTGTTTTTTTCGCAATTTTTTGATGCCAATGGATAGTGCTCGATTAGAAACGTTGAAAAATGGTGTTTTTTCGCCATACCACCATTTTTAAGGCCATTTTTTGATCTTTAAAAAATCTTGCATTCCCCCCCCAGAATTTTGGTGCCGCCCATCTATGCATGTATCTACTAAGCCCTCGTGTGTTGACGGTGACAAATCTCCAACTTCTCATTCAATGAATTTTCGCATTGCATATTTAAAAAACCTTGAATCCAAAAACCTGCACAATCAAGCTGAAAAGCCAAAATTTTTCTGCAGAACTGAGTTTAAAATGATAAAGGTATCAAAATTTTGAGGCATTTCGAGGCGAATCAGGAAAGCTTCGCGTCTTTTATATTCAGAAGCTGCGTGAGTGATCAAAAACAGAGGTCAAAAGCTCCAGTTTCACCATGTAGAATGCAAATTTACGGCATTATACTCGCATATACATAAATTGTAAACATTTTAGACGAGTAACCCTCTCTGAAATACAGTCCTGGATACGCTGCTGTATTCAATCGTACGTTTTCAGACAATTACGATCGTAAACTTTAATAAAATCAAATTTGGACTGCAGGCACGTAGCTGACCGTCCTATTTTGGGGGACCAACAGCAATTTTCGGGGAGACTAAGCCCAAAAAGGCCAAAAATAGCACAAATAAACGTTTAAAAATTCCTATTTATCCGATTTTTCTGAATTTAGGGGGTCCGAACCCCCCCCAGAGATACGTGCCTGTTGAACTGAAGCACAAGCTCACCTACAAAACCTTCCATGTCAGCTGTATAAATATGCTGATTTTCTGGGTCGATAGTCATGCATGTAATTGGCTTATTATGACCTTTGATTATTCGCTTTGGTACGCTTGGCTTCTCTGGATCCAAGTAATAAATAAAACCGGCTAAACTGACTGACAACACGTGCTCGCCCTGCCACATGCAAGCAAGCTGCTGATCTTCGATTTCTTGTCCAATCGAAAAGGTACTGAAATGCAACAAATATCTAGTCCTTAGAAAGTGATAGAAAAAGCAGGTACAGGCCGTATTCAGGGGGCGGCCGCACCCCCCTAGCCGGAAATAAAATCTTGAAAAGCAAGATAATGCGCGAAAAAACTAAATATTGTGGGTCTTTGACGCGAAATCTTCAAATTTTCGGCGCTTCGCGCCAGATGTAAAGTATTTGCCATAATTTTGATTCGAGCGCGACCAAAGACAACAGTTTTTGAAAAGAAGAATTTTTTTCAAAAATTCGAATTTTATGACCTTAATGAATAAAACATGTCGAAAATCTTTGAGAATGCGGTTTATGCTAGCTATCCCGACGAATTTTCCAATGTAGACCAATTTATGTTGGGTCCGCCCCATACATGCACATAGGGGTGATAAGGAAGCATTATCCCCCTCCCCCACTGAGGAACTATAGGGTCAGCCAGCCAGGTTCTGTCCAGCGATTTTGAGCTTACGGAACGTTTTTTTGCATCATTTTTGAGGTCAAAAGCAGTAAAAATGTCAAAAATTTTCCGGCGCTCCGTACCGGATTAGTACTTTGATGTACTTTTTTACTGAAAAAGTGCCACTATATTTTTAGTGTCAAAAGTGAAATAATGCAGTCAAAATGGACTAATAATGTTTAAAAATGCGAAATTACCACGAAAAGACGTTTTGAAGGCTATTTTGATTATTTGGGTCGTTTAAACAACAAAAGAGTTTGTGAACGTAAAATTTACTGTTTTTGATTTCTGATATTTTACCCCCCCCCGTTCTGCCCTGACCTTGTGCACCTATGGTCCGCCCCCCTTGGCCGAATGCTGGATACGGAACAGGGTACGTACGTAGCATCAAGTATCAATTAAATGCGCAGTCGAACTTCGATTGGCTTAACTATAGCGTTAAAGGAAGCAAGGTCGAAAATATTTAATAAAATCATTAAATCATAAAACAGATTACAATATTTGTCAACTGAGGTAGCAATTTCTTATATTGACCAGTCACCAACACATCTGGGCGTGGGAGGTTTGGGGGTATGCACCCCCCTCCCCCGACAAACCAAAATACCCCACAGAAACCAAAATACCCCCCAGAATTCAATTTTTGAACATTTTTTATTTTCTCGCAATTTTTTGATGCCAATGGATAGTGCTCGATGAGAAACGTTGAAAAATGGTGTTCTTTCGCCATACCACAATTTTTAAGGCCATTTTTTATCTTAGAAAAATCTTGCACCCCCCAGAATTTTAATGCCGCCCAGCCCACCTATGGACACCTACCGAGCTGCAAATCGTAAAACATATTTAGTTTTTCCTAAGCTTAATTTCACGTTAGCTTTTCTCACATTTAGTGCATAGAAAATCATTTGGAATGAAGATATGGGCTACAAAACGACCAAAAACGCTTTTCCGGGCTTAAATAACCTGTCCTAACGGTCTACGGCATAAACTCACGTAATTAAGCTTTTTTCGGCGACATCCCACATCTTGCAAGATTTGTCCCCAGAAGCCGTTAGTATTTTTGAACCGTCCGGGCTCCAGCAGAGCTAAAGATTAGCACAAAAAACTGCTCTTTAAATAGACGTGATAAACAGAACAGTAAGACTACGAAAACGAAGCAAGCATCTGATTTACATTCACAGACGATAGTGATTTTCGTGGCCTAGAAATAAGACTTGGTCAAACGAAATGCATTTTTGAGGACAAATTTTTTAGTTAAAATGCGTGAACGTGAGGAATAATTGAGTATTTAGCAACATTTCAATATATCGCAATGAAACTAAGTGTGCATGAGAAAACAATGTTTGCCGTCTTCTACGAATAAAAAATTTGACGAAGTTTTCAAATTTTTCCAAAAAAAACTCTCGTTCATCAACCTCGAATCAACACGGAAACAAATGAATAATTATTTTCTAAAGTGTTAAGACGTTTAAAACTTTTCTTTATTTCCTAGCAAGCAATAAATAGAAACCGGCTCAAAACATATATATATACACGTATGAAATAACGACTAATTCATTACACAGACATTTTGTGACCATATGTGTGTACGTAGTACTTTATGAGGGTTTAGATGATAGGTTTTAGACCCTCAAGGTGGCTATTTACCCCGAAAAATGGCTGTGAATTCGCACAATTGTCAATTCATTGAAAAGTATGCTGTTTTGGGCGTCTTCAGCTAACTTCTGGCTCAAAAAGTGTCAGAATTTCGACGCTTCGCGTTATACACTCATTTTTCGACCATATTTTGTTGAATTTCTCGATTTTTTATTAATTCTTCCGGAATTTCGAAATGCTTTTATGTTCTAGATAGAACGAGCTTTGTTCAAAACGTAAAAACAGTGGTTTTGACGTGTACAGATCGTTTTTTAGCCCAAAAAACACTTTTAAAAATTTTAGGGCTCGACCAGAATTCCCATGCTGCCTATGTATTTGTGTGTTGATGACTAAACTGAAAGTATACTAACGGAATACACTCCTCCGCTGTGAGCATTCCCCTTGCAATTCGAATCCACTAGTTCGCCTTGAACTTCGCCGTCGACTCCTTCGTACAGAAAAACCTACAAAAAAACACCCCATACATTTAATCCTAAGCGTGTTGTTAAGAAATGACTAAAAAGTTAGCAAAACATGCCCTTCGGATTTTCGGAATTTCGACCACGGTTAAAACTCTAGATCTTTAGGGTTTTCAATTCTCTCGATACAAGTTTGGTTTTCAGTTTAAAATCATAATTTTTGAAGCAGTGGCGGGTCCAGGATTTTCTGATAGGGGCGGAACCCAAAATTTTCCTTAAAATATCAAGCATTGTCCAAAAATTCGTATATCATGCTTGAAGTACCGATTTTTGCTGTCTTTTTATACGCAGAATTATTTCCGGTGCAAAAAACTTTTCGGAATTTTCCAAAGTTTTTTTACCCCCTTTTAGCATCCAATCAGCTTTTTTATTGCATTTTTTACTCAGCTCTTTCAAAATATTTACAAATGTGTCATTAAATTAAAAATTAGCCGTAATTTCACAATCTAAACACAGAAAAGAAAAAATTAGTAATTTAAAGTCCCCTGCCCGATAAATCACATGTTTAGCATCAATTTTTTTCGCTGCGATTTTTGTCATTATATGCGTATTACATACGTAACGCGCTGTACAACGTAATGCACGCAGGAAAAACGAATATTGTAGGAAGTCAGGAACAGTCAATACGCGATCTAGATTACTGCGTAGTAAATTGCGCGCTAAAGAGAAATAATAAAACAAATGTAAAAAATAGATACAAAAGTAAGTTATACCGAGCGCGTCATGAATTGAAAAGTCGCTGGCATTAGTAAGAAAAAGTGAATGAAAAAATACACATATATTCCTACCTTTCCATCTGCGCCACAACTAGCGAACATCGAACCACTTGGATTGAAGCGCACGCAATGAGCGAATCGAGTATGCTGCTGAAATAAATTTTTAAATTTGAAAGGAGGGCCTTCAAACAAGGCGACGGTGTAGTCTTCGGAGGCAGAAACCAGTCGAAATGGTCGAGCAGGTCGAAAATCGATCGAATTCATAGGCTTACTTTGTCCGGATAAGTTTCCATTGCTTGTGCCAGTATCAAATAGAAAGACGTGACCGAACCTGAAATCACCGTTTATAGGTAACTACATTTTATTTAAGAAAGAAACGTCAAAGTTTCACGTCCTGGCAGCCATCGTCGGCAGACTTAATAGCTTATGACTGAAAATTGGAAAAAATATCTGCCTTTGAATTAAGAATCGAAGAAAAGACTGTACCTACTTGCTACAAAAGAATAAAGAATAATGTCTCGTCGTTGGCTGATCATTAATTGCTTTGAGGTGTCAAACGCGACAATAGAAGATGATAAACCAAGGCCTGTCTTGAATTATATTTTTAACCCCTTATTACTTGTATGTGCATGGCCACATATGTACGAGTGGGAGCACAAGCAAGGTGAAACTTTTAGGGAATGGCGAAAATCAAAATCATGAAGATAGTGATGTGCTGCAAGTATGCTTTGTAAATACTATTCTTCAGCGAAAAACGATGGCATCGCTTCGGAGCCATCGTTTTAGAGCATATGTGACAGATAGATAGCCTTTCTGATCTCACAAACATAGCTATATAGCCTTTTTGGACAAAAAATAGCTATTTAGGCATTTTTGAAGTCGGAAAATAGCTATAAATCCTTTAAAAACTCGTAAAAAATAAGTATAAAACCTGAACTCAAACGGTATGTTCCTGAGTCCAAGAAAGGTAATATAGCTAAGCCAGTTTTCTGGGCCCGATAAAGGCTTAGCAACGCTTTTTTTGGCAAAAATGGATATATAGCTATCAATTTTTCAGATTTCATGGAGGAGTAGTACCCCCTCTTGCCCCCAACCCCATGTACGCACGGCCATTTGTATGTGTAATGTGCTAAAATTCAATAAGTAATCCATTCAGTAACCTATAGCGATGAATTTAAAACATCTCGAACATGTAAAACAGTCGAATTTCGAGTAGAATAGTTCATAGACGGATGTGTACTTTTTATTTTAACTATTTTTATCTTAGACTATGCAGGGCGAATGATTTCAAAAAACATCCTTTTTCAAACTGTCAATGGGTTAGCACTTTACAAAACACCAGGTAACAGTGGTCATTGTTTTTTGCACTAAGTCCCTTTATACGTGTGAAAGAGGGAAAACAAGCTGATGCAATCATACCAGCCATTGCAGCATAGATGGGCATAACGGGGTGAGACGGGAATAACCCCTCCCTAAGCTTTTCGCAAAATCAGGCACTGTCAGGCGATCTTGAGAATATGGAAGATGCTGCGAGACAATTTTTGAGCTTAGTGCGGGAAAAACAGCCACAAATTCTACCTAAAAACTTTAAAAATATTAAAATTTTCCCGCCTTATTGATAAATTGTTGTATTATATTCATAAAATGAATAAACATTTTCAGTTACCGTAAGATTGTCCATTTACGCATCGCAGTAATTTGGCCCTCTGCCGCGTGAACTGAGCGAATTAAGGACAACAAACTACAGTAAGCTAATCACCTTTCTCTGCCTTCGCCAACAACAGCAAGCCTTTGATTATCATTCGACCAGGCTATGTCTCTGATTGCACCTGAGATGAACTGATATTCTTTCTTCAGAATATGCTCCTTTTGGGTTGTATCCCAAATTCTAATCTTCCCATGTTGATCTTAGAGAACGAGCGCATTAGATTACATAAAACGCCAAGTCGAAAAAAGGCTACACTCCACGACGTTACGGGTCATATTCATAGGTGGGCGCCGGGCGGCACAAAAGTTCTGGGGGTGGGGGTGCAAGGTTTTTTCAAAGGTCAAAAAATGACCTTAAAAATGGTAGTATGGCGAAAAAACACCATTCCCAACGTTTTTCATAGAGCACTAACTATCCACTGGCATCAAAAATTGTGAAAAAACAAAATAAATTTCAAAATTTTAATTCTGGGGGAGGGGTATTCTGGTTTCTAGGGGGTGCATATCCCCTAAACCCCACGCCCAGGTATGGTCATACTACGGTTGACATGAACAGAATACTTTAGGACCGGTTGCATTAGATAGGTAAAAATGTCTTCTTTCATACTGCGTAAGAAATTTTGGCCAGATACAAACGGTTCAGCCGCTAAGGCGATTCGTTTACACCTTATTCTGACATTGTTTAAACGTCGAGAGTGTCATAGATTTTGCCATCAATTTGCTCTCTTTTTTGACGATATCTTAAAGTTTTACACCTAATAGTAGGGCGCGTACCTGATCTAGGGATTCAAACAATGTGCTATTTTGACGGCATATATTGTCAAAAAAGATTCCTATGAATATATTCAGTAATGTGATAAAATGCAGAATCTCTACGGTTTAAACATATCAAATTGAGGTATTAACAAATCGCCCTACCGCACGAACCCCTAGTACCTTGCAAAAATTTTTCACGCAGTCTAAACAAAGACATTTTATTCATCTAGTGCAGCTGATTTTAAAATTCAATGTGCAAAATCGCTCAAGATAAGATGTAACATCGTGTGTAGCCTTTCTTATACGCCACCCTGTATATGAGCACAGTTTAAGAGCAGAAAAAGGAGAAAGATAAGAGCTAAATCAATAAGGCAAAGGAATGTGATTTAGGTGATTTAGGATAAAGCGCCGAAAATAATAATTCGCCGTTACTCAATTTTTGTATTTAAAGCCTCCACAACTTGTTAAAGCAATTACGTTCTTCTAGCCGTATATGTACAATCCCAGTCAAGGCAGCACTGTAATTCTAAATTCTCACGCGCGCAAGTCGACTAGGAATTTAAATTGAGGTTCAGAACAAGTGAGAGGGGGACCGAATAACGGCAACCCTTGTATCGAAAATGGTCAATATTATACTTGAACCAAAAGAACAAGATTAAATTGTGATTTACCCATTTTCGCCAAGATTTTAGTATAAATCTTTTTTGCTACCTAGTTGATTTCCCTATTAAACCTCTTTGCCGTTAGGATTTTAAGAATGTACTATATTTTAAAATTTACAGGGTAGGCTAAAAAAGCTACAACCTAACGTTTACAGCTCGTTTGTCTAATATGCATAAAATTTCAAAATTAGTCGCATTAGATATAGATAAAAACGTGTTTGTTTGTTTAAACAATGTAAAAAATTTAATTCGCAGCTAGCGGTTCGTGCTCTACCGGGATTTAATGCAGGAACTATGGTGTTTATGCAATATCAAAAAAGAGTGTAAGCAAATCGCCGTCGCGCCCAAACCACTGGCAGCTGAACAAAATTTTTCACGCGATTGAAACAAGCACATTTTTATCTATCGAATACATCTGGTCTCAAACCTTAGTGCTGTGTTAAGTATTGACGCTTAGTTAAAGTCCAAGGCAAGCTTGATAACAGTTACAATTCTGTGCAAGCTTTCTACTGCAATATTGCGATTTCAATAAATCATAAGCTTTAGGTAGGTAAATTTGATTTAGGATGAAAATATGGTGTACCTTAAATTACAATCGATATTGTGCATACATGTAACGACTCGAAATTTTGGGTTGGGGTCCTCGGCCAATTTCAGGCTGGAGGGGGTTAAATGACCTCAAATTTTTGGCCAAAAACGCCAAAAACGCCTAAAAACAGCCAAAAAATTCGATTTTTTCAAATCGGGGGAGGGGTCAAAAATTTTCTGGCTTTGAGGGATGGAGGGACGTCCAACTTTTGGTGGGGGATCCCCCTGATCCCCGCTCTTACAGACATGATAGTGCGTAATGCGTATTTCTGTTCAGAGGTCTACATTTAAACAGACATGTGTGCCAAATCTACAAAAACTCATCTTGTAAAAAGACTTTTCTGTAATTTTTGTTTACATAATTTGCACAAAAGTCCCTGAACAAGAAAAACAGCTTGCATAATAAAATATAATTAAAACAAATAATTTGGTAACCATGTTGCAAATTGTCGGAACATTACATCGGCCAAATAAATTTATAAAAATATTACCTCCTGAGGCGATGTAAAATCCACTCGCTGAATACTTAGCAACTGTGGTAAGCGTAGAGTGTTCGGTATAAATGTCGCATATTTCAGGTTGCTGTAAAAAACATTTTTGCGATTATTACATAATACTACACAATTGACATACATGGGCACAGGATCAATTCAGGTTCAAGTGACCTGATCCTGGCGGCTAAACAACCTCGCAACCTCGCAAGGGAAACCAGACCAATCCCGCAAGTGTTTTGGTAAACAATGGAAATGAAGCTTATGTTAGCAGCAAAATAATTCACCTGCACGTCCAACAGTGCGAAAAATTGCGTTTTTGACGCTAACTCATCGCTTAGGAATCCGAAAAAGGCACTTTTAAAAAAGTTTTGAAATTACCCCAAGAGTTCCCATGTGTGTTTATCTGATCATGCATGACCAACCCCGCAGAACTCAGGGAAGCCATTTGAACCTGAAAACCTGAGCGCGCCCATATATAATAACTAAGCAAAAAATGCTATAGCCAACAAACCAAACGGGGCCAGTCAGCAACCCTACATGACAAGATAATCATTTAGCGGCCGCCAAAGCTTTAGCTTCGGCATATTTCTTTTAATTTCCAGATGTTTGAAATGGCCGAAGGCCGGAAGCTTTTTAATTGGTTGATGCTGTTTTGTTTTGCCTGTATTAAAAATTAGCTCCATTAATTGATTTTTAGGTGTAAAATCTGTTCCACTGATTAATAGCGTGCTTTTTTCTGATAAAAATACGAACATACATGAACTTCCTTCCAAGCTGAAAATCTGAGAACTTTTCAAATTTGAGCAGAGCTGATTATAGTAACTAAGCAAAGATGAACTATTCTTAAAAAAGTTGTAACGCTACATTACATCGCGTCGTTGAGAAACGGTTGCTTTTGAATCTAAAAAGGGTACTGAAATCGAGTGGATCTTCTATTATGCAAGGTACAAAAAATGGGATTAATACTCACTTCAATATTCCTAATGACAACACTATTTCCGCAGCAGTAGAGAAAAGTTTTGCCTTTTGGATCTCCGCTTATTACTAAAGGCATGCCACGAGTTGTTCGTGGTAGCGAAGCAAGCGTTGACTCTAAAAAATGTTGCACATCCACAGTACTAAAATTGAAAAAGCTGAAAGTTTGTGACATTGTGTCTATCTCAGATGTCAATTACTTTGTACTCTATTAACGTAGTCACCGCCTACCGGTACTCGAATTGAAGGTTTAATGAAATCAATAATTGCATGTTCTTTCCGTAAATTAACCATTTTCTTCATTTTAATAGATGACCAAAAAATTATAGGCGATAATAGATCTAGGACAAATTTTTAAACAAAAAATAGAGAGGACGCTTAGCAGTCCTTTCATCAGGGCAAAAATCTATGCAAGTAAATACATTCTAACACTTTCAGAACATCGACGATTTATGAACCTGCAGACTGCACACTGCACAGTACGACCAGCTAACCATGACAAATATTTTCATTTTTAGTCCGTCGCATTTCCCCAATAAAAGAATCTTAGTCGCTTGCTTTAAAAATACTGCAATATGTACGAGCATATCAGCGGCATTATTTAAGTAAAAAAGCAGGGCATTTTTCCTACCGCAAATATGCAAATTTACAAGATACATACCGTGGCAAACAAGCATGTTTATGTTATAGACTAAGTCAGTAACTTATGTCAAAGACAAACCCATTGTTAAATCTAAACTATGCTAGACAATCGCTATTATTGCTTCAATTGATCTTTTTATGCAAACTAGTGCCGAAAAAGTGAAGAGGCGCTGATTCTCAATCCGACACACTCTCGTTAAGGTTAAAAATGAGTAATATTGAGTAAAATAGGAATAAGTACATAAATATTTTGATCATTCACTTTAGACAGCCAAGTGTTTGAGAGAACAACTCACAATAAAAGTCCAATTAACTGTGCTACGACAAGCGCATGCCGGATTTTAGTAGGCCGACGAAGCCAACTTTTAAGCCAGCTCATCTACTAATACTCCTAAAAATCTAGTACCTTCCACACTTTCCCATAGGGGTGAAGGGGATATTACTCCCCTCAAGGTTCGAGACTCGAATCACTGTTGGACGATTTTGAGCTATTAAACATTTCTACATGATTTTTGTGTAAAAAAAGCAGCAAAGATGTAAAAATTTTTTCGGCGCTTCGCGCCGACTGGAACATTTCTGTTTAGTTTACCAATAAAATACCTACCTAAAATGAAGTTAAAATGATCTGAAAAGTCAAAGTTTTCGATGAATTCTTATATTTTTTACTTACAAGAGTGACGAAACTAGTCAGAATTGGACAAATAGTTGTTTAAAATGCAGTTTTCCACTTTAAAACATGTTATATAAGATGTTTTAGCCATTTTTCATATTTAACCTGCAAAAAAGGCTAGAACTCTAAATTAAGTGGTCCCAAATTTTGGATTTAGCCCTCTCTGAACTTTCGACCTTGGAAAACTAGGGTACCTTGTATATATATATATATGTACATACTTAGCGAAGAGATATTTCGACATCTAAAAGGCACAATTATTAAATCATATAAGGCAATAGCATTCCTATCCTGATAATACATAGAATTTTTCTTACTCAGAGAGTAAGCTGGTGGCTCCATGCCGATGAATTTAGCATACAATGCAGAAAATCAGTGAAACGATGGTAATTCGTCCAAGGCGAACAAACGTAAATGCAAAGTTACTAGTACCTTATTATTGATAAAACAATTAAAAACAAACATGATCTTTTGAGAATATAAAAATATAAAAAATAAAACGCCTCAGAACGCGGTTATCAGAAAAAAACGTTCCGTTAGACAAATGTCTAAATCATGTTCTTGATTTTAAGGAGGAGAGAACGAGTACAACTACTTGCAAAGTGGCAGGGGCGGATTTAAGGGGGCGGGGGCCGCCCCAATTGGCCAAAAATTTTTGGCGAGATAAAGAATGGATATGCAATTTGCAATGATTTTTGGCCGTCCAGTGACCATAATTTCTCAAATTTTTCCGGCGCTACGCTCCGGATGATACCTATTAATGTCATTTATTTACTTTCTTGGCGACCTGGTGGAAGCACGCTTTTTTTGTATTTGGCAAAGATTTTTCCTGATGTACAAAGACTTTTCGGGACCGTCTTTGTACATGTACAAAGATTTTTGGGAAGACAAAAACTGCAAAAAAGGTCTGAAATTCGCAAAAATTTTCGGCGCTTCGTGCCGAAATGAGTGATTGTGTGTCCTATATATCTTTATCATAGCAGAAATCGCATTTCGAAAGGAAAAATGTCAAATTTTCCGGCGCTTTGCGCCGTTTTAAGACGATTCATAATGATTTTTGCCCTCATAAAACCATAAATTAGCCAAAATATACTACCAAAGGTCGAACAACTCTGTTGTTACCACACTAAAGTCGCTACCGTACTATCTCATAGTATCCAAAAATTCGTGTGTACAAAATGTAAAAAGACTTTTAGGGACCATCTTTGTATATACATGTACAAACGGACCTTGTGCAAAAAAACACAGCCTGGAAGCCATTTTCTGTTCATGTAGGTTTCAAAACAATTTTAACAGCAGAAACAGCTATTTTTGCATAGTTTTCTTCTATTTTCAATTAAAACTTCCGATGTTACGCATCAAATGCTATAAATACAGGAAATCAAGCAGTAAATCATGCTTCTAGACGTCTATCCGCCTTAATTTCACAAATTTTTCGGCGCTTTACGCCAGATTGTTGTTGAAGTCAAAGAAAATTAATGATTTTTTCGCACAAAATTGTCTAAAATTTTAAATTTTCAGAAAAAATACTGCGTCAAAAGTGATTTTATGTAAAAGTATACAATGTAAAACACCGAAAAAACGCTATTTCGCGCGTTAAGGGCAAATTTTTGGACCTATTTTGGACTGTTTTTGGTAAAGTTGGGATACCACCCCCCCCTTAGGAAAATCCTAGATCCGCCACTGCAAAGTGGTGGTTACTTCTGCCAATGTATGCAGATGTCACCGCATGCTCTGTTAAAGACCATCCTTCTCATCCTCAAAAAATAATTACTTTAAATTTTCGAAGTCAATCGTCCAATTATTAAAAATCAGCATTAGAAAATACGGCGCGCATAGATAAATCAAATATCCGAAAAGGAAAGTATCGGCCTTCATAGTCGAATATTGCCATGACATTTTTCACCCTCGGAATAGTAAAAAATATAGGACAGCAAGGCTTTCAGCGGATTAATCCTCATGAAATTGATGATGAAGCGAGATAAATTTTTTTCCATACGTTCCCCTTTTGACTATAAAGATACTGTAGATGAACGAATTTGCACAAAAACCCTTGATGCAATATATTTATATTTACTATTACGAGGACAAATAATGTTTTAACAATATTCACCCCTGAGGGCCGATAGCAACAATGTTCGTTCTCAAGAACGGATAAGTGACGTCTCGAATTATCAATTTTCAATCTAGGTTGTAAAGGCGTAAAATTTGAAATTTACATGCTTATATTTTTATAATCCAGCTCCAAGCAACAGATTTTAAGCGAAATGATTATTATATTCACCTTGATACGACAAACCTTAGTGGTAAAGAAAATTTTTAAGAAGCGATCAGAAACAAAACATTCGCTTCCAAGCAAGCCCGTATCCAGGATTTTATTTCGGGGGGGGGCGAAAATTTTTGAGGCCAGATATCTCGAAAACCATTAGGAGATGGGCGAAAATAAAGGCAGTTTTGAGCGTATCTCGGCGAGCTCTATACGATGGTGAAAAGAATTTAGAAAAAAATTCAAAAATTTTCCACTCTAATTCATATTGAACAGCACATTTATCATCTAAGCTGATTTCTCATCACTTAATCGACGAATTATTTCTTATCTCTTGCCTTTGCACTTAATCATTGTGCTTTACAGAGAAAAACAAAGCAGATAATGAATAATTCGGCGCCAAGAGCCGAAAAAATTGACATAATATGCATGTCAAGTTCAAATTTGGGCGGTTTTGAGCGGGCTAGAAGACAAAAAACATATATAAACAATAAATACGGCGCGAAGCGCCGGAAAAATTTCATGTTTCCCATGTCAAACCTCAAATTTCAGCTGTTTTGAGTGAGCTAGAAGGCAAAAACTAAAGCTGAACAATGAATCCGGCGCACAGCGCTGGAAAAAATTGACATGCTCTCCATGTGTAACTCAAATTTGAACGATTTTTAGCGGTTTAGAAGACAAAACTATACATAAACAATAAATCCGGCGCGAAGCGCCGAAAAATTTTGAGTTTACTTGCTCAAAAGTACGCTAAAAACCTGTTTTGGCGGTGTTTTAGACGCACTTCGCCAATTTTTAATTTTTCCCTTTGAGGGACCCTTGGGAAAAACAAAAATTTTTCCCATTTCGGGGGGGGGGCAGGGCCCCCGCCCCCTGGATACGGGCCTGCTTCCAAGAATACGGAGTCGCCGAAATTTAAAATGCTTAACCTAATCTTCAATAGTAATTTGATTAACGATCAGCTTTCAACGAATCATATTGAAGTGACTGCAGAATGCGATCCTTGACTCGCGGTAAGTTAGCCTCAAAGTGATTACTTGGGTAGATGGTAGAGATGGACCGGGTCCATGGACCCAAATTCGGACCCGGCACTACCCGACAATTTTTCTGGACCCGGACCAGTGTTTTTTTTTTGTACAAGGTCCGTTTGTACATGTACGAGGGTTGTTAATTAAGTTAGTTTTAGCTGTCTAATGACTTTTCTGTATAAGAAATATCAACATGTGGTTTTTCGCACATGGTGACGCAACTTCTATTTTACATTACTAGAGTCCCCATTTATTTCTATTTTTTCCTCCTTTTCTAGAAAAATTTTTTAAAATACCTCACTTCTTTGGTTTAGAAAAACAACTTTTATCTTGTCGCAGCTTGGGCACTGATTAGCATTTGATCTCAAAATTTCGGTAAAACAGAGACAGTTTATGACTTTCATTGATGCACTACCAAAAATCCGAATGTGATTAATTTTCTCTTTTAAGTGATGCATTTTTCGTTAAAACTCAATTTTTTGCTGATTTTGACAAAAAATTTGCTGCATCACAAATGCACGTTTTATGGACAAAAAAACATTCTAAAAAGTGCTTTACAACGTTGAATACTCTCAGCTGAAATATTTATCTTTTTTCTCGAAGAATGAAGATACCTTCCGTTTAGGGCTATTTTTAATTAAATTTTATTTCTATGATAAAACAAAATTATTAATGACGAGTAAAAAACCACGTGTTGATAACTCCGATAGAAAAAAGTTATTGAACAGCTAAAACGGACTTAATTAAGAACCCTCGTACAAAGATGGTCCCTGAAAGTCTTTGTACATTTTGTACACTCAAATTTTTGGGTACTATTATATGGTACATTCCAATCGCATTTCATTGCGTCCCATGCAATTACCATTCTTGCAAACCACTGCACGTTTTAAAAGACCATGATCACGTCCACACTGGATGGCTTCAGGAACTGTTGCTGTGGCCAAGAAAAGATTTTGAGTCGAAATTAGGAAAGATCCGGAAAAAGCTCGAATTATATTTGCCATTTTAGGACAACAAATGCAACCAGACGCAAACAAAACAACAGTGATGTGAATATATTGTAATGTTTAAACCATGTTACAGAAAAACAGTGCATTACACATTCACACGCATTACACATTCACAACAGCGCATTTTACGTTCACACGCATTGCACATTCACAATAGCGCATTACACATTCACACAAGAAATATTAATTTGGGTGCAATCCTGTTGAACGACGAGGTGCTCAACCTTTATTACCAATAGTTCAGCAATTTATTCTTCCTATGAGTAACGTTACCTTTCACGCATTTTAAGTAAGAAATATTAAAATGGGTGCAACAATAATAGTATATTCGTGATCAGCGCCCTCGGTTTACCCATAATTGATAAAAAAATTCCTATTTCGAAAAAAAATTTCGTTACCACCTAAACTCCTGAAGTGCCAATTTTTTGTAATAATAGAATGCGTTTTTAAAGAGGTAAAACTTCAGAAATTTTCCGGCGCTTCACATCGAATCGATTTAATTCTTACTTGTTATTAATCTTTAAACCGCGCCGCGCCAATTGCAGCATTTTTATCGACAATCTAATCTATAACTTCACTACGATTGAAGATCCTTATCTTCTGCACGGATTTGGTTAATTTTTGTAATGCAAAAATGCGTTTTAGAAAACTAAAATTTCAAAATTTTCTGTCGCTCCGCGCCATTTGATAAATTATAGTTTTTATTGTCAGAAACAACTTCAAAATCGGCTAAAATGCTTCACTGAAGGAAGGAAATTCAAGTTTCAACAGAAACAACGTATACTGATCGTGATATTTCCAGTAGAGCACGGAATTTTTATACAAAAAGTGCATCAAAAACACCGCTATTGCATGTGTACATAGGATTTTCTTCCTAAAAAACACTGATTTTTTAACACAGGCGCTCTATTTTTAACGTTTTTAGACTTCCCGAAAAAACATGGAAAAAAGGCGGAAAAAGTAGAAAAAAATTTTGGGTCTGGTAATGTCAACCAAATCGCTGGGAAAAAACGGTGCTCCGGCCGGCCCGGCACGCAACGCACAGTGTTGCCAGGTCAAATTTTTGAAAACCCCCAAAAAAAATCCCCCAAATGAAAAAAACCCCCATATTAAAAAATGCTTTGTTAAACAATTAAGTCAATAAAACGCATACAAACAAGCTGGATGCGCTAAATAACATCGCTTTTGTGCATTTTCCACCGCGCCACATCTTTTTGCAGCCAGAAATAAAAAACCATTTTTTCTGAATTTTACGCTTTTTTTAATTAAACAAAAATATTTTAAAATGGTTGTTTTGCACAACATTTTTTGATTCTTATTTCTCTTGATAGAACAAGTATAAAGTTGGCCAATCTTAAACAACTTTCTGATGATATTCATGCATTTTTGTTCGAAAACATGCTTTCAGCTAAGCAGCATAATACATTAACAACCTTTTTACAAACAATTTATTTCAAAACGGTTCACCAAATTCACTCTAACACGACTTCAGCAGCATAATTATCGATTTCTTCAAACAAAACATTATCCAAACAGAATTGGACATCATTTACGCGCGAGTAGTGATCGACCAAAGCGACTTTTTTGGCCGGGGCCGGGGCAGTACCGGGGCCAAAAAAAATCCCCGGCCGGGGCTGGGCCGGAGTCAGACAAGGAAAATATTATTGCATTACACATACTTGATGTTGGCATAGGAAGAGAAATAATGAGCGACTGCTCCATTTAGTAGTAAATGGCAAGCGCAAAGTTAGATGCGCCTTTTCAAATCAAGTTTTATTACTATTTATGTCACAAGAAACAAATTTAGTCCAGAGTTTCATTGTCTGAATCATCAATAAATTCTATGTCGCTGCTATTAGCACACTCAATATCATTTGAATCTTCACTACTGCTTGCTACTACTGCTGCTTGCGCCGCATTCTACATGTAGTTTGCATTCGCCTATAATTAACTTACGTCCTAATAACTATTAACACAAGAAACGCGTTTCAAAGCAGGCGGTTCCCATTCAATTAAATGTAAAAGTGTTTTTTGTGAAAATAGTTTTTGAAAACGTACAATTTCCAACTAGAAATAGAACGTATTTGTCAACTCTAAATCTTTTAGCCACTAGCTACGAATGAATGAGATAAAAATAGCATTTGGTTTAATGAGTTAAGTGAAGGAATCGAAAACATGCAGATTGTCCTGAACATTTATTCAACAAAAGCTCATTTATACACAGTAGCAAAGATATAACAATGACTAAGTATACATATGGTCGAATCAGTACAGTTCTCAAAATTAACACTTGCCCATTGATAAATAACTGGCAGTATGACATCCTGTGCAAAATACGAATTACACTAAATTTTTCTTCGGCCATTTTTAGACCTGTGCCGAGCTACAATGCTGGTAGCCGGTACCGGGGCCCCGGTCGATCACTACGAGCGAGCTAGAATCAGTTTGAGAATCATAAATTTGATTGGTGAATTTTAATAGCATATGTTTTGTTATTTTAAAATTTGAACAGTTTGTTCACGCCACAGTAATCCGTATCGAACCGCTAAAATATTGTCAACAGTACTGGGGCATGCATACGATTACGTAACTTATTTTTAACAACATTCATAATGGAAAACACGCGTTCAACAGCAGCATTCGGAAATTGTAACCAAGATTTGTGCATCTTTAATTCATTTATTGTCCTTGTCCATATGTGTGCTTAATTTCACGTAATTGTATGCATGCCCCAGTACTGTTGACAATATTTTAGCGGTTCGATACGGATTACTGTGGCGTGAACAAAACTGTTCAAATTTTGAAATAACAAAATATATGCTATTAAAATTCACCAATCAAATTTATGATTCTCAAACTGATTAGCTTGCGCGTAGTGATGAAATCAAAATTAGTATGGCACAAAAAAGGAAAAAATTCTCAAACTGATTAGCTCGCGCGTAGTGATGAAATCAAAATTAGTATGGCACAAAAAAGGAAAAATGACATGGAGAATGAACAAATGAAACGATGAATTACCAACTCAACTTGGACGATGAACCTCGATATGAAACCAGAGCCCCGGACAGTGTTGCCAGGTCTAAATTTTCAGCATCCATAAATTCATCCATAAAAATCCAAAAATTCCCCTAGATTTCTAATATTATTGTAACAACACTCACCTTTGTATGGTACTTAAGATTTGCTATTCTTTCAAATAAAATTAGTCGAATCGATGGCGACTGTTCATAACACGATATTTTAGAAGAATTGAAATGAATTCTACCGTGATAATAGGGCTGAAAATCAAAGTCCTGAAATAAAAAAGGTCAGCTGAGCCGGGCACGCACGGCTGTGCTGTCGGCTTCTCTTGACAAAAACTTGCAGTGATTGATTGCTGCCTCTAAACTCACTAAAATTTAATACTTAAATAATAAATGAAAAACCCCAAAAAAACCTCAAAAATTTCGAAAAACCCCATGAAATCCCCAGTGAGCTAAAACCCCAAAAAAACCCAAGGACCCCTAATAACCCCCAAAATGGTGGGAAAACCCCCAACCTGGCAACCCTGAAAACGCAAATGCGTGACTCTGAGTTATACAGTAAATGATGAATTGCATATAAGTTTGCTAATAGCAAAACTTGCTTTTCTGGAATTCATGGAAAATTCTCTCCTCGCAATGACAAGTAGGGCGTTAGCGCGTACTTATACTTGGAACCCAAACATATGTCCGCTACCCCTACAGTTATAACAGGACTTATCTAGCAGGTGCGATTATTTAAAGACATTTGTTTTTGTTTTGACACTCAATACTGTAGATGAGCTATTTACACGTGCCGTACGTTTGCGGCCAGAACGCAGTTTATCGCGTTAAATTTGACCAACCGATCTTTGAGATATGAGTTTGGCGCGCCACCCCTCAAGAAGCGATTTGTTTGCGGTCGGATCCGACTCCGACAGTGCGGGCCGTGCGGAGGCGATCTAGCCACGCAGCGTTGATTGGTTGCGCTCAAACATCACGTACGCACTCGCGAGGAACACGCCACGAGAGTATGCCTGTGGAAACCATATACATCCCTCTTTCTTATTGTAACTGCGAGAGTTACACGGTAGGCGAACCTGCCTTAGCAGTTCGCGATAGCCATAACATAGCCAATACTAGTAGCTATCTATGATAGTGCACTGTGGGCTATGCCTTCGGTCTTCCCATTATTTCCCCAAATTTTCAATAATAAAAAACATTTAGATACTTGTCCGGTAGCATAGAGTTAAGTGTATGATAATAGTAATTGTTTCATGCATACCGCTTGTGTAATCGATAACATTTGATCTGAGATAAAAGCTTATCAGTATTACGTTAAATTGATCTTTGTTTAATTTACTGTAATGGTCCTTGAGGCCAGTGTACGTAACGTTGTAGTTTAGTCTGGCGTTTTGCTTTTTCGTTTGCCAGTCGTACGTTGATATAGTCCGTACGTTTTCGTTTTCTTTTTGCTTGTTGTCCGGCTATAGGCCGTGAATTCTTCACCGAATTAAAATAGAGAAAACCTACCCAGTGGTTTTTGGTTATACCGAGGGTTAGGTCGGCCACATCCCTACGTCGAGGACTTCCACCCATCTTAGTGGACTGATAGGTAAATTTCGTATGATAGTTTATTTTATTCGGAAATCATAATTTATTTCTCAAGCCAAAAATTGATCAAAATTATTATTTAATCTTTAAGGATGATTGATCAGCATAGAGCTCGTTGTTGTTGTTTTCATAGTTCAGCGTGCTACACATATTAGGAACCAAAAACATTTCGGATCAGGCACTGATTGAAAATAAGTTAAATAAACAACTTGAGCTTGAGATAGGTCAACTGACCTCCGCGGCAAATACCGAGACTAGGTAGGTAGCCTTAGGTCTTAGGGCGTAGCTGCTGAGATCACCCGACAAGAAGCAGCCAGCAATATTAGGGCTGAGGGGATCGAAGCCGTAAGGTCTGTAAGGGTCCAAAGATCGAAAGCCATCCAGAGCCGCGCGATCGGGGCCAGCACTAAGCGTAGACTTAAGTACCTACGTACCTAGGTAAATCTCGAAGGTAATGTATCTGTCCTATGTCGATTCTTTGCAGACATAGGGCGGCTCTACATTTACACTGGATGTTCCCTCCTTTAGGCTGCTAGCTACAGCCGAGCTGATCAATCATCGTAAAATTATTTTTCGATCCAAAAATCTATCATTTTGGCCATCTAAGAATGTGTAACATTTCGTTCACCTTTGTTGTTGTATCGACCGCGATTGTGGCAGTGCGCAAATTAAGTAAGCGTCCGTGGTAAAGATTTTGTGTATCGTGGTAAAGTCATCGTTATTTTTCTATTTCCGTCGAACCTTTCTCGACGAAGGCAGCTCTCACGCTCGCATTTTTCTATAAACGTCGGCCCTCAGGCGACGATTTATCATTTTTCTCTCCTGACGACAAAATTCCGTCATTTAGGTTCTTACCTACCTGTTTTTCTAACCACGTACACAGTCTTGCGCTTTAGGCTTAGTCCTATCTGCTTTCGATCATTTCACGTCAGGTATATCTTACTTCACGTAAGGAAGTACTATTTACGTGGAAAAACCTGTTTTTCGGATCGACAAAGGCTAAATTCGAAACATTTATTTTGGGAAAAATTTCGACGTACTGAAATTTATTTTACCCAAAGTCACATTTTTCGACATTATTGACACATAAAAATGGCAGGAAAAAAGGTTTTGCGGACACCGCCCGCTAAATTGAAAAAACCTTCTACGCCACCTACTTCAGCTCGCCAATTACCTACCACGCCTGTTGACTCTAATAGCGCGAGTAATTCTGCGAGTAATGACACAATTAGGAGAGACGTAACTACTAAGGCGAATAATGATAAATTACCCGCGTCACTAAATGCCGCGAGCAATACACAGTCCGAAGATGAACTGTTATTGAGTACCATGCGATCTCGCATTAATCAAACTTCGATAACTAGATCGGACCCTAATATCGATAATTCATCAAATCATACAATGATTGATAATACGACTACTATTATTACGGCAAATAATCCTGAAACCAGTTCGGAGCACGAAAATCTCGATTCTGACGTAGAAAGTAATCATAGTCATTGCATAAATGCCGACAAAGAGCGTGCTAATGCTAATGTGACTAATGATCTTATTTTAAAAGCATTACAAGCTATTCATTTGCAATTTTCGGACCTTTCTACGCGTGTTGATCAAAATAAAAGGGAAAATGCGGATGAAATGCGTAAACTGCGTCTGGAGCTAAGCACTATGCTTAAACCCCAACCAGTTTTGAATCGCATAGAGAATAATTCATCTGAGCGCGTTAACCACTCAATCGATAGCGCAAATTTTTCTGAATTTAATGCGCAAAGTGCGAATCGTGCGCAAAGTACACATCGTGCATCTTCACTGTTGTCTACTAGCAACAGAGCGTCAAATTCACGCTCACCTTCGGAAACTGTTCCCGAAAATATCTCTCAAAGTTGTACGAATCGCGCGCCTGAGATATCTAATTTGTCACAGAATCCTGTAAACACGGGTTTGCAATCAGTGCAAAACTCGGGTTTTTCAGGAAAATATACCTACGATTTCGCAGCCGTCGGTACCGATTTTGCAAACGTCGCGATCTCGGCCTTCGCTGCCCTTAAATCGTAATGCGCCTTCTTTCGTACCTAATCCTTCTACTACAAATTCGCAGCAGCAATTGAATCCACCACCGCTGCAGTATTTTCCACCTCAAAGCGAAATCTTACCAAATAATTATGTACCTAATCCCATAAATGTGGAAATACCACCTAATAATCCTATTTTGCATTCTTCTAATATCGAAATGCAACCAGCTGACATAAACTTATCTGGCATTAACAACGAATCTGCACATTTGCAAAACGAATCTGCACCTCCACTCTGAATCATCTAGCAGGAGGAGACATGTCAAATTCTCTGACGAAAGCTCATCTAATAGTTATGATCGCCCGCGCAGTCGTCGCTTCGCGTCGCAAAAGTCGATCAGCGCAGACGACGTCATCGTCATAGTTCAGGTTCTTCATCTGAAAGCTCGCGTGGTGACTCGCGTCTCGCTGATTCCTTGAATTGCGGACCATTTTTGCAGCAGATGCAATTTGCAATTGCAAATAAAAAATTTTTTGATGGCGATAAATCGGATATAAAAGCATATTTCGCAGAATTTGAATCGCTTGCCAATACCTATGATATTGACAAAGCTGATCGTTTAAAATTCGCTACTGGATTTCTTGACCCTTATGTTTTGCGTCTATACCGTTCGTTACCTGCTGATATACAACAATCTTACTCGAAAATGAAACAAGCGCTAATAACCGAATTTTGTCCAATGGACACCGGTGCGCTCTTTAATCGTTTTTTGTCACACAAACAGCAGCCTAATGAATCGGTTAAAGCTTATTATCTCTCGCTTCGCGAAGAGTTAATTAAATCTGATCCATATCTTGAAGTTGACTCGCCACATTTTAATAATTTAATGCGACATCAACTAAAACAAGGTTTATTACCACACATTTCGAAAGAGGCATATCATAAAAAACCTAGAGCATCATTAGCTGAATTTTTGGACAATGCGCTAAGCGCTGAATTTGCTAACAAAGAATTTGAGGATAAAAAGGCAGTAACGCCTTACGTATCGGTAACAGCTGCTCCCGTAGGCAGTGTAGTACCTAAAGATACTCCTCGCGCATCTAACCAAAATGATTCAAATCGTTCACGTCATAGAACGTTTCATCGCTCATCGCGTGCTGAGAAACCAGAAAATTCTTCTCGCAAATATTGTACCTTTTGCAAGCGCATAGGTCATATTTATGAGGAATGTTTCACGCGTCAGAGGCAAGAAACGTCTAATAATGCTAATCATAATACCCAAGCTGATCGAAATACTAATTCTATGGTTCGCAATTGCAGCCAATCGCGTTCTTTTTTGCGTCAAAATCGTTCGCCATCGCGTTCGAATTCGCAAAATAGACATCGATCTCAATCACGATATCGTACCTCTAGTCAACATCGCTCATCTAACTATGCGAATAATGATAATCGCTTTGAATCAAAGCAATCACGATCGAATTTTAGGCAAAATCGATAATGATTATTACCAAAATTCGCGTGCTAATTATCCAAATTTGCGTTACGATAATCGTTATAATAATCAACCGCGCCAAAATACACCTTTTGTGCAATTCCCAAATGAACAGCGTGGGACATACTATAATTCCAATTACCGCAGCGATAACAACTTTAATCGCCCGTATGTCACATATACTGCAGACAACCAACCCACCATGAATGTGCCCCCACCGCAGCCAACCCTTACATCTCCTCATGATGTAAACACGGTTACTGCGAAAGGGCCAGAATCTAGCGCGCGTCCTAATCTATTCGCGTCACAAGAATTTCTCGAAGAGTACGAACGTTTACAACGTCGTCTCGCAACCTACGAAAAAATTAATTTACCTGCATCTAAGACTTTAGATCCTAATATTCCTATTGTAAGCCATGCTGGGACTAACTTACCTACCATTCTCGTTAAAGTTCATGGCGTTGACGTACCTGCTCTCATAGATACAGGTTCACAGGTCACCATGATGACCACGTCTGCATTCATGCGTCTTGGTTTTAATTTACCACCTAAACAAGTTTCACAAGTCGTACATGGTGTAGGCGAAATCACTGCAGTAGTTCGTTATCGAGTAAATATGACTTTAACCATCGCGGAACAATCTATTTCTACCTCAGTATCAATAATTGATCACTTGCCGGAAGACATGCTCTTAGGATATGATTTTTGCGAATCCGCACTCATGTGGGTTAATCCTATTGAGCGTTGTGCTTTCATAAACGGCATAAAGATTAATTTACTCTCATCTCATGAAAAATTGCAATTTCGCGCGAAACCCAACGCAACTACCTCTGGTGTTGTGTGTGTGCATGTTTCGTTACCTGAGCCTGTTATTATACAACCTAGGCATGAATTAATTACACCTGGCTATATAAGTCACGGTTCTTGCAATTTTGATTTCGCATTATTCGAACCAAATCCCGATTTTATGGAAAAAACTTCACTTTTTGTTGCTCCATCTATAGTCGATGCTTCACAACCTCTAATACCTGTTCGCGTTTGTAATATCTCCAAAGCGCCAATTCGCATTGACTCTGGTGAAATAATAGGTTCTTTAACCTCTGATGCCGAAGTCGTGTCACATGTTTCATCTTTTGATGATAGGACACCAGAACTTTTTGCATCAATAAATAAAGCTTTAAACGGCTCCGCCGTTGATTCTAGACAACAGCAACAAATTCGTGAATTATGTTTAAAATACGATTCAATTTTTGCATTAAAAAACGAACCTCTCGGACGTACCCCCTTGATGAAACATCATATTGACACAGGGGATAATCCACCCGTTGTTGGAAAAACTTATCGTGTTGAGCATTCTAGAAGAGAATCTATGCAGAAAATTATAAATGAAATGCTTGCGGATAAAATTATTCGACCTACAACTAGCCCATGGGCAAGTCCATTATTTCTCATTGGAAAAAAGGACGGTTCCCTTAGGCCAGTTGTCGATTATCGACGGTTAAATGACGTTACTAAAACGCAAGTTTATCCTCTTCCACAATTAGACGATTATTTTGATACCTTAGGCAGTGCTGCATATTTTAGCACACTAGATTTGAAATCTGGATACTGGCAAATTCCACTCGATAATAAATCTCGCGAAAAAACCGCATTTATATGTCCTGTTGGTCATTACGAATTTGAAGTTTTACCTTTTGGTTTAAAGAATGCGCCCGCAGATTTCCAAAGACTAATGGAGCTTGTGCTCGCAGGTCTAAATTGGAAATCTTGTCTCGTTTACATCGATGACATAATTATTTTTTCACGTACTTTCAAAGAACATTTAAAAGATCTTGAAAATGTTTTTATTGCTCTTAAAAAGGCAAACTTACGCGTAAAGCCTGATAAATGCCATCTTGCGCATGCAGAGGTAAAATTTCTTGGCCACAGTATAAGTGCAATGGGCATCGCTCCTGACATGTCCAAAGTAGCAGATTTAATCTCGTTTCCCGTGCCAAAAACCGTTAAATCCTTGCAAAAATTCCTTGGTTTAGTCCAATGGTTTAAGAAATTCGTTAAAGATCTTGCTAAAATCGCTAAACCGTTATTCCATCTTCTTCGTAAAGATGTCGAATTTTGCTGGAAGGCTGAACACCAAACCGCTTTTGAGCTTCTGAAGAAAGCATTTACATCTCCACCTATTTTACAACTACCAAAATTCGATGATGAGCACCAATTTATTTTAACAACTGACGCAAGTAATTATGCGTTAGGTGCTATTTTGACGCAAAAACATTTACCATCCAAAAATCGTTTTATTCTTAGCTACGCTAGTCGCGTGCTAAATTCTGCCGAATGTAACTATGCTACTTCGGAAAAAGAAGCGTTAGCGGTAGTGTGGGCCATCAAGCATTATCGACATTATCTTTACGGTAAAAAATTTATTGTCGAAACTGATCATCAAGCGTTAACCTGGCTAGTAAATGTTAAAGACCCATCGAGTCGATTACGCCGTTGGGGTCTCAAATTACAGGAATACGAATATGATATCGTTTACGTTCCTGGTGCATATAACTGCGCAGCTGATCTTCTTTCACGACATCCTAAATATGATCATGCAGAACGAAAATATAAAATCGAGCGCAAAAACGTCGTTAACATCGCAAATTTAGAATCTGAAGATTCTGAGTCAGATGATGAATCGGTTCCACCTGACCGATCGCGCGATAACGCGCCTACTGCACCAATTAATCATCCAAATGCGCAAAATAATAATCCTACTGCGCAAACCGACCCTACCAATTCTAAACCACCTACATTTCGCGAACGCTTGTTACTTACCGATGCCGAAAAAGCTGAAATGCTGACACCTGCGCGTTTACTCGCTGAGCAACGTGCAGATGACGAATTGCATAAAATTCGCATCGCATTGAATGACTTAACAACGAAAAAATATCGTGACGAATTTTTTCTCGTAAACGATGTACTTTTTTGTCGATTCCAACCTAAGCGTTCACCAACTGTCGTTCATCAAATAGTCATACCCAAATCTTTGCGTCGCTTCATATTAACGGAATTTCATGACTCTATTTTCGGAGCTCATTTTTCATCGCGCAAAATCTTGCCCGCCATACAAATGCGTTATTGGTGGCCGCGCATGGAAAATGATGTGATCGCGTGGTGTAGGAATTGTGATGTGTGCTTACAACGTAAGGTCGCATTAAATTCCACATCCGTTCCGTTGCAACCAATCGAAGTATCCGCGCCCTTTGAACTCATTGCGTGCGATTGTTTGCATATGCCGCGATCTCCCTCCGGAAACGACCAAATTGTAGTTTTTATGGATTATTTTACAAAATACGTGGAAGCTTTTGCTGTTTCTGACATAAAAGCAACAACTATTGCAAATTTATTGCTAAGAGAAATTATACCACGTTATGGAGTTCCCAAGAAATTTTTGACAGATCAGGGGTCAAATTTTACATCTACCCTAATTTCGGAAGTTTGTAAACTATTAAACGTTCAAAAAATATTTACAACCCCATATCACCCCCAGTGTGATGGGTTGGTGGAACGTTATAATCGTACATTGATTGATGGTTTGTCTAAACTGAGTGCGCGATCCCAGTATGATTGGGAACAATTTCTACCCTTCGCATTATTTGCATACCGCGCGACTCCACAATCATCAACTAATATATCTCCTTTCGAAATGCTTTATGGTCGCGAACCAGCATTTCCACTTGACACTTTACTTATAAATGACTTCGTAATAAATCCGAATTTACCATCTGTTGCGGAAAAATACGTCATTGATTTAAAGCTGACTTTGCAAGATCTGCATGAAATCGCGTCTCAAAACTTAACTCAAGCGCGTAAGCAGCAAAAATCGCAATATGACAAGTCCGTAACGCACACAAATTTTAATCTCTCGGATATAGTCTACCTTAATAATACCTCAGTAATTCAACCAGAAATCGGTAAACTATCACCCAAGCGTGTTGGTCCATACCGAATTATTGACTTACCTACGCCTGAAACTGCGAAAATCGCATATGTCTATAACCCTCTCATCATTCATCACGTTCACAGGAATAGACTTCTGCCTGAGCCTAAACTTCCTTATTCTGATTTGATTGTGGAAAAACACGCGTACGTCCCTGGCGATTTTGTGTTGGTAAAATTACCACATCGCCCTCTTGCCCCGGCAGTAGTCATAAGTTTTGAGGATTTACCGGGCAGGGAACAAAAAGCTAAGGACTGCGCGCCTATACGTTTATTAAATGGCTCTAAAACAGCACATGCCGTACCATTATCTAATGTTTTTCCTTTTGCAGACCCATGGCTGCACAAGGTACCCCAAGCAAGGAGGCATTGCTGGAGGCAGCTGGTCGCCGATGCAAATTTGAGGGGCGTGATCCCGCGTCCCTAGATGAATTTCGTTCGGCTTTGACTAATATGGCTTTAGAGCGGGGCTTGGTTATACCAGACCCGCTGCCGCAAAATGACGATAGTCGCGTTGGCGGTTTAGAGTCACTTACCGCAAAATGGATAAAACATAAAGCAACACATAAAATCGCAAATCATAGAAAGCGTATTAACGACCAACAACTCTGGTGGGAGAACAGACTTGGTAGATTTCCTTTGGTAACCCCTCGTGTACCAAAGAACAGACTTCTACCCACTGTTATAATCTCCAATGACCAGAAGTCGTTTGGCGCCATTTTGGCGTTAATTCAGCCATCGAATATGACAAATGGCACTTTATTCTTAGGTTACGACTCTGAATTTGTTAATGACCAAAAAGGCAGGCATTATAAGACCTGGGACTTGCGTTTTCAGCAACTATGTCCCACTTACCAGGACCTCCATGGCCCATTCGTACGCTACGTCCAAGTTGCGAGCGCGAACGGCCATGTGTTCTGTTGGGACCTGGCAAAGTTCCCGCAACCTCCGTTCGGGCTTCACCAGTTGCTCGAAACGCGTTTACCTAACGTGTATATGGTTTGTTATGACCCGACGCAAGATCGACTTGCGTATTTCCATGTTTACGGGCCAACTTTTGAGGAAATTTTGGCTATTTCGGATGCAGAAATTTGCAATAAACTGCACTGGAAAGATCCGTTCATTGCAAATTTTATCGATATTCAGCCATTGGCGAGAGAGTTTACTCGTCGTTTACGTATCAAAGCGCAGTCGCACACGTTAAAGCGCTTGGCTGAATTCTTTTTTGACATGTATATTGATCCTAATGCGCCTGATAATTTCGGACAGGCGTGGAGCTTACCGTTAACTCGGGACATGCAGCATTATTTAGCGATGGACGCCCTCATAACTATCGATGTGTTTATATTGATAGAAGGGTGCACGCAAAATAATCGCATTACTGACGATAGAAAGCCTATGTCGGTTTCATTTGCAGGCGATGAATTGCACATTAAGGCTAGCGGCCCAAAAGCCAGAGTGCGTATACCGTTGTCAACTAGTAAGCCACCACAAGGACAGTCGACTAGCATGGCTACTGAAGTTGAAGTCGATTCGAATGGCGAAGAGTTAATCAGAGTTGAGGACTTTTATGCCCCAGCTCCGCAACTGCCAGCAGCTATAGCTGCAGCCACCACCGTTGCCTCAGTAACGGAAGCATTGGCTCACGCTAATGTGTTCGACAATCCTGACTTACAAGTGCAGGGTTTGCAGGCCGTTGCCGACTCAGTTTTGGGCCCGGTCCATGCACCTGATACCGAACCAAAATCTAAACCAACCAGTTCGAGTACACCAGCCTCCGTATTTTCTTCGCAAACCGATATTCCCTACGATTCGCCTATGGTCGATGTAGAACCATCGATCTCCACTGAGGATGACAATTTATCTCCCAAACGCTTAGTGATGGCGTTATCTGACGCCGAGGCGGAAAGACAAGCTAACTTGTCGCCACCGCGTACAACACGCGTGGCATTGGCCAGAAAAGGGGCTGTTACCGTTTTGCAACCGATTGCCTCGCAATCGCTTGCGGCGGATCAACAAGCACCATTGGGTATCAGTTCGCTCGGACCTTTACCGACTTCTCAGCCGGATGGGGCAGAGCGTCAAGCTGACCCTGATGTCATCATGACAGAGATTATAGGTTTTCCGCCGATACCACAACGCACATTACCAGCACATGAAATACCGCACGTAGCGTTGTACACGCAAGTCGCGTCTCAGTCCGCGCCACAAGGCGTGTCGGCACCTGATACTCGTTTTATGGCTCCTATGACCATGACGGGTGTGTCGAGCACTGTGGTGACTATTCAACCACAGGTTACTCAAAGTCAATCATCAAATATGGAAGTCGCAATACCTGCGCACATTCAAGCTATTCGCGAACATATGTCCGCAAACGAAAGCGCTAGAGTGCAAAATCGCTCGCGCTAGGTACAGCACTTTTTCACCATGATGGAAAATATGACGCGTGAACCACCGTGCATTATCGCGCCAGTCGTCTTGCACGAGTTACGTTCCTATCTGGGTGAGGTCGAAGGAACGCGTCTGTACAATCAGCTGGTTGAAGCTGCCCAAGTGTACTTCGACCGAGTGTACGCAATACATCTGCAGCACGCGGCTACGACTGACTCACCCTCGCGTCCGTTAGTGTGGTCTACAATCGCACAGCCTTTGGCTGATGCCGATCGTGAGCCCGCACCTCGATTTATCAGCAAATTGAGTGTGTTTAATCAATTATTTTACCCAGACCAATATTTTGTGCGCATACGGTTCTTTATTACAACAGGAATGATGTTGTACGAGGTTCCGCTACAGTATTTGGTGGTGCATCCGCACCTTGACGCACCGAGTGAGGTGATCGATGGCGTTACACATCAGGTTCGTCCGGAATTCTATCCGCACAGAATGTCTCCAGCGCCGGATCATCTCGCACCGATCTTAATATCGACACGTCAGATGGTCGATATTTTTGATACTTTCCGAGAATTTCAATCATTATATGATTCGGAGTATCGACACATGACGATCTTCTCTTCAATAGACGTCATGCGCGCTACAGCGCTTTTGGAATTTTTGGATAGGAAGTTCCACTTCTTTGCGTACGCCTACGGCAATGCCGGAATAGGCTGGCGCATGGTGGAGCAGCTGTGTCGCATGTTGCGCGTAGCGTTCCTTGGTGAATCTTATACACCTTCGCCAAGTGAAGCTTTTCCGGAATTCCCGGATTTAACGGCACGAATTGAAAGTCCACATGTTTTGCATAACATGATTCGGCAAATTCGGTTAGCAACCGACCCGCCACTCGAAGTTCCAGTTCAGTTCGATCGTTTCCGAGGTCAACAAAAATCTGTATTTTTCCTCAAACATCGCATTCAAGGCGAATTAGAGAAAATTCGAAGAGAAAGGCGGCAGGCATCCTTGCAGGACCCGAGCGGATTAGCAGCGAGCCTTGATATGCCAGAAGTCGATCTTTCTTTGGAGACACAAATTGAAATGCGTAGAACACGCATGACGATCGAGAAACGCGATCGTGAGAATTTGGCGATGGAAATGCCAAGGCGTGCGACGAGATTACGCGCCGCCGGTTCTCTTGCTGAATCTTCAGAAGTTTGTCATATGTCAGAAGACGAACATAAAGCCAAATTGAATCGTTTTTACGATACTAAATCCGAGCACACTTTGCGTCGGTTAAAGAATTTGGAAAAACAACGAGTCAGAAGACTTGTTCAAGCTGAAGTTGCAGCTAAATTGAAAGCGCGTTTAGGCCAAAAGGGATCGAGGCGGCAAGAACCGCAGTCATCCCGGCAACGCTATGCGCAAACGCATCACCGTTCACAATCACAAGCACAACAGCAGACACAAGTAAAACCACATATACAGCAATACACACGACCGCAGACCCAACCGCGGCAACAGCAGCAATTCACGGAATCGCGTGAGCGTTCCGAGGCGTATTCTCAGGCTGATGCTGGTCATCTGTCGCGCTCGCAACAGCAGCAGCCTTATGAATATCGCCGCCCGCCACAGTCAAACCGCGGAAGTCATCGGGGCCGGTCACAATCCCGTCAACGTCAGCAATGGGATCAGTCGTATCGCTCACCGTTGGAACAAAGTCAACCAGCCACCGGGGTCTATCAGCCACAACCTCGACCGGGTCCACTTTTGCCCAAACCGTGGCCTGTTACGCAACAACAACAGCGTCCACGCGAACCTTCACGTGAACGAACTTACGGTTTTACGCCGGAGCAATTATTTACTCCGACGCCACCTATACCGCGTCGTTACAGCGGATGATTACGAGGACGACGACGATTTTGAGGACGACGATCGACCAGTCGATCCACATCGACGCTTACGCCAACATCTGTACGGGCGTAGACAATTGCCATATCAGTATCGTGAGCGTTTGAATACGCGTCGCGAACCCGAATCGGATCAAGAATATTTTCAACGTCAACGACGTCGCGGAAAATCGTATGGCTCGAAGGCCAATTATCGCGATCGTTATTAATTCACAAGTTCGACGCACAGAACTTTTGGAACTCTGCGACGGCGTCGAATTCGACCAGCAGCTTTTCGTCCATTTTTTCGTTTTTCGTCCTGATGTGGATTCCAGGACTTCGTGTATTGTTTATTTCCTGTGTATTTTTTCTCTTGTCATTTTTCTCTTGCTGTAAAAATTTTTCTTTGACGGTGCTCGTATTTTTTCCTCGTTATCTCGCATAATTTGCCATTTTTTCTCGTTTTTATCGTTACCTCTTGTTTTAATTCGTCAGTGACTTTAATTTTGCTCAGCATAATTTTGCCTTATCATTCCGTATCTTAATTTGTCTTTTGCTCAATTAGCGGTGTTACTATTATGGTACCTTAACTCTTTAACGGACAAGGGGTTAATTTATACCCAATCTACAAATTTTTCAATTCAAAATTTTTCTCATTACCCGGGGACTGAAGGAGGCTAATCGGACAGCATAATCGAATATTATGCAATGCTGTCCAAGACCGGAGTTCATCATTACTCGGGCAACAATATAGTTATCCCTAGCGCCATTGAGAGTGTTGCTCGAGAGTTTTCCTGAGTGCGAACGAGGTCATGCGTTGACCGTTATTTGTTATCGATATTTGTTATTTTTTCGTTCTTTTTATTTTCGTTTTTCACGTTCGCTCAGGATAAGGCGTTGCGGACGCCAGAGTAGAGGCGTTGCGAACGCCAGATTGCCGAGTTATAGAAGCGTTGTAAACGCTAGTGGCGTTGGTGTACCCCCGAAAAAAATTCTCCACTTCGTGTCAAATTTTTTTCTATACGTGGGGGAGTGTAACTGCGAGAGTTACACGTGTAGGCGAACCTGCCTTAGCAGTTCGCGATAGCCATAACATAGCCAATACTAGTAGCTATCTATGATAGTGCACTGTGGGCTATGCCTTCGGTCTTCCCATTATTTCCCCAAATTTTCAATAATAAAAAACATCTAGATACTTGTCCGGTAGCATAGAGTTAAGTGTATGATAATAGTAATTGTTTCATGCATACCGCTTGTGTAATCGATAACATTTGATCTGAGATAAAAGCTTATCAGTATTACGTTAAATTGATCTTTGTTTAATTTACTGTAATGGTCCTTGAGGCCAGTGTACGTAACGTTGTAGTTTAGTCTGGCGTTTTGCTTTTTTGTTTGCCAGTCGTACGTTGATATAGTCCGTACGTTTTCGTTTTCTTTTTGCTTGTTGTCCGGCTATAGGCCGTGAATTCTTCGCCGAATTAAAATAGAGAAAACCTACCCAGTGGTTTTTGGTTATACCGAGGGTTAGGTCGGCCACATCCCTACGTCGAGGACTTCCACCCATCTTAGTGGACTGATAGGTAAATTTCGTATGATAGTTTATTTTATTCGGAAATCATAATTTATTTCTCAAGCCAAAAATTGATCAAAATTATTATTTAATCTTTAAGGATGATTGATCAGCATAGAGCTCGTTGTTGTTGTTTTCATAGTTCAGCGTGCTACACATATTAGGAACCAAAAACATTTCGGATCAGGCACTGATTGAAAATAAGTTAAATAAACAACTTGAGCTTGAGATAGGTCAACTGACCTCCGCGGCAAATACCGAGACTAGGTAGGTAGCCTTAGGTCTTAGGGCGTAGCTGCTGAGATCACCCGACAAGAAGCAGCCAGCAATATTAGGGCTGAGGGGATCGAAGCCGTAAGGTCTGTAAGGGTCCAAAGATCGAAAGCCATCCAGAGCCGCGCGATCGGGGCCAGCACTAAGCGTAGACTTAAGTACCTACGTACCTAGGTAAATCTCGAAGGTAATGTATCCGTCCTATGCCGATTCTTTGCAGACATAGGGCGGCTCTACATCTACATTATCCTACAAAACATAGGCAACATGACCGCTAATCCGGTTAAGCCTGTTTAGGAGATCGGAAAAATCAATAACGCTTATAGCGCCATCTTACACTTAATCTTTATTGTCATAGAAATAATCTTTTTCTTCTTTTTCTGTAATCCCCCTTCATCATTACTAGTGTAACTGCGAGAGTTACACGTGTAGGCGAACTTGCCTTAGCAGTTCGCGATAGCCATAACATAGCCAATACTAGTAGCTATCTACGATAGTGCACTGTGGGCTATGCCTTCGGTCTTCCCATTAATTCCTCAATTTTCAATAATAAAAAACATTTAGATACTTGTCCGGTAGCATAGAGTTAAGTGTATGATAATAGTAATTGTTTCATGCATACCGCTTACGTTAATCGAGAACATTCGATCTGAGATAAAAGTGAATCAGTATTACGTTAATTTGATCTTTGTTTAATTTACTGTAATGGTCTATTGAGGCCAATGTAGTTAGAGTTGTGGGCAGTCGAGTTGGCTGTCGTACGTTGTATAGTCCGTACGTTTTCGTTTTCTTTTTGCTTTATTGTTGTTGTCCGGCAACCAGGCCGTGAATTTCTTCGTCGAATTAAAATAGAGAAAAACCTACCCAGGGGTTTTCGGTTATACCGAGGGTTAGGTCGGCCACTCCTACGTCGAGGATTGCAACTCATCCGAGTGGACGGATAGGTAATTTCCGTATGATTGCTATTTTTATTTGGAAATCTTAATTTATTTCTCAAACCAAAAATTGATCAAAAAATATTATCTAATCTTTAGAGATGATTGATCAGGTTAGAGCTCGATGTTGTTGTTTTCATAGTCTATTGTGCTACACGAATTAGGAACCAAAAAACCTTTCTGAACAAGGCACTGATTGGAAAATAAGTTGAATATTCTACTTGAGCTTGAGATAGGTCAACTGACCTCCGCGGCAAATACCGAGACTAGGTAGGTAGCCTTAGGTCTTAGGGCGTAGCTGCTGAGATCACCCGACATAAAAGCGGCCAGCAATATTAGGGCTAAGGGGATCGAAGCCGTAAGGTCTCTGAGGGTCCAAAGATCGAAAGCTATCCAGGGCCGCACGATCAGGGCCAGCGCTAAGCGTAGACTTAAGTACCTACGTACCTAGGTAAATCTCGAAGTTAATGTTAGGCCGGTCTGCGTCGCTCTTGTAGATGCAGGCCCCTACATTTACACTAGTTCGGCTTGGGTCGCGTTTTTAGCTAGCTCGCGTGTACAGCGTTTTTCTTCGTCTTAACGAACGACTTCATTTTGTAGATAGAGTATCTACACGTGCCGTTTACACTTACGGCTATACCGCATCTTAGTGCGTTTAGTGTGACCATCCGGTCTTTGTGTTGCATTTTGGCGATCCAGCCATATTTTCCGATCACTTTACAGTCGGATGAAATCCGACAGTAGGACATGTGGAGGCTATCCAGCCACGCAGTGTCAATTGGTTGGACCTTATTTCGCCACATGTTGCGAGGGACATGCATTTGCGAAATAACTGTGGAACCCATATAAGTCCCCTTTAATTTCTTTACATTCAAATCATAGGCGACATGACCGCTATTCAAGTTGAGCCTGTGCAGAGATCGGAGAAATCCATGCGCAAGTAGCGCCCATTTTTGTTATGAAAATATTTCTTTCTCTTTTCTTCTATCTCTTATTGCAAACCCCCAACCAGCCATTATTAGTTCGGCTGGAGTTGCGATTGCCTCTTTTAGTTCCTGGCGTGTCGCAATCGACTTTATCAGCGCCATAGTCTGTCAATTTGTTTGATGTATATAAAATCAGCAGAATACAACTACCTAGAGTTGCATTATAACGCAGGTAGTTGAAGGAATTGGAATTGGCCGGCCTAGACTCTTCCATTGCCGGATTCTCTTGGGTAAACCCTTTTGTTATCCTTTTACTCCATATTCAACAATTTTCTTTCGAACCAAAAATCTATAAAAATTATTACATAATTTTTAAAGTGGTAACAACCCGGAATAAAGCTCTTAGTTGTTGTATTTATTGTACAGAGTGCTACCGGAACCAGAATTTGAAGTAGTTTCGCCATAGGTAATCTGGTGCGAAACCTTTTCATTCTTTTCGCGAAAATTATTCTTTTGGTCTAAAAGCGGTCCAAGGACCTAGGGCAAATACCAGGGTTATCTAATTGCTCCTGTGTTAGGGTCTTCGGTCGGAATCTCCTTCCAGCAATCTCCATAAGTTCCGGACCAGCTACGTCCGTGGAGATTTTAGGCAGTAGTGTAACTATGAGAGTTACACGGTTGCGAACTAGTGTTAGCAGTTCGCGGTAGCCATTAACATAGCCAATACGAGTAGCTATTGCGCGATATTGTACTGTGGGCTATGCCTTCAGTTTCCCATCTTTTCCCAAATTTTCAATATAAAACACAATAAGATACTTGTCCGGTAACATAGAATTAAGCATATGATAATAGTAATTGTTTTATGCGTTACCGCTCATCTTAGTTTAGAATATTCGATGTGAGCTAAAAGTAATTTTGTCTTATGTTATTTTAACGTAAACTTTTGTTTACTGTAATGATCCTATGAGATCATCAGTTAGTTGGCTGATGTACGATTTTATCGTCGAGTACGTTTCATCCGTTTTCGTTGTTATTTTGAATTCCGGCACTAGGCCGTGTACATATAGTTGGAATGAAATATAAAACCCACCCAGGGGTCTTTCTATATCGAGGGTGAGGTCGGTGCTTCCTGTCGTCGAGGATTTCTTGATATTTGGTGGAGAAATAGGTGTAAATTTCGTGTGTTTATTTATTTCGCCCAAAAGTCTATATTCTTTTCTCAATCCTAAAATTGGTCAAAAATATTATTTAATCTTTTATGATGACTGATCAGTTTAGAGCTCGTTGGTGTTGTTTTCAAATTTCATTGTGCGACGCACATTAGGAACCAAAAACATTTCTGATTGATTCGAACCCAGAAAATAAGTTAATTCATCAACTTGAGCGGGATTGAGATAGGTCAGCTGACCTTGCGGCTATTCCGGGGTTTAGGTAGGTATTCTTAGGGCTTAGTGTGTAGCTGCTGAGATCACCCGTCAAGAAGCGGTCAGCAATATTAGGACCGAGGGATCGAAGCCGTAAGGTCTGTAAGGGTCCAAAGATCTAAGTCGTTCCAGACTAAGCAATCGGGGCCAGCGCTGAGAGCAGATCTAAGTACCTAAGTACCTAAGTAAGTCCCGAAGGTGAATACACCCGTGTCCTATGTCGATTCTGTAGACATAGGGCGGCCCTGTATTTACAGTAGGTATTTGCGGTTACAGAGGAAGACTAAAGGCAGATTGCCGAAGCTCTCTGACAAGCGCTAATTGTAGCATAGGTACTAAGGTAAGCCCTGAAGGCAGAGGCGTAGCCAGGATTTTGGTTCGGGGGGGCATGAACAAAAATTTTTTAAGACTACTTTTTCATTGAATGCCAGTAACGTTATGTATAGTAAAACTGAGTTTTTCGACCTTTTAAAAGGTAGCCCAGTGTTTTTTCAGTACAAGGTCCGTTTGTACATGTACAAAGATGGTTCCCAAAAGTCCTTGTACATTTTGAAGACACAAATTTTTGAGTACTATAATATGGTACAGTAGCGAGTTTAGTTTGGTAAAAACAGTTGTTCGACTTTTGGTAGTGTATTTTAGCTAATTTCTGGATCGCTGAGGGCAAAAATCACTAAAACTCGTCTTAAAACGACGCGAAGCGCCGAAAAATTTGACATTTTTCCTTTTGAAATGCAATTTCTGCCAGTATAAAGATATATAAAACACACAATTACTCATTTCGGCGCGTAGCACCGAAAATTTTTACGAATTTTAGACTTTTTTTGCAATTTTTGTCCTCCCAAAAATCTTTGTACCTGTACAAAGACGGTCCCGAAAAGTCTTTGTACATCAGGAAAAATCTTTGCCTAATATAAAAAAGCACTGATGTAGCCTAGCTAATTTATGAGTTTCTGACGATCAAAAATACAAAAGTGTAAAGCGGCTCTAAGTGCCAAAATTTTTGGAATTTCTACCGTTTTCATGTAGAATTAACGACCTTTCTATTGACAAACATTTCGTAAATTATAAGTGGAGCAAAGTGCCGAGAAATGTAGTCATTCTTTACCGCCCTTAACATCTTGTTGCTCGGTGAATACTAATAGTCTGACAGAGCAGAAAATTATCAAATTTGTACAAAACCATTCTGACACTTCAAGCTTCTAACAAGAAAACTGCGAATTACCAACTTTGTCTGTAGATATTTCCAGTGATTCAGGCTTTTAAGCGCAATGCTGGAGCTTTACAAAAGAAAGAACAGTAACTGGCAGCGCTATGCGCCGGAAAATTTTGATGTTTTTACACTTTAAACTCAATTTATATCGCTTAAATCATACAAAAAAGACAAATTAATGCCGGCGCGAAACGGCGAAAATTTTTTGAAATTCCTAACTCTTTTACCCGGCTTGTTCTCCCTAAAATCTCGTTGCACGTGTACATGGAGATTTTACGGCTGTAGGGGGTCTGGGGTGGCGCGCTCAAGCGTTCCCAGCGGGGTCCAGGGCAGAGTCCCGGAAAATTTTGTAAAAAAAATAGTAATGTTAAAATTTTCGCAAAATCGGCCAAATCTCGGTTCTGAATCAAGCAAGCCCAAAAACACTTAAAATTGATCAACTTCTACATTGCACAAAACTTCTGAGCTGAAATGCGTTTTTTGACCTCTGCTAATTACATAGCGCAGCAACGGGTCGCTGCCAATAAGATATAGAAAAATGTATGAATTAAAATTTTGTTCTTACCGTTTTTAGGCCCATTTGTGGCCTTCTTATTTACAAGATGCAATTCAGAAAACAGGAAATGCGCAAAAACATAAGAAAATTTGGCCATTCCTTTGATTTAAAATAGGATTATGTGTCCTTGTAAGGAAAGACAAACACAGCAGAGAATAGACAAAGTGGTACACAATCATTTCGCACTTTTACTATTAGCCTCAACAAGCATGCGCAGTTTCAATCAACGAACAAATAGTGCATTAAGTTACTAAAGTTATGTGAAATGCTTGATTATTTTAGCTGATTGAAGCTTTTTAATTCATTTGATCTATATAACAATAGATAATAATGACTCGGCGCGAAGCGCCGAAAAATTTGACGTTTTTGCCTTTTTGAACTCAGTTTTCTGGACACATATTATCGCAACAGACGAATCAACAAAATTTCTGAAAAAATTTCGGGGGGGGGTATGTGCCCCAATGCACCCCTGGCTACGCCTATGCCTGAAGGTACTTATTGTGGGTTTGTTGCTTTCGTAGTTGTGTGTGTGTAGGGTATCTTCCCCGGTGGTATGCTGTCGGTTTCCATACATACTGCAAGTACTTAATCAGCAAGCACCTTTGCGCGCGCTAAGACAACTCCAAAGCATAAACCCGCTTAAGTTACAATTTTACTTATTTTGTTTGGTGTAGATAAAATTAGTTAGCAGCTACCTCAGGGTGCATTACACCACAGGTAGACTGGGTTGTTGGTTGGCCGGCCTCGACTATTTCTACAGCCGGATTGATTGGGTAAAACCTTTGTGTTTTTCTACTTTCTCAAAATTCTTCATTTATTTTTCGAACTAAAAAACTATAAAAATTATTACATAATTTTTATAGAGGATGACAGCCCGGCTTAGAGCTCTTTGTTGTTGTGTTTATTGTCCATTGTGCTATTGAAACCAAAATTCGTAATTTATTTCTCCATAAGTAATCTAGTACGGAATCTTTTAGTTCCTTTCGCGAAAAATATTATCTTGGTCTAAAATATGTCTTTTGACCTCGAGTGAATTCCAGGGCTGCTTAATTACTCCTGTGTTAGGTACTGCGGTCGGATTTCCCCTGCAGTCTCCTTAGGTACGGACAGCTCACGTCCGAGGAGATTTTAGGTACTAAGTAGTTAGGGTCAAGAGGTCGAATAAAGGCGAATCGCCGTAGCACCCGGACCAGCGCTAAGTGTTGCAAGGTACTTAAGTAAGCCCTGAAGGTACTTATTGAAGGTTGTTGTTTTCGTAGTTGTTTGTGTGTTGGGTATCTTCCCCGGCGGCATGCTGCTGGTTTAGATATCGGTACATACTGCAGCAAGTACTTAACCAGCAAACACCTACTTGTGCGCGCATTAGATACCTCCAATAGCGCCCAACAACCTACTTAAGTTACAATACCAAGTGTATAATGCGCATGTAAAGTTTTAACATAAGGCTATAAGATGTAAAAACTTTTGACGCTTTTTGTGGGCAATTTTTATACAGCTCAGCGCAAATGCCCATTATTACAGAGAATTGTAGAGAATGAAATTCTCTAGAAACAGGATTTTTGTTTTTTGAATATTGTTTTAGTTCTCTAGTGAGAGTGTAAAGGCCCTGCTATACTTCCCGCCGCGCGGCGCCGCGTTGACAAAATGTCGCCCCGCGGCGCCGCGTGGCAGATAAATTGAAGTTTTAACACTGTTCAAACTTTTGCCACGCGGTGGGACGCGGCGGCCCATATTCATCATGTATTTATGAGGGAAAGCTTGATTTTAGCATTTTTTGATGTACTGATGTTTATGCATATGTGAAAGCGTGAAAATTGAATATATAATCGATTTTTAAGATGTCTGTGTGCGGAAATGTGTGTCTCTATGCCTTTCAAAACTTGTTTTCATGATGCTGAAACCGAAAATGAGTACAGTTTTTAATGTGCACAATCGTTGACCTATACCCTTTTCACTTATTTTCTTGACACAGAATACAGTATACAGCTTACACATGTTTTACTTTTTTGCTGTTTTACTGCAGTTACAACATCAATAAATTTTTTCTGCCGCGCGGCGCCGCATTGGAAGTATGGCAGGGCCTTAAGAGTGTCAAAATCTGGAGGTGAAAAAAGTCATTTTGGTCGCATTTTCATTTTCTTCGTGTCTACTGACTTCCCTGTTATGAGTCGGGGAAAATCTTTCTGATAAGTGATAGACAAGTACTATTACAAACGGCCCATTTTTTGCTAAAGTCTTATTACTGTAATCGTTTTTTACTGCACAAATGGCATTTACAGTTATGCCCTCGTGACAGCTGGCTGCTTTAAAGTTTCCTTATTGATGTTTAATGTGCTTTGCTTAACATGTGACGCAAGTGACAGACTGATGAAACAATCTAAGCTGTAAAATATTCTGCTACAGTAGTAAGCCGTAAAGCGAAAATTGGCCGTTAGGAATGGAACAGACTATACAAGTTGAACTTGATCACTTTTGTACAGAGTTAGTTCTAGCGTCTTAAAGTTTACACTCTGGCCTTGGGCGAAAAAACGCATTTTCACATAATTTTAGTTTGTCAACTTCTCCGATTATGTACCTTGAAGCGTGCTAAGTACTCCAAAATAAGTACGTCTTACAGATCGCACTTGGAGGCCTTTCTTTAAACTCAATACAGTAAGGTCTGGAGGTGCAGAGTTTAAATTGGGGTTGCAAAACATGTATTTTGTCCGTTTTTTGTCAGCCAAATCGGATCGAATTGTGCGGACTATTCTAAAAATTAAGTAGGTATCCGTATGTGTAGTCGCTTACACCTCGCACTATTTCAACAATCATTGTGCGGAGGGTCATTTGTTTCCAAAAGTTTGTTCGGAACGTCAAGATTACAAATTTTACTTCAGAAATTCTTTACAATTAGCGGTAATGTAAACTTAACACTGGAAATTATTAATACGTATAAGTTTGTTTCACGAAACCTTGTGCATGGACATCAATTATTGAGTCGATATAAATCGACTAAGCAACAAAAGCGATACTGTGCGTAGAAATCGATAAGCTTATGAAGTTTCACTGTGCAAGATTGCATTACAGTAACCTGCTTAGAACCACTTTTGTTACTGCTCGATAGATTGCTGAAAACTGACTCCTATGCACAAGGTTATGTAATTTCAAACCGAGTGTAGAGATTAATTTTTTGCAAAAACTGTTCTCCGTAACATAGGATTACGAATCAAATAAAAATTGACTTGTTGCAATATGGACACGTGTAAGAACAATCTTGTCTTCGGCGTTGCTCAACTGTTGCATTGAGTTTACTGATTGATTTACTCAAATCATGCTAATAAAAAGCAGGGTACTAACAAGGCAAAATGCTCCGATGGAACAAAGAAAGGACAAAGAATACTTGGAGTAGCGGATTATTAAAGACAAAAGAAGGGGACTAGGAAAAGTCACCCATGCGTGCAAAAATTATTGGAATAGGCTATGAATAAAACTGTCTCTAAGCAATACAAAAATTGAAGTATATTCTGCGGCCTCTGAAAAAGGAAGGTGACTTCTCAAAACATTTCTCGCTGGTTTGCTGACAAGCTCAGAGTGGAAGTTTGACCTGTGCTAAATCGCCGATTTTGCTGAGTATCACATCGCATTTTCCTGACAATATAAAATCAATATTCACTTAACTGTAAATGTCTCCATGGATAAAATTATGACATTCAGATCATGCTGTTTATTATTGCTTGCGTATTGATGATGTAACTTTTCTCCTACCTTGATGTCCTATGTGAGCTATTCAAATTTCCTTTTTAGTATTATGCCCTGTTGTATTTGTCTACAAGCTTATCTCGCTGATTGTTTTTCAACCTGTTCTTCCGTCCTTCCCTCTTCGCACAGGTTTAGTGCCTTGCTTTGTTTATATGCCATTGCTACATCAGTCGTGTGGAGTTGCATTAGGTTAGGAAACGAATGATTTATCGCCTTTTTAATTTATGTAGATTGATCGGTTAAAAAATAAACTGATGTGTTGTTCATTCCTCAAACTAAAATGCAATATCCTTCTGTAGGCCGCGTTCGATTTTTGTGTGTGCATAGAAAAAGTCTGATTTTTAGCAGATTCTTGTAATTCTTGGCACGCATGTGTGACATTATCCTGGCCCCTTCTTTCATTTCTTCAATAATCCGCAATTCCAAATATATTAGTCCCTTTTTGTTCCATCGGAGCATTTTTCCTCAGTCTGTTTCACCTAACATTGGGCATGAATTTCAAGAATTATCATCGATAGTAAGCCGACAGATTACGATGATTACGTATCAGGGGCCGGTTTCAATATAGCGACTCAAGTCTGAAATCAGACTTAAGTTCAAAATTAGAACGTAAGTCTGAACTTAGCGGTTTTCAATAAGAATTTTAAGTTCGAACTTAAAAGTCCGAACTTAAAATTAAGAACTTAAAATCCGACTTAAAAGTCCAACTTGAAAGTCGAACTTAAGTCCGAACTTAAGAATAAGCCGGTTTCAATAAAGTTAAGTCCAAACTTAAGTTCGGACTTAGGTTGCAAATATTTAAGACAGCACGGAGCTGTCTTAAGTCAGTTCCAGTAGTACCGCACAAATTTACAATGGCTGGTCGATTGCTTCTATAGCTCAATGAAGAAGAGAAGGCTTACATACAACGAAATCGAATTTTTCGGGATCGCTTGAATCCTATTGATTATTTTAATTATAACGAGTTTTATAAAAGACCGTTTTCTTTCCTCCATGCTTTTTTTAACAGTGCTACAACGACGAGACGGACAAGTTATTGTTTGACTGCGTTGTATAAAAGCAGGCAACAGGGCTTGTCGGACTTTGGACCCCAAGTACCCTCCTCACAACTCTGAACTTGCCCTGTACACCTCCGACGGGCAGCAGTTGAGCTCGATTTTTGCCAAAAACTTAAGTTACAACTTAAGTTCAAACTTAACGAGTTCGGACTCAATTTTTTATTGAAACCGACTTAAGTTCGGACTTATCCTAGTTCGGACTTAACGACTCAAGTTCGGACTTAAGTTTAAGACGGAGCTTATTGAAACCGGCCCCAGATCAATGCTATGATCACAACCTGTCAACTTATTGCCGGATAGTCTTCATCGTACGTATATGTAGTAAATATGTATGTATGTATGTAGGTACATACCTATTAATATGATAATAGATATATCCTTCTAAAAATTTGAAAGAAATCAGTGCGAAGCTAATACCTCACATAAGTTTGGGCATAAGTTTTAAAACTATCTCTGACAATAAGCTGACAACTTGCAATTGCAGCATTATTCATAGGTAGCGCGATAGCGCTACCTATAATATACTTGGCCACCTCTTCACTTATATGTTCATCTAAAGCGAGTGCGAATCTTGTGTCCCCCTCACAGCAACAACGGCACACACCTGGGAGGTGCGCTTTTTTTAAACGATAGATAATTAAAAACTCGATGTACCATTTTTTATTTTGTTTACACTCAATGCCGAGTTAGCAATGAGTCTGTAAAGTGTAAACCAAAGAATCAATTAATTTGTGGAGTACCAATTTTATTTTTAAATGTTGCCCCCGAGCTGTAGATTACGAATCTGACCTTAAACTTTCTTTACACTCAATGGTTGTTGCACCAAAATGTAAAGCATACGGATTTTTTACTCCTTGCGTGTTTTCAGCTTATCTAACTCAATTTTGGTTTCTATGCAGTCCAATTTGTTCTATAATGTAGAAGGTTTCAATATCTCTAGGACCAATTTTTTCTCTTTTAACGCAATATTTCTTGATCTGTGATCGTTTTAGTGTAAAGGATTCTAGACGAAAAACGAATTTCTCAACCTACTCCGCTAAGTAGGCGGAACATGCTTATTTTGCTTTAATATGTGCCCTGACCTTAGCGTTAAAGATCCTAGTTTATTTTGTTTCTATACACCCAATATTGCGTTATTAGCACAAGTGTATAGTTTACACTGAGAAGCACTTTTCCGCCCAGAGCTTTGGGTATCAAACAATTTGCGGAGGGCCAATTTCAGTTTTGAAAATGTTGCTCTCGGGTTGTAGATTACGAATGAGAGATTAAAATTTCTTTACACTCAATGATTGTTGCACAAAAGTGTAAAGTATACGGGTTTTTACTCTTGGCGTGTCCTAAAGCTTATGTATCTCAATTTAGGTTTCTGTGCAGTCCAATTGGTTTTCTAATGTAGAGGGTTAGAATATCTCAAAACAAAATTTTTTTTTCTTTCAACGCAATATTTTTCGATCTTTGATAGTTTTAGTGTAAAGGCTTCGAGACGAAAAACGAAATTTCTTTAGCTACTCCGCTAAGTAGGCGGATCATGATAATTTTGCTTGAAATGTGCCCTGACCTTATCGTTACAGATCCTAGTTTATTTTGTTTCTATACACCCAATATTGCGTTATTAGCATAAGTGTATAGTTTACACTGAGAAGCACTTTTCCGCCCAGAGCATTAGTAACAAACAATTTGCGGAGGGCCAATTTTATTTTTAAAAATGTTGTTCCCGAGTTGTAGATTACGAATGTCACATTAGAATTTCTTTACACTCAATGGTTGTTGAGCATAAGTGTAAAGTATACGGGTTTTACTCCCTGCGTGTTTTCAGCTTATCTAACTAAATTTCGGTTTATGTGCAGTCCAATTGCTTTTATAATGTAGACGGTTACAATATCTCAAACATCAATTTTTTCTCTTCTAACGCAATATTTCTTGATCTGTGATCGTTTTAGTGTAAAAGGTTCTAGACGAAAAACGAAATTTCTTCAGCTACTCCGTTAAGTAGGCGGAACATGCTATTTATGCTTAAAATTTGCCCTGACCTTAGCGTTACAGAAGCTAGTTTATTTTGTTTCTATACACCCAATATTGCGTTATTAGCACAAGTGTAAAGTTAACACTGAGAAACACTTTTCCGCCAAGAGCATTGGGTATCAAACAATTTGCGGAGGGCCAAGTTTTTCAAAATCTTTCCCTCGAGTTGTAGATTACGAATCTGACCTTGAAATTTCCTTACACTTAATGGTTGTTGCACAAAAGTGTAAAGTATACGGGTTTTTTACTGTTAGCGTGTCCTGAAGCTTATATAACTCAATTTGGATTTCTGTGCAGTCCAATTAGTTTTATAGTGTAGAGAGTTACAATATATCGAAACATAAAATTTTTTCCTTTTTTAACGCAATAATTCTCGATCTATGATCGTTTTAGTGTAAAGGTTTCAAGACGAAAAACGAAATTTCTTCAGCTACTCCACTAAGTAGGCGGAACATGCTATTTATGCTTAAAATGTGCCCTGACCTTAGCGTTACCGATCCTAGTTTATTTTGTTTCTATACACCCAATATTGCGTTATTAGCACAAGTGTAAAGTTTACACTGAGAAGCACTTTTCCGCCAAGAGCATTGGTATCAAACAATTTGCGGAGAGCCAATTTTATTTTCAAAAGTGTTTCCTCCGAGTTGAAGATTATGAATGTGACATTAAAATTTCTTTACACTCAATGGTTGTTCGCAAAAGTGTAAAGTATACGGGTTTTTTACTCTTTGCGTGTTTCCAGCTTATCTAACTCAATTTTGGTTTATGTGAAGTCCAATTGGTTTTATAATGTAGACGGTTACAATATCTCAAAGTCCAATTTTTTTCTCTTCTAATGCAATATTTCTTGATCTGTGATCGTTTTAGTGTAAAGAGTTCGAGACGAAAAACGAAATTTCTTCAGCCACTTGCACCCCCCAGAATTACGGCGCTGCCCACCTATGGATATATGGTCTAAAATATTAAATAAAAGAAGGGAACTAGCAAAGAAAAATGATCCGATGGAACAAAAACGGTAAATATACTTGAATTTCTTCATTGTTAAGGATGTAAAAGGAGGGGGCTAGGGAAAATTCGCCTATATGCGCAGAAGCCATAGGAATGTGCTAAACAGTTAGATTTCCCTAAACAACGCAAAAATCGAAGTATATTCTGAGGCCTATGCGCATTTCTGCGAATTTTCCGTACTAATTTCGATTACGATGGCGAGTATTTTGATTACTTTATTTTGGAAGATTTAAAGAAATTTTTTGTGGTTTTTCATGCAGACTATTGAGTAGACACCATTATCTTTTGCGCCAGGGCATTGTGGAAGATCAAGATTTCATTAGTAATAGAAGTGTCTTCAATGCTCTTTTGCGAAACACTTGAGAACGTTTTGTGACTGCACCCTCATTTTTCACAGACCGCAGAATATACTTCGATTTTTGCGTTGTTTAGTGGGAGTCTTATTGTTTAGCACATTCCTATGGCTTTTGCACATATAGGGAAATTTTCTCTAGTCCCCTCCTTTTACATCCTTAACAATGAAGAAATTCGAGTATATTTACCTTTTTTTGTTCCATCGGAGCATTTTTCTTTGCAAGTCTGATATACCTACAGGGTAGGGTTGTTATAGTTAATGATATTAAAACGGAAAATATTGTTAACGACGTGTTTGTGGGCCGTCGTAAACGAAACGATATCTTGTTTTCAAGAGTCGTCGTTAACGAAAACGATATTAATTTTGGTATATAATATCGTGAGAATAACGTTAGTTTTTCCGTACATAACTATGTATATACATTTGACACTGTACGAGTTTGCTGATGAGGCTGATGACTGAGTGAGAGGGAGGGTCAAACAAATAGACAGGGCCGATCCTCCGTGGCGTCTTAATCACGAATGGGTGTGTGGGGGGAGGTTTGGGGGCTTAAGCCATACATGCACAGCTTGGAAATTCTGAGGGGGTCAGATTCAAAAAATTTTTAAGACGTGCCTTTTTGGGCTAAAATTAATATATGAAATGTTAAGGTGCCTTTTGGGCCAAAAATGGTAGTTACGCGTCAAAAACATCGTTTTTCAGCGTTTCTGACGATGCTCCATCTTTCTAGAGTACAAAAACAAAATATTTCGAAAAAATCAAAAAAAAGTCGAACAAATTGAACAAAACGTAGTCAAAACATGAGTATAATGGCGCGAAGCGCCGAAAATTTGGCACTTTTGAGCTTTCAAAAAATCGCCAATTCTGGGGAGGGTGTAGAAAATTTCTGCGGGGGAAGGGGTGAAAATTCTGAGGGGTCGAACGAAACCTCCTAAAACCCCTATAGATCATGTATGGCTCGTTCTTTCTAGAACACAAAAACATAAAAAAAACAACTTCGAAACGGTTTGAAAAATTGAGTAAATTGAACAAAATATAGTCAAAAACACGTGGGCGTGGGGGAAGGGGGTTTGCGGGGTATGCACCTCCCAGGAGGTCGAATCCCTCCCCAGAAACCAAAATACCCCCCAGAATTCAATCTTTGAATTTTTTGTTTTTTCCGCAATGCTCCCTCAAGAATTTTGGTGCTACCCACCTATAGTCAAAAAATATGTGTATGGCGAGAAGCGCCGAAAATTTGACTTTTGAGCCAAAAATGAGCTGAAAACTCGTAAAAGGTCACACTTTTTACAATTTTTACAAAACTCGACAATTTTGGGAGAGTGTTCGTAGCTATTTCGCGGGCGGGGGGTCAGTAGCCTCTCTGGAGAGGGTCAAACCTTCGAACCTAGCACGTATGGCTTACCCTCAGAATCTGAAAAACCCCGTAAAAATGGATAGCCCGTAGAATTGAATTTTTAACATGTTTTATTGAGATTTTTGTCGGTTTTGACTTTTGACCCTCCCCAGATTTTAGTAGCTGCCAATGTATGGTCTTAATATCTAGGCCACAGTAGGAAACGGCCGCATTGTTCAAAATATTAGTCAATTGTCCACAAAGTGTCGGTTGGTAAGAAAGCCGTCGCTTCTTTCGCTTTGATTGGTTGAATTGTTGATGCTTTTGAATCACCTTACTGCAAAGAAGTCTTAAGAATTTTGAAACGAAAAATGATAAAACATGTAAATAGGAAAATTGCAAAATATTATCAAAAAAAACAATATTAATATCGTTAACAATATTTTTGGGATCATCGTTTTTGTTAACGAAACGTTATTTTTTTCAGGAAAAAATATCGTTAACGAAAACGAAAACGATATCTTTTGTCACTAACGATAATAACGCCGCTACAGCCTGGGTCAAAACAACGAATCGTATGCACACCTGGGCGTGGGGGGTTTGGGGGTATGCACCCCCAGAAACCAAAATACCCCCCAGAATTCAATTTTTGAAAATTTTGTTTGTTTTTTTCGCAATTTTTTGATGCCAATGAATAGTGCTCGATGAGAAACTGCGAAAAAATGGTGTGTTTTCGCCATACCACCATTTTTGAGGCCATTTTTTGACTTTCAAAAAATCTTGCAACTCCCCTAGAATTTCCTTGCTGCCCACGTATGATCGTATGTATGTTGGGTCTTATAACATTTAAAATACTTATCCAAATTAAACGCGCTTTGCTCCATAACTTTTTAACAGAAAAAGATAATTGAACGCGGTTTACTTTATATGATATTAGCAGGCTTTATTTATTACTCTGTCTATTTTTATTATTATTAGGTAAGCCTGTATGAAGCAAATGTACTTTTCCTACGAGTTACTGCATTAATAACAAACGTTTTTAATGTGCAAGTACTTGTCAAAACGTGCAATTTTTTATTAGTCTTATTATTTTACAGTAACCCGAAATGCTGTAAAGCAAATCACTTTAATGATAGCTTAATAAAATGGCTCTAAAAGACTTCCGCTAAATCGATAGGCTTTTTATCAAAGTAAACCGCATTCCATTTGCTTTCGCCGTTAAGAAATTACAAGGTCCGATGGGCGATTAGTTTTTTCATCCACCCTGTATAATTATCGAAATCTGTCAGATTATTACTGTGGATAAAATTATTTAAATGCATGCCCAAAGTTATGTGAAAGAGACAATAAGAAATGATACGTAGGTGACAAAGGCAAAAACGCTATCACATCATACCGAAACTCTATTAAAATTATGCCAAAAATAATTTAACGTCCTCTGGATTTTTGATATAATAAGAATATGATATATTTAAATTCCCAGAATTAAAATATGATATTAGTAGTCCGTCCAGTAGGTGCCTATTAAAATTGTGCTAAAATTTATTTTTGGCACATAAAGATAACACTGCCCGCATGGACGTAGAGCCAAAGTTCGTGATCAAAATGTGAAAAATCGAAAATTTGATGGAGGGGCGAAAAACGCTATTTTTCGACATTTCACACAAAAAAAGGAATATTTCAAAATGGAATTCTGTAGATGTGGGTTTTCGATTGTTACAGATTCAAACTCTTCTAAAAGCCCGTTGTGGAGGTCTGTCTGTTGGGGCGAAATCGCAAAGAATTTTGGAAATCTGCTGAATTCTGGATGTATTTTGAGTTCTGCTCTTCCTCCACGGGCCCCTGCGTGCATGCATCCGATATATTTTTTGAATTAAAAGTATCGAATGCTTATGAAAAATTTGTGAACAGAGATTTCTAGTTAATGACTGATGCGAACCAGAGAAAAATATCCTTTACCATAAACGTACATACAGACAATGCGTCTGATTATTTTCAATATCTTTGTTTGATAATGGAAGAGCGTGGTTTTCGCAAAAAAATGTTTATTCTTGTTCCCCATGGCGACGTTCTTACATGTTTACTGCTCTGATTGAAATCAAAGAGGATCAGAGAATAAGGTAAATTTCAAGATGTTGCATAATGTATGTACTCGTAGAAACGAGCGCCAGAGGAAATCTTTTGATCAGATGACTTGCAACGTAACTTAGTAAGTAAACTGAATGTTTCTGCTTTTATATTGCTATCGCATCGTGTGACTTTTTAAAAATTATTAAAGCGGCACTATTTCATCAGTTGGATTTTTCAAAGAGTGTTTCTGGCTCTACTGAAGAACATGTGTAGCCGCTAACAAAACAATACTAAAATCGTTGATGTAGCAAATCATTTATATTTTTCAAAGCTACTTGTCTCCAGTCTTCACCAATTTTATAGATAAGACAAATTGCGTAAAATAGTTTTAAAGTGTTTTTTCATTCTACAAAACACAAATTAACACTATCCAGATAGACGTCTTTCTTATGTGCATTTCACTGAAATGTCTGATATGGAGCTTAAGAAAGTATTAATATTGATATTAATATTACACTTCATTAGTATTGTCAAATTGATTTCTCAATATTAATAATAATAGTAATTATTATTATTTCTTAATATTCATTGATTTGAGTTAGTAGTCAGACTGGAATGGATTATGTAAATTGCTGTCTGCGCGATCCTGAGCAAATTGACATTGACGAATAGATACTTCCATAGGTGGGCAGCACCAAAATTCTGGGGTGGGGTGAAAAAATTTTCAAAGGTCAAAAAATGGTCTTAAAAGTGGTCGTATGGCGAAAAAAACACCATTTTTCGACGTTTCTCATCGAGCACTATCCAATGGCATCAAAGAATCGCTGAAAAAGCAAAAAAATTTCAAAATTTGAATTCTGGGGGGTATTTTGATTTCTGGGGGGTATTTCAAGTTCTGGGGGTGCATACCCCCAAACCCCCACGCCCATGTGTGGATACTTCCTGCAGTAATCAAGGATCGATTCATGCTTCAATGGCTTGAAGGCACATAATTAAGATTTTTCGACCTCATACGTAGAATAAGAATTTTCGTTGCACATTTAATCAGTGAAGACAGGTAAAGTGCAATCAGGTGTAATAGGTTCAATCTTAATAAGTGTTTAAGAATCATGTTGAAAATAAGAGCAATGAAATTTTATTTTACAATTCCGCCAATGTTTTTGCATTAAGTTCGGAGTTTTATAGACGCAGTAACTTTTAGCGAAACGCATACGAACAAGTCTTTCTTATCCGCCGATATTCTGAAGGCGAGCCACACTAAATGGAAACATAGTGATAATGAAAACCATAATCAATTGGAACCTCAACGAAAATTAAAGCCTCTAACTTATTGTAATATTCATATGAATTTTCATTCTGTATATAGGTGGTGCATTTAGATTTTACTCAATTACAAATTGTGTTCAATTTTTATGCTATAAAAAGATAGTTTTATAATAGAATATTTTTTAGTTTTATTTGACGTAATAGATTATCCGCCGACGAGAAATCCTCATATTGAGTTAAGGAATATATCTGTGTATGAACACTGAATGGAATATAATCTCACGATATAAACACATTCAGATGGATGATGATGATGATGAAAGCGAAATAAATATGTTTTGTGCACATAGCTAATCTAACACCTATCTAATTTATAATATTTTTTACAGTTTCTCATTATTGCTATATTTTTCTTATTTTTATATTTATTTCGCGTATTAAGGAAAGAATGGATATGACGCATTTTATTGATTCGTTTTTGGAAGTTGTTGTAATCCGCTCGTGAAAAGATGCTTCCTTTGCAGTAAACCGAAGATTATTGCTTTGTAATCTATCGCTTCGGGCGAAAGGTAATATTACAATCGAACCATGCTAAGAAAAATGGAATAAAGCTTTACATAAGCGAGCGCTTACAATGCATGTGCTTAAAAATTTGATTTAACGTTGTCCGCGCGTCAGAAACGCTAGAAAAACACGCTGGTAGTTTGTTTTTACACTTGTTTGTCAAAATCCGTGTGCGTTAAATTTGCCAGTGATGTAATGACGATGAATGGAGAACATTGGAGCTGGCAAAAGACTATCTTATATTTGCCTAGAATCTTCATCATTGGAAAGGTGAGATACTGTTATGTCGTGATTTTGATATTGTTTCTGAATAAATAATGTTAATTTTATCTCCTAATAGATTTCTTCGCAATTTTTCACAGGTTTTCGAACGGCGCAGGGAACACTAATAACAAATGGGAGTTGGGCGCACGCAATTGGTGCCGTATATTGGAAGCTTCATCGTCAATCGACTCCACGCTATGTGTTTAATATGGCCGATTTATTTGTACTGGGAATCGGCTTGCTCTTTGTGTGGTTTTTGTTTATTTTAGTCCATTTGCGTGAAGCCTGGTGCCCCGACTGCTGCCACCAGTGCCAAATTTTTCTTAGGATATTCAAGCGCAACAATAATAACAATACACTCGATGAACAGCATTCAGATCACGCTAAAATTCTACCAAATGCTTCTCGATCAGGATTGGAATCAGACTTTAAATCTAATCTCTGCAGAGATTCGCACACTTCTTACGTCACTATTGAACAATGAACACCGTTTTATTACCTTTTTGCCGTAGCATCATTCGCCCTGCTCTGATTTGGCTCGAAAAGCATCAATTCGACTTTTAACGCTGGACTAGCAAAGGTAAAGCAAAATAAACCATTACAAACATTGATTGTAAAGATATTCAGCTAAGATTGCCGTTCGGAGCCAAAAGAAGCCCATGCAGAATCCAGTTGGGGGAGACTTAGCACCACTTTATAATTTGAATCTCTTATTGTCCTAAGGTTGAAAATGTTTTGGTTGAAACATTCAAAATTGAAATCAAGGAAGTTTTCCCATTGGAACTGCTTTTTGTTACACCGGTTTCCCAAATCTTAAGTCTTGATTGAAATCAGAAAGCGCTTAGCTTACATTTTTATTAGTATCTTATTAAATTTTCAACCTTACGAAGTTTTGAAGCTTTATATAATCATTAAGTACCATAATTGAGCATAAGGTAGGTATCTGAAATAATTTTACAACACTCCTTTTCTTTATCTCGCCAACTAGGAATGTTTGTGGATTGCCAATAAGGCGCGACCGCTCTTCCCGCCCCCTCTGTAATACTAGTACCAGCATTGACGATTATCTGAGTACGACCACCATTTCAATTAGGTGAAAAATTTTATATACATAATCACATGACCAAAAAGAGTTTTGTATTAATAAATGATACGATTAAGCCTAAAGTCAACTCTATTGTCAAAAAAAAATATGGTGTTAATCGTTAAAAATTGAAACTTTTCAGCAAACAGATAGCTAAAAAAGGCTTAAAACTGCACATTTCCAGCGATTTTTTTAAGGAAATTGTTAATTCTAGAGGATAAAAAATTTTCTGGAGGGTGAAAACCTTTCTAAGGGTAAAGATCCCTATTTCTAACATTGCCACCACACCTGGGCGTGGGGGGGGGTTTGGGGGGTATGCACCCCCCCAGAAACCAAAATACCCCCCAGAAATCAAAATACCCCCCCCCAGAATTCAATTTTTAAAATTTTTTTCATTTTTCTCGCAATTTTTTGATGCCAATGGATAGTGCTTGATGAGAAACGTCGAAAAATGGTGTTTTTATCGCCATACCACCATTTTTAAGGCCATTTTTTGACCTTCAAAAAAATCTTGCACCCCCCAGAATTTTCTTGCTGCCTACGTATGATTGCCACCATGAGTCCCAACATTGCCACCGATGGTCCCAACATTGCCACTTCCAATCATAACCTTGCCACCACGAATTTCGAAATTGCAACCAAAGGTTCCAGTATTTCCGAAATGATTTCAAAGCGTGCCTATCAAATCTCATACAAAAATTTTGCTGTAGAAATGCATAAACTTATGTACACGTACGAAAACTTAACAATTACGCTTGACTTGCAACGAGGCACGCGTATGGTACGTTTTGATGGGCTCAAATCATGCAGACTTATAAATTGTGTACGATTACTACGATGTATTTTTTGTAACGGAATATTTTACGCATAATATTGAGACATAAGCATGAAAACATGTGGAATTTTCTTTCTTAAAAGCACTTAAACGATATATGATTACAAGAATAGAAAAAATTTTTATTATGCTAATTAGTACAAGGTGTTTTTAATTTTAAAAATCAAAATAACAATTTATTGGAATGAATTTTATCAGTTATGTTATTAGGCGACAATAATTTTTCTGTTTACAATTTTCATATCAATAAAGCAACAAAAATTATCGTCTAAAAAATCATATAAATAATACTTTTAAACTATATGCGTACTTAAGTTAGTTATATGTCAAAAGAATCGTGGTGGCAGTTTGGACTCGCAGTGACAATGTTGGGATCATATGTAGCTAGACAGGCAGCACCACAATTCTGAGAGATACAAAATTTTTGAAAGACACATTGCCTAAAATGACAGTATGGGATGCAGCGAAAAAACCCCATTTTTGATGTTTTTTATCGAGCTCTTTTTACATGGGCATGCGGTAGGTGGTGGTGAGGGGGTATGACATACCACGAGCTTCAAACGACTGATAGCTATACACATAGGTGGGCAGCACCAAAATTCTGGGGAAGGGTGCAAGATGTTTCAAATGTCAAAAGATGGTCTTAAAAATGGTGTTATGGCGAAAAAGCACCATTTTTCAACGTTTCTCATCGAGCACTATCCATTGGCATCAATAAATGCAAAAAAACCAATTACATTTTTAAAAATTAAATTGTGGGGTGGGGGTATTTTGGTTTCTGGGGGAATTCGGTCTTCTGGGGGCGCATAACCCAACCCTCACGCCCACGTGTGGCTATACAGCCATTTTGGCCGGAAAAAGCACGCTGTAGAGCCTTTTTTGGGCTCAGAAAAGTATCTATGTAACCGTTCTTTGGCTCAGAGACATATCGTGTGAGCTCAGATATACTTAGTTGTTCTTCTGCGTTCCACTAGGATATATTGGTAGCTGTTTTTTGACTTGAAAAGGCTCTGTAGCTGTTTCAGTCTAAAAAGGCTATTCATGTAGCTATGCTCGTTAGTTCACAAAACCTATAAATTTGCCAGAGATGCTCAAAAACGAGTGTTTAAAGCGATACTATCGTTTTTTTGCTGTAGAATCGTTTTTTACAAAGTACTTAGCTATCACCAAATTCTTGACCTTCACCTCGCCTGAAAGTTTGACCTTACGCATCTATGTGAGGGCTATTCAGGATTCTATAGGACTTGTTGGATTGAGAGGACTTAACTCCTCAAATTCCTTCCCCTTAACCCATATGAGTGGTTGAAATTAGCGATGGGAAGATTAGCTCGTAAAGGGACACTGCAAATTTATGCCGCACCGTTTTTTCAATGGTTATTTTAAGAAACCATTGTCATAAGATTGCACGTTACTGCACATAAATTCGAAAAAGTTTAAGATTATCTCGAGGTTCGCGATGGAAGTTCGAGATTAGCTGAGCGCGACATCGAGATTTATATTGCAACTGGTTTAATCTAATCACGAGCTCAGCTAATACTCAGCATTAAGGATTTAATACCGAGCTCGCGATTATCCTCAGCATAAGATATTGCAACCGGGCCCAGATGTTTAAATTTCAAAACAGACAGGAGAAACATATTCGATTTGCTAAGTGATAAATGACTAAGACTTGAAGAATAGGTTATCGCTATATCGTTCGTAAAAGGTGGCCGATATAATCATCTATGTAACGGCTCGAAATTGTGGGGGTCCCGGCCATTTTTAGGAGGGGAGGGGTGAATGACCTCCAATTTTTGGTTAAAAACGGCGAAAAACGCCTAAAAGCGGCCTAAAAATTTGATTTTTTTCCAAACATCGGGGAGGTCAAACATTTTCTGGCTCTGGGGGGATGGGGGGACGTTTTACTTTGGGTCAGGAATCCCCCCATCCCCCCTGTTACATGTATGCATATAGTAGTATAGTATCGCGTTTCTGCGAATATAATGTTGCACATTCGTTTCAATTTTTGACCTTCTCATTTCATGTCCCAGGTCCACCTATACAGCTGGCTAATTGAAATCAAAATATACTATTTTGTCAAAGTGATATCTTTATTATGAAAAGTTATTTTTTCCGTTTTTTATATCGCTGTAAGTTCGATTCCGAACGAACAGTAAGTGTGTAAAGTTGACACTAAAAGTTTTAATGTCTTGCCGTGCAATTTTGAAATAGTAAGAAGTTATCAATACGAAAAAGAAGAAAGAAAATATAGAAAAAATAATAAATAAATGAATAAATAAATAGATAAATAAAAAGAAAGTACTGAGTAAAAAGAAAAAATGAACAACAATATAAAAAATAAAGACATAGTTAAAAGTGCAGCAGGCTGTAAGAATAAACTCCGTTTTATGCGTTCTCGAAGCGGTCTGTCATTTTTTCTATAGGAAGCTTTTTTCTCGAAATGAGACAAAAAACACATTTTATCCAGTCAGCTTCGCTGCTCATAAAGCTCGATTTGCGCTTTATTATGTGTTTTGTCTTAAACATCGCACATTGCATTTCACCGTTTTCTTTATTTTTATCAATTATATTTTTCATTCCTACAAGTTTTTTGTAATATATCTATATTATTATGCCGAAATTTCAAATTTTGGTCATTCGGACAAATGTGCGTGGTGATTCAAAGATTCTAAATGATTGATGATTGCTGGTTTGCTTTGAGGCTGGCAGCTGCGCTGAGTTGGCATTACTCAGGTGATCTTTACATTATTCTTTCGAATGATAGTCATCAGCTTGAGCTACACATCTTTCGGTTCTTCATATCACTTTCGTTCTTCTTCTTCCTGCATATGTACAAAATATTTTTTGTCGGTTAAAGCTGCTTCAGAGCCTGAAATTAACGACGCGGTAATCACTGCTCAGTGAACTAAAAACAAAGTTCAATTTAATGAGCTTGCAATATGCGTACGTAGTGGACGCGGTTCTGCGCCTAGGGGATGCATGGCGCATTTTAAGAAGCATCCATGCTCCTTTGTAATATGCTATTGCTTGGATTTCGTAGAGTATGCTAGAAAGAACCGAAAAAGTCAATAAAATGTTCGACGAGCGTCGGGCAGCTTGCTATTGACGTAACGAATGGTGCATTGATGCTAAACACTGTTCCACGAAGCAGCAGTACTACATTTCCTTACTTGTCCCTACAGTTAGTTGTATATATACAAAAGGCGGGCAATGTAGTTTTGCATAGATACGGTAACATAAATGATTTCGTAGCGCAGCAACATTCTCAACGGCAGACGCATATACTTACTTAATTGATATATCTATTTCTCTTGCATTCATATGTCATCTTACTTGTGCTGTCAAGATTTTTTCTTATGTCGGATTTCTGAGACCCTAAAATTCAACGAATATCTTATAAAAACCCTGAGAACCATGCTCGTCTTTATGTTTTTAACTTGATTCGTAATCCATCCATGTACGCATTTAAACTTGGACTTGGTAGGCTTTTCATGAATCGTGCATAGTGTTGACATTGGTCAATGTTTCTGTCTGCTCGATTTATCACGGTCGTAAAATCAAATTGTTTTTTTTCAACTTAAAATACTCTTATTTGTTGAAAAGTTCTTGAACTGAAAGTTTTGGGGTCCTCCTGAATTCAGAAGGCTAAGTGCCTGGTTAAAATTATGGGAATCAAGAACGCTTAGACTAATAAATCAAATTACTATTTCACTACCTAATCCTCCGCGCTTTTGCAAAAAGTTTTTTGTTCTGATCCATTTTTAACCTTGATTTTGTCTTTTCCCCAAATTTTTTTCCATTTTTCTCATTCTAGGGGTCTAGACCATACGTGGGCAGCACCAAAATTCTGGAGGCTGCAAGATTTTTTAAAGGTCAAAAAATGGCCTTAAAGAATGGTGGTATGGCGAAAAAACACAATTTTTCAACGTTTCTCATCGAGCACTATCCATTGGCATCAAAAAATTGCGAAAAAAAACAAAAAATGTTCATAAATTGAATTCTGGGGGTATTTTGATTTCTGGGGGGTATTTTGGTTTCTTGGGGGGGGTTTGCATACCCCAAATCCCCTCACGCCCAGGTGTGGTCTAGACCCAAAAACCCGCCAAAAAATTCTGGTGATCTGTACCAGCAAGCCTCTCTTGAGCATGTCCGGTTGTGAAAATGCGCCGTCGGACTAGACTGGATTCAGTCCCAGTACCTTCGAGACGAGTGGTCAGTCATAGAAGTCGACTGAGCCGAACAGCCCTCAAAAAATTTGTGCTAATGAGAAAAGGAAAAAGCTAATTGATTTCAAGCATTTTTGCAAAAAAATTTTGGTTCACTATTCAATAGGCTCAATTTTCGATTTGTTCTCGAACACTTTTTACCTTATTTGCCTTTACAGGAATCCTCGTTGAAAAGTCATGTCCTTTATGTCGAAGGACAATAGAAGATCAAGATCTTCATCAGCTCGATATCGAAAGGGTAGGGAGGCAAAAATTGCCGAAACGTTGACTGCTGACGATGATGAGGATGAAGCACAAGATGACCGTGCTGCGATGGGTAAAAAATAGTGATTCGGTTAAATATCTGGGCCTGGTTTCAATATGTTTAGGCTTAAGCCGGGCTTAGACCTGACTTAAATGTTTGAACAAGCGTGGCCAGGCTTAAACTTGGCTCAAGCCTGGCTCAAGCCTGGCTCAGGCCTGGCTCAAGCATGGCTTAAACCTAGCTTGGGCCTAGCTTAAGCCTAAACATGTTGAAACCAGGCTCTGCTGATAATCGTCAACACTTTGCGCGTCAATATTTCGAATTAGTTTGAGCACGATTTTCAAAATCTTTCGACAGTAAGCTGGCGGCTAATGCAAATCAATTCAATGTATTAAGTGAATTATTTTTTATGTTTATTATTTAAAATTTCTAAAATTTCATGTCCCTTATTTGAAATTAACCTCAATAAAGTGCAAACCATTTAATTGTAGAAGAAAAGAAAGCTTTCATGACTTTTACCTGTGATGCAATTTTATGTAGATTCAGAATCAGGTCCGCTCAAGCAGACGTGGGCAGCAAGAAAATTCTGGGGGGGGTGCAAGATTTTTTGAAGGTGAAAAAATGGCCTTAAAAATGGTGGTATGGCGATAAAAACACCATTTTTCGACGTTTCTCATCAAGCACTATCCATTGGCATCAAAAAATCGCGAAAAAAACGAAAAAATTTTTCAAAAATTGAATTCTGAGGGGGGGGGTATTTCGGTTTCTGGGGGGTGCATACCCCCAAACCCCCCACGCCCAGGTGTGCGCTCAAGGCCTTTTCATTACCTTTTTGACAGACGGATGATTCGTTTTTGAAAAAAACATGCATAGCCGTGCTTAGGGGGGGGCGAACTGTGCGGCCGCACAGGGCCGCTAAAATTAAGGGCCGCTAAAAAAGTTATAGTGCATGCCGTATAGAATTCATTTTTTGGCGGCCCTCATACAATAATTCGATATATACGTTCAAAAGGATCAATTTTTCGCCATTCTAATGCAAACACAGCAGTTTAAAATCTTAACTTGCATTTTTAAGAAAATGCTGACTGAGCTATACTTGATCTCAAGATTTCCGTCCCGTAAACACGTAACTATACAGCGTGTATGTCACCGCTCATGCATGTAGCGTATGGAGAAATAGAGAACAAGGCAGCAGATTTTTGATTGTGTCTCAACAGCCCCACCAGTCCCAACAGGCTCACCGTCCCAACAGCCCCACCATCCCGACAGCCCCACCAAAAATCCCTACAGCCCAACCCGTCCCAACAGCCCCACAGTCTTAACAGCCCCACCAATAATCCCAACATCCCCACCAGTCCCAAGAGCCCCACCAATCCCAGCGGTTCCACCGTTCCAGCAGTCCTACCGTTCCAACAGTCGCACTATCCCAACCACACATAAGTGTGGGGAGAGGGAATATTTTGGGTTTAACCCCCAACCCGATATTCTGGAAATCCCCCAAATTATGGTAGACCCCCAGAATTCTATTTTTAGCACATTTCTCGGTCACTTCATCCCACCAGGCCCGCATAATTTGTTTGCTACCAATGTTGCTTCCAACTGCCCCACTCTTATAATCATAGATGCGCAGCACGACCGGTCTGGAAAATGAGTTTTGAGCCAAAAATGACCTCAAAACTGTTATGAATGTTAACATAGCGTAGAAACTACGCTAATCCACATTTTCTGGCTATTTCGAAGCCGATTAGCGTGGAAGTTTCGATTTTCATTCAATTTTAACACTTATCTTTCCTTTTTTCACTAAAACATTTTTCATTTTTTTCTGGCAGTCTAAACTAGACCATAATGAGCAGGATAATCTGGCGAGGTGACTCGAATAAGGCAGAATCCCGGATTGCGCAAAAATGCTGAAGCTTCAATTCTGGCGGGTCTACCAGTTTCTCAAGTAGAGAGAGTTATTCTGAAAATGTAAACCTGCAGCTAAACGCATTTCTCGTATAATAGCGATTACAGTCATGGTGGGGCTGCTGGGATTACTGGTGGGGCTGTTGGGACGGTGGGGCTGTTGGAACGGTGGGGCTGTTGGGATTGGTGGGGCTGTTGGGATTTTCAGTGGGGCTGTTGAGATTATTAGTGGGGCTGTTGGGACGGTGAGGCTGTTGGGACTAGTGGGGCTGTTAGGACTGATGGGGATGTTGGGTTGGGACGGGTGGGGCTGTCAGGATTTTTCGTGGAACTGTTGGGACGGTGGGACGGTTGGGCTGTTGGGACTGGTGGAGCTGTTGAGACATCACCAGATTTTTGCCTTAAATAATAAGCGTGCCTTAACAAAAGTTGAATTTAAATCAGCAATCGTGTCCAGAAACAGACGAAAATCCATCGGTGCATTTTATAAGTGACAGTCATACACGTATGTAGGTGTATCTGTCTGAGTCGTGCGCGGTAGTGCATATTTGCTCGTACGGATGTAGGCTTATGGTTATACTACATGAATGCCGTTTTAATCTGTTTCTATCGATAAAGTTCCTCTGATATTACAGTATTTCTCTCTATGCACCTGATTTTCTGTGAAGCTTTACATATTCCGAAAATCTTATATTAATGAACAATTTTCATTTTGTTTTATTGATTTTAACCTTGTTTAATAAGAATAAGCTAGATTCGCATAAACCCTAAACGTTGTCAGTTACCCTGATGTAGAAGTTTCACGAAATACAAACAAAAATCCTATCTTATGATTGTCTTTAATAAATTCAAATAATATTTTATTATTTTGAAATTCATTATTTCTCATTAAAAAGTTGCAAAAGCAAGGGCTTTCAGAATTTTACTTACAATACCTATTACTGTGGCTTCAGCAGAACGCTCCTTCTCGAAACTGAAATTAAGAGACATATTTGCGGTCAACTATGACTGATTCTCGTCTAAGTGCACTATCGATTATTTCAATTGAAAATTATTTATCATCTTCGTTAGATTTATCGCAATTGATTGACCAATTTGCCGCTCAGCAAGCTAGGAAAGTTATTTTGTAATAAAGCATCTCATCATTCGCGAATTAGGTAAATTATTTGAGAAAACACATACGATACCTACTTTAAATAACGTAGCACAATATTTTGTTAGTAAATTTACAGTAGGATGCTAACTGCGATCATATAGGTACATTTGTAAAGGAGATACATAAATGATAATTATGATGCATATAATACCAGTTTTATGAATTATGGGGCCACCAAAATAAGTTTCGCCCAGGGCCGCTAAGCCCCTAAGCACGGCCCCATGAGATGCTTCAGCTGTGCTGCAGTGAATTTTATCCTAAAAATTGTATAAATAATCCCAACTAACATAAGCTTTCATTATTCTAACTGCTGAAATACGAGTATAAATTCATTTTTCACTATCTTAGGCTCCTCTAAAGCTAGTATCCGATCCTCAGTTGGTATTGAATCGAGCCGCAAGCACGACTTTTTAATATTTAACAAGGACTACCCGATAAATAAAGCAGAGAAAAATATACCGGTTGGCAACTGCAACGCTAATGAAGCCGATGGAAATGTATGTGGACCTTTTTCGGCTTTAACTCAATCCATGTGGCCACACAACGCGGTACTAAAATCAGACCGTTCAGCTGGAAGTGATGAAGAACCTGATCAGCATGTTCGCTATGATGAGTTTGGATTTAAGGTACCTGATGAATATAATTGTATTGTGAAGGCCTTGGAATCATTTCTAGGGCAGAAGGTCTAAATCTTAATTTTCTGCAACTGCAATAGTAAAAAAAATTTTACGCGATTAAATAACATGGGAGTTATCTCCTTACACACTTAAGACACGAATCTTTTTTTTGTGAAATCTATTTTTATTTGTTTTGACCATAATTTTTTTTAATCTATTTTTCCATTGAAATTGAAATTTAAGTCTTGTTTGGACAAAATCACACGTTGGCGAAGCAAAAGTTGAAGCTTTCCAGAGCTATCCAGGATTTGCTGACAGGGAGCGTAACGCCATATTTTCCTAACAGTCTCAAAAATCGGTTCAATATGTTTAAAGCATCGGTTTTTTTGCCTTCTTTTGATAGACAGAATCATTTGTGATCTGAAAAAAGTTAGAAATTTTCCCTAATTTCTACGAAAAACACACAAAATTAGTACAAAAATCGGCGCAAAGCACCGAAAAATACACGATAAATCATTTTAAGATCTAAAAAATCTTTGTTTCAGACATAAACAATTCTTCTGACTAAAAATAGAGTTTCAAAGCGCCATGTAAGTCGGTAAATGTCATTAGTGAACACTACCGGCGCGAAGCGCCGGAAAAAATTGAAAAAGCGTGATGAAAAATAGCTGAAATCATCAAAAAACTGTGCCCTGAAATACTTTTTGACGACAGGGTGGCGGCCGCCCACCGCCCCCTCTAATTCCGCGCTTGCCACCGTTTAAGCAAAACCTGAAGGAAGCAGTATCAGATGCTTGCAGTTGTTATTTTCGCAATGTTATCACTGATGGCAAGAAATAAAAATTAGTAGTGTGAACACTCGTTCTGGAGAATGTGACTTTAAAAAACAAAAACCTAATCAAATACAGATATCGGCCACTTAGGATTACTGTGATTTGCACGAATAAGCTGTTGAGCTTATTATTTTAAGGTTGAATTGGAAGATGGTCCTGAGCCCGTAAGCAGCAAATTGTTGTCGACGCCATTTGAAGAACAAACGCAACATAAATTGAGATGGATTGCCCATTTGGAATTCACTCATTCCAGAGTAGTCGGAGAACTGACGTGGGACAAGGTTGATCTTATCCTGACAAAGTCTGACAAGTTGTGTGATATGATATACAAGGAGGGCGTCCCTCATTCCATGCGGCCACACATTTGGCCACGTCTTTGTGGATCAATTGCGAAGAAACGCAAGTATGCGCATGTTCTCCTCATTTCATATTGTATTCGTATTTTTAGCAATAAGTTTTCTTCGAACGTGCAGGTAAGAATTTGCGAGAAACGCTCTCAAACTGAATTTAGTACCATGGCTCTACGCTCGTACAGAGTAATAAATTATTAAGCTTAGCTTTATCTTTATCAGCAGAGCATTTAGTGCTTATGATGAATATATCGTTTGGCGGATCGGTTCATCATCCAGTCCAGATGTCAAAATTTTGATTCAGTCTGAGTTTCGATTAATGCTGTAATTCTACTAAATGATCCATAAGTTGGCGTCATTGAAGTCCTAGGTTATCTGAAGTTTACTGTCCATATAAATGGCTTACTAGCTGAAATTCATTAGTTCATAATTCAGCTTCTTATTAATACTCTGGTTAGACGCTGTTCTAAAATATTTACGAGTATTAGCTCAGCCTGCACATCAAAGCAAGAATCGATGTTTGTCGACGAAATCGTGTAATATACTCGTAATATAATATTGATGATTGTATAATTGTTCTGTGTTGTCGTCCCATATATTATTCTTCTAAATATCCGTATATGTTAGATACTGGATAAATAACTACAACGGAAATTTGACTAATCTGCACTTTTGCTCACTATGCTTTAATCAAAAATTGTTATGTATGCGCAAAATCTAGAAATTGAGAATACCACATATTTTGATTATTTTGTTATTGTCTTATTTGTTTCATTGCGAATTTTCGTTTTAGTGTCAAATCCTACTATTTTTTGTGCCTAGTTACAAAATAATAATTATTATCTTTTAACTAACAAGAATATCAGCTTGCATTATTGCGTGCGCGTTTCTCAAATCATTAATCTAAAGTAAAGCCATTTTATCGTTTTTGAAACTAATTAAGAGCACTTCTTATTATGTTTCAGAGCTACATTCAAATATAATGATCTGCTTAAATCGGCGAATAGAGATAGACCTTCAATAGCAAAGCAAATCGAAAAGGATTTACTGCGGATATTGCCAACTAACGTTTGCTACTGCAATATAGATTGCGTTGGAGTGCCCCGGCTAAGAAGGGTTCTAAGAGCCTTGGCTTACTTATATCCTGAAATTGGTTATTGCCAGGTATGATTCTACTACTGGTAACAACTTTGCTTTTTTGTCATGTTACGCTGAAGCCTACCGCTCCAGAAATGAGCCCTACCCTCAGATGAACAAATTTCTGATGTGCATAATTGAATTTGCTTGTTATTTTTATTCCTCATATATATATACGTGCCGTATCGTTTTAGTTTAATGAATCAAATACAAGTAAAAATATCGTAATATTTCTTTTCGGATAAATAATTTACTCGTCTTCACTTTTCGTCGATTTTCCTGCTCAACTAAAGAGTAGTAGGTAAGGTAGGCAAATATGTGAACGTGAATGATTAAAAAATGTTGCTTAATTAATCAACAGCTTAATATTACTTCAGATGTTGATTGATCCCTAGTTTTCTAAAAATTCGAATAAATAAAATAAGGTAATGATATGCAATAATATTTCTTCTTATAATTTATAATAATTGTAATATTTGGAATAAAATGTAATAAATAGATACGAAATGAGATTGGTCTCTCGTTCGTTTGTAATAGAGAGTGATTACTGGATTTGAAAGATCACAGTCATCCATCGTGTTAAATTTAAGAAATACAGAGCATCTTATATTCTAATCGATAATTTTATTTCAGTACTAAACGTACATTTTTTCAAAGTAAATAGAACATTAATAAGTTTAATTAATTAATTTAACAATCTTAATTGTACAAGCGTGTGAATTGCTTTCAACATAATTAGCGGCATTTTCTTGAATTTTAAACGGACGGTTGTTGCACTTTTAAGTCTTCATATCACTTATTTTGTCATATCGCTCAATGAATCGAATTTGCGAATTTTCAATATGCGAGTGTTTTATCATTAGTCGCTTTGTAGACTTTGGACTTGATGAAATCCTACAAGAAATATCATCAACTATCGATAAGTTAATTATGAATAATGTGTTATTTAGCGTCTTCGCTCATTAGACTCTGTGCTGTATAATTTTCGCGGAGTTTCTTCTGAACAGAGCTTACAAAGCAGGCTGACCTTCATTTAAGCATTGAAGTTCTATTTCCCACTCAGAAAACTTTTAACCTCCAATGAAAATTTGCATCCCCTCTCATAGTCGTCAAATGTTTTTTTACGGTTGTAATTTGACTAATTTTTAATAATGTTGAAAAATTTCGAACTCCCATTCCCCGAATGACAGTGCCTTAGCATCACACATGGGCTTGGTGAAGGTGGAAGGATTTGGGGTTTCACACCCCAGAATCTGAAAACCCCTTAAAATCGATAACCCCCTCCCCTGAATCCTGAATGACATCTTTGTGCTATTTTTGGCGGTTTTGCTTCATCGGACACCCGCCCAGATTTTAGCTGCTGCCCATGTATGCTCAGCATTCATAATGCTAAACGACCACTCCACTGCTCATTAAAGGATCGTAGTTGAAGAGTAAATTTCTTAAAATGTCGTCAGTATCTGTCCGAAATTCCTGACGATAATGTATCCCATGCGAACTACAGTAGGTACTTAATGTGATAAAATTTAATAACAAAGATCATTTTGCTTAGACTGCACTTTTTTGATTTCATTAAATTTGAACGGATCGCAACATTCCGCTAAAATAAGATTATGTGTTCATACCTAAGATACCTTTTAAGCGTATTTTATTCAAAATCATTTCAGCTTAATTAATTTTTTTAATTACTGAATTTCCCATTTGAAAAACGAACAAGAAAGTGTACGGATGTTAGTAAAGAGTTGTTATAGCAGATGCACAGCTTGGCCGGTCTAGGGTCATCCTACATGGTTTTTTGGGCTAGAATTACCTCAAAAACTAATATAAAGACTAAAATAGTGCAAAAACTACATTAATCCACAGTTTCTGGCCAATTTCAGGCACTTTTTGCCGAAAACTTTTGATTTTCATTCACTTTTGCCTTGATCGCGCCTTTTTTCCTCTATAGGTGGACCCCAAACCCCCAGTGCGCGTCTGATTACTACTAGTGCGAAAAGTTATTTATTTTCGCCTTACTTTTTTATTGAATCAATACCAATATCAAACACATTATTTTCTCTGATAATTCAAGGGTATGGGTGTCATTGCTGGTACTTTGCTGCTGTTTACCGAAGAAGAAGACGCTTTCTGGCTCATGGTAACCATTATTGAAGACCTATTGCCTTCAAGCTATTTCACGCACTCCTTGTTAGGCGTACAAGCAGATCAAAGAGTGTTCCGCCAATTTATATCAAAGCTCTTGCCTTGTATTGATCAGCTTTTAAAGGACCATGACATCGAATTGTCTTTGATTAGCTTGAATTGGTTCTTGACGTTGTTTTCATCCGTACTACATGTCAGAATAATTTTAAGAGTTTGGGATATTTTTTTACTCGAAGGCTCAACGGCGCTGTTCAAAATTGCGTTAGGTAGGAGCCTAATTTATAATATTGCACTATTCGTATACCAAATGTTTAGTTATATATAAACGCTTTTTTATTCTTATGAGTTCCTATAGGGAGCGCTTCTTTAAGATCTCCGCATCTTTTAATTATAATTAAATTATAATATTTCGATGATTTCACACTTTGGGCGTCAATCATCAAATTATTATTAAAAACTTATTCTCAACCTATTACTAATGCAGCTATTAGGCTTGAAAAAACATATGCGGATTGTTTCACATACGCTTGGGCTCGAATTTCAAGAATTTTGATCGGGTAAAGCGGAAGTTCATGGTAATTAAGAATCAGCTCAATGCAGTTATCGGATTCGATCAGCTAACTGTCGGTAAAAGTTCTTTTGAGAAATGCCTAAACTTATGTGAAACAGAATAGTTATTTGGGACCCACTGGGATAAACGATGATGTTCCATAAGCATCGCTTTGGAAAACTTCATTTAAAAGTTTCTTTTTTTATATTTGAAAGAATTTATTCATTTAAATTCATACATGTAACGGCTCGAAATTTGGGGGGTCCCGGCCATTTTTAGGGGAGTATGACCTCCAATTTTTGGGCAAAAACGGCCAAAAAATTCAATTTTTTCGAAAATGGGGAGGAGGTCAAAAATTTTCTGGCTTTGGGGGATGAGGGGACGTCCGATTTTGGGTGGGGGATCCCCCATTCCTTCTGTTGCGTGCAGGTTAAAATGACATTATAACAGTTAACGAGACCGTAGAGTAATCGAGCATTTTATTTCATCGTTAAGGCATGCTCAAAATGAAAGAAATCGAATTGAAGTCGATGCAGAATTCGGCGGACATTTTCAATTTATTATCTGACCTGCCTTCAATGGTTGACGATGCCGATGCACTTATTGAAGCCGCATGCAAAGTTTCGGCAGGCATATCGGAATCCGCAGTAGCTCAAAATCGTAAAAAGCATTTAGCTTACCTGATGACCGACCAAGGTATGATGGTCGGTAATGTGGACCAAACGCCTTGCATCAATTTGCCAAAGCAGACACTGAATAGGTTTGTACCTAAACATGTAAAATATCATGTATGTACATACTTAAAAGTCACTCACATAATTTAGCTGGAAAAAATGTCAAGTTTGATAAAGGTTTCGACCTTCCTATAAAAATCAGTGATTAATAAATTATTGATAACGGTATTGATGAATATTTATTAATTTCTTGTAATCTTCCAAGATTATTTAGGGCCTGACAACGTTTTAGTGATGGTCATATCTTTTTGAATATTTGATCCTGAAGAGATTTAATCGAATACCTAATTCGTTATAAAACGTAGATTTTAGTCCCAATGATTTGCTTGAAATAAGTCTGAGCTGGCTTGTAACCGACTTTTGTTAAGACGACGAGCTTTCCTAAACCATTGAGTCAGTCACAGTTACTTGATCAAAAACTGATTCTGCTAAATGCGCAGAAAAATTTGAATTACCCGTTCTATTTTTTAGGATAAGATCGTCTGACAGCTTAATCTGTTCATCATTCGTATATGGTTGAATAGACATAGTTTCGCTACCATCTGAAAAAGTATACGAAGACATTTTGTCAAGAACGTTTATTGTATACTTCAGCTGTTCTGTTATGGCTAACTTTTTTAATCTGGAACGCTATTTTACTTAAAAATAATTTTATTTATAATACACAAAATAAATTATCACTGATCGTGTTCATAAACACTCAGCATCGAAAATCTAAGGTTCGTTCTTATAATTGAACTCACATCACTGCGACAAAGGCTCATTTCTTGATGTTCGTCGCGGTACTTTTATTCTGGCTAAGACCAAAAATTTTCTTGAAAAACTTGAAGAATTTAAGAGATACTTTGCTAAATCTTTTTTGATTAGAGCGAAGTGACAAAGAAATCTAAAATTTAAAATCGAATTCCTAAATGCTTTTTTCCTGTTGTTTTCTAGAGTTAGGCAATTCTGCGGCAATCAGTAATAAGGTATTATGATAATTTATTGTTGCTATTGTATCGCACAAAAAATACAAAGTTGATTTTCGGATACTCCCGATTTTTCACTTTACAGGCGTCGATTGAGACGCAGTCAGTCCCTTGTCTCGCATATTTTTCGATCAAAGAGTTCGGCATCCGGTCAAGTAGATTTCTACGACAACTTGCAAGAACATGCTGATCTGTACGACGCCAGGCTAAAAAACGTTCGGCAAACCGAAATTATGGTCGATTTGAAAGAGGCTATTCTCAAGATTGCCAGACATTTCATGACAATGGATCCGATCACCCATCAAAAAGTTTGCTTGCAGGTGCGTTTTAACTATAGTCGCTTGGCTCGTTCATACCGTTTAGAATGAGCATTATTGCAAAATATGCCTCTGATAAGAGTTTTCAGTTTTAAAGTCACTTTTTCGACTTTTTTAAAAAGTGGATTGACTTGTTTTTATTTCAAATATTTTTGTCGCAGTTGTAAGAAGCATTAGAAGCGGACAGCAGCATGGACTTCAAATAACATTAGGATTGCAGCCTGACAGATCGATCGATGTGCGCTATACGCAATACCAAAGATTTCGGCAGATATAAATTCAAATGAAATATAAAAATATACTACCTTCTTCATAAAATTTGTGATTAAACAGTCTACAATGTAATTAATCGAGAACTTGCTTACGCTGTCTGACGTTGTTATTTGCATTGAATGGATAAAGCAGTGTTTAATTAAAATTCTCCATTTTCATAGGCAAACTACGCAATTGAAAGCCATTCAACGGACCACGAAACATATTTGGTGGTCCAGAAAAATCGACGAAAAAGGGCAAGGGCCGTACTCGACTTCGAAAGGCGGGACGACGATGAGCTGGGCTTCAGGCAAAAACACTAAATTTGTTTCTGGTTTGATCTTCCTTGATTTTTTTAGCGATTTGCAGTATGTTTCGCTTTTAATTCAAAACATTTTGCTTGCCGTAGCGGTAAGCTAGGATGGCAGCTTATGGGACGATTTAGGAAGTTTATATAATTTAGTATAAATTCCAAAATGTTTTCAGTACGAAAAGAATGATGTCAGCGCTGCGTAACTTGCTGTCATAACTTGTTGCACTAATTCGTTTCTTCTTCTTAGCGAACAGTTTTCACCAATCATAGGTAGCGCGTTAGCGCGTACCTATAATATACTTGGGTACCCCTAACACCTGTGCACCCCCCTACAGCTATAACGGGACACTTCTGGAAGGTGCAGTTTTTTTTAAAAGAAAGATAATAAAAAAATTCGCTGCCCGTGTTTTTTTGTTTTTCATGAAACTCAAAACTGACTGTGTAAAGAAGGTGTAAAGTTTTTGTGTAACGTTATAACAGACAAATTTTGGGACCTTTTTACTGCGGCATGTGGGCAACTGAGTATTGATGACTCGAACAATTAAACAGCATAGGATTATAGAGGGATGAATTTTACAGAACGGCATTTTTCTTTTTTTTTGAAATTCGCATTAGTTCTCGAATGGCAGTGTAAAGAGTGCGAAAATCTTGGGGTGAAAAAGTACTTTTTGGTCGAGTTTTCAACCTGCTTATGTCTGATACTAACTCCGGTTTTGAGTTTTTAAAAATGTTTTCTGACAGAAATGTAGAGCGGATCAAGGGCTACATTCTGCATATAAGCAAAGTCTTCTACGCTCTATGGTGAGTTAGATCCTGGGGTTTAAAGTTTACACTCTAGTGGATAATGTAAAAAACAAATTTTAACTAAGATTTACTCTGCCAAATTTTTCCGCTTATGAGTCAGGGTAAATTAAATACAGCAGTAATAAAAGTGCCTCTCAGGGGCTACACATCGCAGCAAACCGCATTTAAAAAACGCAATATTGAGTTATTTATGGGGGTGTAAAGTTCGAAATCAGAGGTAAAAAATAGGCGAAAAAACACGTTTTTTCCGAATTTTGATTAATAAATCATACCAAATAATTTTTGCAAGAGAATTTTGGCACCCAGGAATGTACTAAGATTTAAAAGCTACAAATTGTACCAAACCGAATTTCTTTAAACTCACTGGGGAGTTCGGTACGGAATTTTAAAGTTTACAGTGTTCTAAATGATGGAAAATACGTTTTTGTTGCGTTTTTTGTTCGCCACTTTCTCCGTCCAGAAGTCGGGATAAGTCCAATAGAATAAAAATAAAGTGCTTCATATCGGGTGCATGCATGTCAAAGCAAATTGTCTATTCATTAATATTTAGCGCGTGTAAAGTCAAAAATTTGGTGTTTAAAATGCGTTTCTGTCTTGTTTTTTCTGCCTGCTTCTCCGGTTATGAGTCAGGGACACGATTATCAAGTCTAGAAATGGACCAGGAAATAAATTTGATATGCCAGTCTGGCGCATATGTTTACACTCTTACAGTTTTGTAAAGTGGTTTACACCTATTGTTAGTTTGCCCATAGAACATTATGGAGACTTAATTTTTTTCATAAATATTAATCGTAATATCGGAACAATATCAAAATTACGAATCTGACCAAAATCTTCTTTACACTAGGTGTTTACATGAAGTTTACACTACATATGTATTTATCTTCCGTTTTTGAGCATTCCAGAAACCTAATTTTTTCCTGGAGTCTAGAAAGTTCCAAAGAATCAAACGTGAGACGTCACGTAGGCGCGTTTGTTTACATCCAACAGTGATGTAAAGTAGTTTACACTCATTGTTTACTTGTCCTCAGACCATTGTAGACATGCAAATTTTTCATAAATGTTGGTAATAATATCCGAGTAATATCAGATTTACAAATCGGAATAAAATCCTCTTTACACTAGGCGGTTGTGTAAAGCTTTACGCTGCTAATTAATCTTCGTTCTAGAGCTTTGCGAAAACCTGAATTTTTTGCCGAAATCTGAAAACTTACATGGAATCAAATAAGGGACGTCAGCTGGGCGCGTTCGCTTACACTCAATAGTGATGTAAAGTGGTTTACATCTGTGTCTATTTGTCCTTAAACCGTTATGGAGACGTAATTTTTTCATGAATGTTGATCCTAATATCCGAGTAATATCGAATTTACAAATCCGACTAAAATCTTCTTTACACTCGTTGCTAGTATAAAGTTTACACTATATAATAAGCTCCATTCTAGAGCCTCACGGTAACTTATTTTTTCCCTAAAGTCGTAAAATATATATGGAAACAGATGTGATACGTATGCTAGGGGCGCATGAAGAGTAGTGTAAAGTGATTAACACCTAATGTTAATTTGTTCTAGGAACATTATAGAGGTTTCATTTCTTAATAAATGCTGATCGTTATATCAGAGCAATATCGAAATTATTAATCCCACTGAAATTCTTTACACTCTTGTGTAAAGTTTAAAATGTAAATTAAGTTTAGCTCTAGAAAGTTTTGGAAGCATATTTCTTTACAGGATGTTCTACGTAACATAAGAATTACTAATCAGAATGTTTGTTTCTTCTACAACTAGTAGCTTTGTAGAGTTTAAACCATTCAATTATTAGAAGAACCGCACAGTAAATGAAATCTAGTATTGTATTTCCAAATCTTGCTAATTAAAAGTAGGGTACTAGCAAAGAAAAATGCTCCGATGGAACAAAAAAGGGGAATTTACTTGGGATTGTGAATTATCGAGGATGTAAAAGGAGGGGACTAGGAAAAAATCTCCTATATTATATGCCAAAAATCGCAAAATATATTAAAAACCAGACTTTCTCTAAACAATGCAAAAAATCGAAGTATATTCTGCGGCCTTTGAAAAATGTATAAGTTTAGTAAACAATTGTTGTAGACATGTGTGAAAGAGTATCTACATAAGGTCTGTTGCACGTCAGCTTCCGTGTTTCCTACTGCTTTGAACCAACAATATCATCGATTGTCTTGAATGCATCGATATGTACTTATTTCATTCAATTCTGCTTAGCTACTGCATTGCTAATTCGCTGTTTTTTTCAATGAATTTTTTGGTAAATAGTTTATTTCTATTGAGAGGCCGCTGAATATACTTCGATTTTTTGCATTGTTTAGAGAAAGTCTGGTATTTCAACATATTTTGCGATTTTTGGCATATAACATAGGAGATTTTTCCTAGTCCCCTCCTTTTACATCCTCGATAATTCACAATCCCAAGTATATTCCCCTTTTTTGTTCCATCGGAGCATTTTTCTTTGCTAGTATATAAAATATTTTGACGCCTTTAAAACTTAAATAGCGATATGTGTGAATGAGATTCTTATAATTCATTTTTACTTAGCTTCGATCAATCACTGAAATTATTTTTCCATAAACTTAAATAGCGATATGTGTGAATGAGTTTTGGCAATTCATTTTTACTTAGCTTCGATCAATCACTGAAATTAGTTTTCCATGTATACAGGACAGAGTTTCACGATGGTGTGTAGTGCTATTGTAATTATTATTTTGAAACATGAATATCACCTAAAAGAAAGAATCATAGCGAATACGTCAATTTAATCGTATTTCCAAAAAGTCTGTTCGTGAAAATGGATTTTAAATTTGAAACATTTAAATTAAAATTTTACGGCTTCACTTTATTTTGACATCCACATTTGACCGACTGTGAAATATTTGGGCAATCGAATACTGTTAATGTCATTCAAATTTCTTCAATTTCCAAATCAAAAGCCTCGTGTAAAGACATGATATCTCTCGTTGACCATTTTTCATTGGTTATCTGAGCATAAATTTTGAATTATTTACGCATCAACAAATACCGCTTTTCTTTAACTTGTATCGTCGTAACTTAGGCGCAATGATATCATTACTGTGATATCCATGCGAGATGAACATTGTTGGATTGGTGAGCTGAACAGCTTGAAAGGATGGTTTCCGGCTAAATTTGTTGAGTTGCTGGACGAACGGAGCAAAGAGTACACGTCGCTGGGTGACGATACGGTCAACGAAGTGATAAAAATTTTAAATTTTCATAAGCCTACACAAAATGTCCTTCTAGTTGTCTTTTCGATTTTCCAATATGCTTATTGAAATTTTACTATAGGAATTTGAATGCTTACAGGAAATATTTGTATTCAGCTTTATGGCGATTTATATTACGGGATTTTTCACTATGAGAAGCAATCTTTCAATTCAAGTTTTCTAGCAGCAGAGAAATCTTGAATAGCTAAAAAAATTGCTCCAAAATCTAACTACAGAACGCTTGCATGCATTAAGTTGTCGTTTTGCGTTTTGAATTTTCAAAAGTTCCTGAAGTTATAAAGCTTATTCGCTATGGTCGTGCAAAAAAGGGTGAAAGCGTTGGGAGATACAATATTGTTTTAGGTAATATTTGAATATTTTTTCCTTCGTTTATTGCTCGCTCTGACTTTTTTAGCATTAATCTTGGCTATTTATATTTTGGCACTCTTAGTGGTATTCAGCAGCAAACTGTGTGAGAATTTCAACGCTCTGATTGAAATTTTATTCGAAAAGTTTTCAACATGAATACAGGCATTTCAATATGAAATTATAGGCACTATCTTTGGGGAAAAACTAAATTGCTTTGCTTCTAGATTTTTTTGATTTTAAGCTTTACCCTAATTAGCTGAATTATGATCATGGCTCTGTTTACAATATGTTGTCTCTAAAAGAGCGTTTTGCTTATACTCGTAAACGGAATAAGAATAATTCCACTCTTGTTGTTCAACATTCCTTTATCATAAGCGACAGTCTTTTCATCTTGCTCATTAAGCACATGTTGTAGAAAATTTTGACTCTGTTGATTATTAGTACAACTTAAAATATTTAAGGCTGAGAAGAACATTTAAAGTCTATGATTTTTGTACTGACTGGCTGTTATCCATTTCGATTGAAAGCTTTAATTCTACTGATTTCGTTATGAAAAATTCTGCTGTGAAAAACTTCTATAGCTAATGGTACAAAATTTTAATTATAATTTTGAACCTAATTATCTTACTTAGTATTTCGATTTGAATATTTGATGGAATCCTTTGTTCACCAAATCAATTCGAACTGAATCTGGCTCGATCGTTGGCTTCTGTACCAATCTTGCTTTACACTAAGATTTTGATAATAGCCAAGTGATGCATTTAGTCAAAATCCTGAATATTGGTCTGGGTAGTCTGTATTGAAATTTAAAAGAACGTCATCGGAGATCAGTGCTAAAGTTTACAATCCATAGTTTTGTAAGTAGAAAATATCTCTCAATCATGCTGAGATATCAGATCAATCAAATAAGAAATAATTTCCTTTATTTATTTCCAGTCTGATGATAAATGAATAATAGTTCTATCTTTAGATCGTAACAGATCTAGTGAGAGGAACTTTGTGCACAAGCTTAAAGGCCGTGTTTGACCATGGAATGAAGCGACAATCAGTACTGACTGGACTTTGTCATCCTTGGCTTTTCATTCAAGAATTAGCCAACGAAGAAGTAGTTATTATTTGTATACTTGCATTATTACATGAAGCTAATAATATAACAAGATCTGAACAATCGTGTCTCGTGGCAGTTTCAAATTATTTCTATTCTTTTTTCAGTTTTAATATTGCTATGAACCAAATGATTTTTAGAGCAAAAGAACAAGAATATGTACGAGTATGCTCTAATATAATAAAAATTGATTCCCGTTAATATCACGTTTTTCGATTGTTATATTCCAATATAATGACCGAAGAATACTGGTGGAATAACACATGATGAAACGAATTTCATTTTCTTGCTAAATATAGTAGAAAAGTTTTGCTTTGAGTAAGCTTTATGTAAAAAGTGGATTTTACTCGTGATCATCGATATTTAAGCGAATGCTTTTTGAAAACAGCGAGTCAAATAGTGCTGCTAATATAGTCCAGTTTTTATTAAACCCTTCCAACCCTCTAAAGAATAATCAAAATAAACATATTTTTTCAAATAAGCTGAATATGGTATTGGCAAATTTTTTATAGGTTAAAAGAGATTTTCGTTCTGTGTACAGTCGATTGATTTTGTGTCAAACTTTTCGCTTGGACGAAGACGGAAAAGTGTTGACTCCGGAGGAACTTCTCTACAAAAGTGTTCATCATATCGATATTACGCATGATTTGGGCAAGGTTCAAATGGATGTTAAATTCCGGTCGCTTATCTGCTTAGGTCTCAACGAACAAGTGCTTCACCTTTGGTATACATTTACATTAGAACTAATGTTTAATTTAAAATTAAATAATAATTTGCATAAAATTGAATTTTATGGACAGATTTTGTTTCTTGTTTGTCACTTTTGTCATACCGTTGCTTTTTTGCATCAAAATTGATTTGAATAGAAAATAAATTCGCAAATCTTTCATAGTTGATCGTCATTTCAGACTATGCATATTCATAGGGCTACAAACGGGTTTCCCCTAAATATCTGGAATTTCTTACATTGAAATTTATTCAAAAATTAAAATAAAAAGCTAGTCATGCAATATAGCGATATGGAGTCACTACTATACAATACTAGCCAGGTGATTTCAATTTCCTCGTTTCTCCGGAGTGATATCTAGTCAAAATCCTCCGCCTATCAATTGCCTGTATCAAATTTTGTTCCAAAAAAATTTGATACAAATGTTATGCAAAGATTGTTGCTATAAAGTCGTATTAAAGTAGCCTCATATAAAATTGAAAATAAGCCTATATTGTTTGTCCTTTCTTGGGCTTTCGATCGATGTAAACACGACTGGTGTGTCATTTTTGGCTCAAAATTAATTTTTAGTTATGCTACTTCTTCGAATGTCCCACTTCACCACACGTTCCATAAACGGAGATCCTACTTCTTCGCACGTATTAATTGCGATTCATGTTCTCGCTCGCATGCTCCTTTTTTTCGTTTTGCTTTCCATTTTGAGGCAGTGATCTCAAGCGAATTTATAATATTCGTACATGTTTTCCTTCAGAATCTTTGTGAGATGTTAGACACTATGCAATGTTCTCTGAGATACAGCCGATTTTCTGCTGTCAAAAGGGTGCTTTCGGAGATGAAAATTGCCATGACCATACGTATGAAGATAATTTTAATTGAAATGCAATCGCAGTTTGTCTCGCATTAAGTATTTTTGATCTCAAGAGGTATGAAAAATTACCAGGTGTAAAGCCATTCAATATAAAAAAGGAGCCCGCGTCGATTTGCATGCAGTTCTGCATAGCCCATCACTAGTGTAGCGCAGGGTTGACATTTTCGATGTAAGTATTACTGTTTTCTGGATTCTTGTTTTGTCGAAGCAGATGGACATTCGAAGAATTTTTTCTTTCGAAAAGGCGGGATACTTATATAATTATTACATGGAATATTTGGTGGGTGGGACATGCTATGTGGTGGGAGTTTTTAAGACAACTTTTTCTCTTTTATGTTATTCTTTGAAGAAGTGGGACTTGCGATGAGGTGGAACATTCGAGGAAGTAGGACTTTCAGAGAAGTCAGATTTTCTGTCTCGATTTATTTCTATATTACGTCACTTTGCGAAAACCTGAAACGTGCGAGGACATGGGACATGCAAAGAACTGGAGCATGCGAGGAAGTTGAACTACGCCCAGGGGCGAATTTAATTTTTGCCAAAAATATTTGGCCAGATGAAGAATGGATATGCAATTCACAATGATTTTTGGCCGTCAGTGACCATAATTTCTCAAATTTTTCCGGCGCTACGCGCCGGATGATACCTATTAATAACATTTATTTACTTTCTTGTCAACCTGGAAGCACGGTTTTTTTTTGTATTCGGCAAAGATTTTTCCCGGTGTACAAAGACTTTTCGGGACCGTCTTTGTACATTTACAAAGATTTTTGGGAAGACAAAACTGCGAAAAAAGGTCTGAAATTCGCAAAAAAAATTTTCCGCTCCGCGTCGAAATGAGTAATTGTGTCTCCTATATATCTTTATGATAGCAGAAATCGCATTTCGAAAGGAAAAATTTCAAATTTTTCTGCGCCGTTTTAAGACGATTCTTAATGATTTTTGCTTTCATAAAACTAGGAATTAGCCAAAATACACAACTAAAGATCGAACAACTCTGTTTTTACCATACTAAAGTCGCTACCGTACTATATCATAGTACCCGAAAATTTGTATGTACAAAATGTACAAAGACTTTTAGGGACCATCTTTGTACATGTACAAACGGACCTTGTACAAATAAAAAAACACTGCCTGGAAGCCATTTTCTGTTCATGTAGGTTTCAAAACAATTTTAACAGAAGAAACAGCTATTTTTGCATAGTTTTCTTCTTTTTTCAATTAAAGATTTCGATGTTTCGCATCAAATGCTATAAATACAGGAAATCAAGCAGTAAATCATGCTTCTAGACGTTTATCCGCCTTAATTTCACAAATTTTTAGGCGCTTTGCGCCAGATTTTTGTTAAAGTCAAAGAAATTTAATGATTTTTTAGCACAAAATTGTCTAAAATTTTAAAATTTTAAGAAAAAATATTGCGTCAAAAGTGAATTTGTGTAAAAGTATTCAATGTAAAACACCGGAAAAAACGCTATTTTGCGCGTTAAGGGCAAATTTTTGGACCTATTTTTGACCGTTTTTGGTAGAGTTGGGAAACCGCTCCCCTTTAGGAAAATCCTAGATCCGCCACTGACTACGCCTTTATTTCTTAATAAATTGTAACAAATTGCTTGCCTTGTTTACGTGCTCCTCAGTCGTCCACATACCTACAAGTGTACTGCTGTACAAACCTTTCATGATTTCGGATATCTCGACAACTACTTATAGAAGGCAAAAATGGCGTTTCTAAGCGTTCCTCAGTAAGCTTTACACATAAAAGAAGAAAAAATTTCGAAAATCAGAAAATTTAATATTATTTTAATCTCATTTAAAAGTATGTGGTATAAATTGGCATTGCAAATAAAAGCGATAGGTACGAAAAACAAATAATTATGCGCGGTGTCAGAAAATTTTATATATTTTCATCATGTCTAATACTGGAATTTGGGCTGTTCAGAAAACAAACTTATACGAAAACAAGAAAGCCGGTGGCCAAGGATGTGTAGACATTCTTCACGCATACGCTATGAATTTTCCTAGCTCTTTGTCGGTTTATCAGTACATTGTGACGACAAGCAGGCATTGATTGATAATGCAAAAATACATTTTTGTCATCAGAAAAGTGCGATATTTAAGGCGAAATGTTCCGATTAAAATAGAAAATGAATTTAAAACTTCGATATTCGTAATGGGGAATTGAGGGAACAAATTTGTCTCCCGAAAAAAGCAAGTGTGCAAGTAAAGACGCTGAAAAATGGGGAAATTGACAGTGTTGCGCAGTCTATATTGGATCTTATATAGAATCCCTCTCAAGGATTTTCCGTGAGCTACAGTAACCAAACATTACTCATCCATTACTCATGCCATGTCTATTTGATATATTACGCAAAAGTCATGCTTGACTATGAGCAATATACATACATGTATGTAAAGTTAGGTTACTGTAGCTCATATGGAGACTGCTGGGGGATTCTACGTAAGATCCGAAACATTTTGGTTTAGCTCGAATTTCGCACGTCTTATCTTGCAACAGTGGCTTAAAGCTAAAAATTTTAATTGAAGAAAAATTCGAATGTAGTATTATTTATAAAACAAAATAATTGTGACTTAGCTTAGACCATATTTGATGATGACGTTTTACTCTTGTGCTCGGTTTTACCTTTTACTCTATTTTACGACATTAATATTAAGCTGAGACGACGATTCGGAGCAAAAATGAGCTCAACATGACACGATTTACGCACTTATTATTTCAAAGCTATCATACGCTGTTAAAATCATAGATAGCGCTTTAGCGCGTACCCATAATATACTTGGACCCCCTAAAAAGTGAATACCCCCTACAGATATAACGGGACACTTCTGTATTGTGCGGTTTTTTTAACGATAGATAATAAATAAGTTCGATGCCGCCATTTTTTGTATCTTTACACTCATACCCAGTGTATAAAGAACGTGTAAAATTTTACTGTAACGTTATAACATATAGTTTTTTTAAATTTTGGTCGGTCAAACGACTTTTCTAACTCAGTTTTGCATTCTGCTTGGTCTGGTTTTTTGTAAAATGTAGACAATTGACTAAGCTCAAAACCTCTTTTTTATTTTTTAAGTGACTTATTTCTAGAGTGGCAGTGTAAAGAGTGTAAAGCATCTGAGGGTGAAAAGACACATTTCGGCCTGTGTTTGGTCTGCCAACTCCGGTTATGAGTCCAAAAATTTTGTTCCAGCAGAAATATACTACGACTCGAAGGCTACTTTCGGCTTATCAGCAAAGTTTTGTGCACATAATACGGAGTTAAATGAAGGGTTTAAAGTTTACACTCTAGTGGATGTTAAAAAAACTGGATTTTGTTTAAGATGTCTCTGTCAACTTTTCTGCCTATAAGTCGGGTTGAATTAAATAAAACAAAAATAAATTACCTTATAAGGGCTACACGTCGCAGCAAATCCGCGTTTGAAAAATGCAATATTGAGTTATTAATGGGGGTGTTAAGTTCGAAATCAGAGGTGAAATGATCGAAAAAACACGGTTTTTCCTTATTTTGGTTGATAAATGTCTCGAATATTTTGCGTAATTGAAGTTTCGCACATACAAACGTACTAAATTTTAAAGGCTACAAAGTGGCCCAAACCGAATTTCATTACACTAAATGGGGAATTAGGTCAGATTTTCAAAGTTTACAATGTGTTGGATGGTGTGAAATATGTTTTTGTCCGTTTATTTGTTTGCCACTTTCTCCGGTTAAAAGTCAGGATAAGTCGAATAGAATGAAAATGAAGTACTTTCTAAGGGTATGCTTTACAGCAAATTGTTTTTATTAACATCAATTTTCAGCTTTTTCGGAATGTGTAAAGTCAAAAATCAGGGGTGTTAAACGTGTTTCTGTCTTGCTTCTTTCTGCTAATTTTTCTGGTTAAGAGTCTGGACAAGATCACAATTCTAAAAATGTACCAGGGGTCAAACGTCATACGTCAGTAGGACGCATTTGTTTACACTCAACATTGGTGTAAAGTGATTTACATATAAAATTTATTTGTCTTCAGACTACTGTGGAGAGTTAATTTTTTCATAAATGTTGATCGTAATATCAGAATTATGAATCGACTTAAATCTTCTTTACACTAGGTAATTATGTAAAGTTTACACTACAATTTATTTATCAGAGCGTTACAAAACGTGATTTTTTTTCAAAATATGTTTCGTAAGGTCAGGATTACGAATCTTTCTGTATGTTTTCTTTGCATCCAGTACCTCTATAAAGTTTACACTGAAAATTAACTTTAATTTTGGAGCGTTGCAAAAGATTAATTTTTTTCAAAATGTCTTAACGTCAGGATTACGAATCTGAGTGCAAGTGTTCTTCACACCCAGTAGTTGCATAAAGTTTACTCTGAAAACATTTAACATGTAAATAAAGTAAGGTTGTCTTGTTTAAAAAAATAATGCTGATGATGACAATATTGTTCTGCGCTTTGTTGGACTGGTGTCATTATTGTGGCATGTTACCGTATGTGTTTAATGACTGATTTACTCAAATCATGCTAATTAAAAGTAGGGTACTAGTAAAGAAAAATGCACCGATTGGACAAAAAGAACGAATATACTTGGAATTACGCATCATTAAGGACATAAAAGCAGGGGACTAAGGAAAAGTTACCTATGTATGCCTATGGAAGTTGTATGAATCTACTAAAAATATGAGTTCCGCTAAAAAGGCAAAAATCCAAGTATATTCTGCGGCTTCTGAAGAAAGCGTGCCTTCACAAAACGTTGTTCACTGGCTCAGAAAATGAGATTATGAGGAAGCCTTGATGCGTTATAATAAGCGATTAAGTTTCATATCAATATCAAACTTATATAACAATTAGGTACTTAGTCAATCGTCAATGGCTTCATAAGTGAATTATGACAAGCACACCACCCAGTTAATTACCGCCCCATAGCAATGCATATTATACTAGCGTAACAAAGCACATTATGTCGTTTTTTTGATTAGTGATCGCTTCTCCTCTAGGAATTAACTATTCATGTTACTTGTTTTTACGTCAGAGATGCAACTCATTTCTGCAGACAGCAAAATATGCTTTGAGTTTTTGCGTTTTAGCGGTATTTAATTTTTAGTAGATCTTACAACTTTCATGGGCATACATAGGTAACTTTTCCTTTGTCCCCTCCTTTTATGTCCTTGGTGATGCGTAATTCCAAGTATATTCGTCCTTTTTGTTCCATCGGAGCATTTTTCTCTGCTAGTAAAATATACCTTATTGCATATTCTATTTAAATTTCTTTCACTCTAATTTGATTGTTTTATCTTGCGTGCTGTATTTATATAAGGAAGCTGTCAGCTCCAAACATGCATGTGGGGGAGCTGAGGATCTGGACCCCCAGAATGAACGAATGGGAAATTTTCTCGAAAAAATGAGGCAAAGTGAAGGCAACAAAAAATTATGAAAATTGAAAATTTTCTCAAAAAGTGCTACGCTTTTTTAGCGCTTAAATTAGTTTTTGAGGCCATTTTGGCCCGAAAAATCTCGATTCTTGACCCCCCAGACCGGCTGAAGCCCCCAGATCGGCCATGCTCAGGGGCGGATTTGCGGGGGCGGCCGCCCCCCCATTGGCTAAAAATATTCGGCGAGATAAAGAATGGATGTATAAATTGCAATGATTTTCGGCCGTTAGTGATTATAATTACCCAAATTTTTCCGGATACCTATTAATGACATTTATTTACTTTCTCTGCGAACTGGAAGCCATTTTTGCTCATGGAATAGCCTCCAAAACAATTTCAAAAGCCGAAACAGCTATTTTGTCAAAGATTCCTTCTATTTTTGAGCACAACTTTTGAAAAATTGTCTACCTTCGGCGTCGAATGCTACAAATACAGGAAATCGAGCAGTAAATCAAGCTTCTAAACGACCTTCAGCCTAAATTTCAGAAATTTTTTGGCGCTTCGCACCAGATTTTAGCTAAAGTCAAAGAAATATAATGATTTTTTCGCAGAAAATTTTAGAGAATTTAAGAATTCTAAAAAAATGTTTCATCAAAAGCGATTTTGAATTAAAGTGGACAGTGCGAAACGCCGAAAAAACGCTATCTCGCACATGAAGGGCAAATTTTTGGTTATATTTTTGACTGTTTTTTGGAAAAGTTAGGGAACCCCTCAGGAAAATCCTAGATCCGCCACTGGCCATGCTGCACACCAATGATCAGCTATGTATGCTAATTTTTTGGATTGGATGATCATTTGTATTTCGTTTCGTTTTAGGTGGGAATTGCTTTCTTCCAATCATCATTTGGTTCAGAAATACTATCATCCGTGGTCGTTTATTCGAAGTCCTGCTTGGGTTCAAATTAAGTGCGAATTGCGATTATTAGCGCAATTTGCCTTCAATCTATCTCCCGATTGTGAGCTACCGCAGAAGTTTCACAAAGGCATTGGTAGACCGCTGAAAGAAGGCGTCAGAGATATGCTGGTCAAGCACCATTTATTTAGTTGGGATTTGTGATATAGGTACATACACAGGTACATATGTAGTGTCGCCGTTTACGGAGCTGGAATCTGCCTTGCTATTATTAAATTAAGGCTTTACACACTGAATTCAATATTTATTTTAATGTGCATTGAGAGCTCGCAGACATGCAACTAGGAAGTTCGAAGGTCAAGAAGTCAAACACGGAGAAATGGGTAATTTTCTGGGGAAGATAAAGCAAGATGAAAGTTCAAAATTAGTGAAGATCAGTAAATTTTCTTTAATAGAGCTTGAACATGAATAGAGACTGTAAATCAACATAATTTGTACGCAATTTAACCTTTAAGTCAGTTTTTATGACCATTTTGGCTAGAAAAAGCTCTTTAGCTTACTTACCGTATTCCTGTGATGTTGTGAATTTATGCACGTGACTTACGTTGAAACTAGAACCTAAAAAACGACTTGACGATAAATTGTTGATTGTTGCAACAGAACCTGTTTACCTTTTATCCGAGGTATGATTTTGCGAAATAAATGTAGGAAAAATCTTAGCAAGGCATTCGTTAAAATATGCAAATGTTTTGGAAGACTGATAGAAACCGACCGACATGCACGTGGGGAGTTTGTGGGTGTAGACCCTCAGAATGGAAAAATGCGAAATGTTTCCGGAAAATGAAGCAAAATGAAAGCCGAAATGGATGAAACTTAAACATTTTTTCAAAGGTGCTGCAAATTGACCAGAAACTGTGTAATAACGTAGTTTTAAAGCTATTGTAGTGCATTCACCAGTTTTTGAGGTCATTTTGGCCCCAAAAGCTATACTGTTGACCCCAGTTCGGCCGAGCTATGCATCGATGTAAACTAACAGCTTATTGAATTGGAAACACTCTATAGAAATATCTCAAATTAGGATTCGAAAGAATAGACAGAAGCCAGTCTGGAATGATAATGAATTTAAACTGCCTTGCCCATTCCCCGCCGTTCCAAATCATTGGCTTGTTTTTCGATATTTTTGAGATAGCGATTAAGCGTAAGAGCTGAATTCGTTTACTATTTCTTTCTCATTTTTCTTAAAACGCTGACCAGATGGAAAAGACGTCACGATCAGACATGCACGTGGTAGTATGGGAATCTAAACCCCAGGAATGAAAAAATGGAGAATTTTCTCGGTTAAATGAGGTAAAATGACGGCTAAAATGGATTAAAATTGAAAATTTTCTCTAAAAGTGCTTTAAATTGACCAGAAAGTGTGCGATAATGTAATTTTTGGCACAAAAAAGCTCAATATCTAATCCCTTAGACAGACTGACCCCACTAGGTCGGCTATGCTGTGCATCTATGGTCAAGCTTAGTGAATCAGTAGCTGCATCTGCGAGTCGACATATGTTGTACTAAGAAGCGATGCGATTATCAAATTTAGATCAAAATCGCAGAGCTAAAAGAACATCAGTTTCTTATAAGTCGGTAAGTAGGTACACTTATTATAATCTGTTTAACATAACTTTGTGCATAAATTTTAACAATTTTCATCGACTGTAAGCCGAGACGATAATTATACATACATATGTAAGTTCACGCGCGACTTATAATTTTTATTCATATTTACCTGGCAAATTGCTGTAAGTGCACCTAAATGATCTAATGTTGTTCAGATCGGCTTTTTAAGTAAGAATGTCCTACTAATTAAAGGTAATTAACATTAACTAAAGTAAAATATCAGCTAACTGGCGGTGTTCTCGGAATTAATACCCAAATTTACATGCAACACATAAATATTTTTATGCTTAAAAAGTTACACTCAAAAAGTTAATGAGTAGATAGATAGCTACTTTGTAAAATTTCTCACAACTAATTGACACTTTTTTATACTATTTGTCGTATTGAAAACTGAGTAGACAATCTGAAAGTCTGGAAAGTCGAAAAATCGGGACGGAATTGTTAAAGGTGATGCTAACTTCAAACTACTCATTTCATTAGTATTTACCTAATTAGAAAATTAAAAACTGAATCTAAGACTAAAGTTTATGTAAGGTTACTCGAATCAAACAAAGAAACATGGCTTATTTATGTAGTTCAGTCTGTGGCTAATCATTGATTGTTTTAACTCAGAGAAGAGGGGATGAAATTTCCTAAGATGTTTATTGTAAGTTCAATTTCATCTTAGGTAGCGCGTTAGCGCGTACCTATAATATACTTGGGTACCCCCAACACCTGTGCACCCCCTACAGCTATAACGGGACACTTCTGGAAGGTGCGGTTTTTTTTAAAAGAAAGATAATAAAAAAATTCGCTGCCCGTGTTTTTTGTTTTTCTTGAAACTCAAAACTGACTGTGTAAAGAAGGTGTAAAGTTTTTGTGTAACGTTATAACATAGGACAAATTTTGGGACCTTTTTACTGCGGCATGTGGACAACTGAGTATTGATGACACGAAGGATTGAACAGGATAGGATAATAGAGGGATGAATTCTACAGATGACGCTTTTTTTGTTTTTTGAAATTCGCATTAGTTATCGAACGGCAGTGTAAAGAGTGCGAAAATCTGGGGGTGAAAAAGCACTTTTTGGTCGAGTTTTCAACCTGCCTATGTCCGATACTAACTCCGGTTATGAGTTTTTTAAAATGTTTTCTGACAGAAATGTTGAGCGGATCAAGGGCTACATTCTTCATATAAGCAAAGTCTTCTATGCTCTATGGTGAGTTAGATCCTGGGGTTTAAAGTTTACACTCTAGTGGATGGTGTAAAAAAACGGATTTTAACTAAGATTTCTCTGCCAAATTTTTCCGCTTATGAGTCAGTGTAAATCGAAGACAACATTAATAAAGTGCCTCTCAGGGGCTAAACATCGCAGCAAACTGCATTTAAAAAAACGCAATATTGAGTTATTTATGGGGGTGTAAAGTTCGAAATCAGAGGTAAAAAATGGGCGAAAAAACACGTTTTTTCCGAAGTTTGATTGATAAATCATACCAAATAATTTTTGCAACAGAATTTTGGCATACAGGAATGTACTACGATTTAAAAGCCACAAATTGTACCAAACCGAATTTCTTTAAACTCAATGGGGAGTTCGGTACGGAATTTTAAAGTTTACAGTGTTCTAAATGATGGAAAATACGTTTTTGTTGCGTTTTTTGTTCGCCACTTTCTCCGTCCAGAAGTCGGGATAAGTCTAATAGAATAAAAATAAAGTGCTTTATATCGGGTGCATGTCAAAGCAAATTGTCTATACATTAATATTTAGCGAGTGTAAAGTCAAAAATTTGGTGTTTAAAATGCGTTTCTGCCTTGTTTTTTCTGCCTGCTTCTCCGGTTATGAGTCAGGGACACGATTATCAAGTCTAGAAATGGACCAGGAACCAAATTTGATATGCCAGTCTGGCGCATATGTTTAGACTCTACGGTGTTGTAAAGTAGTTTACACCAATAGTTAGTTTGCCCATGGAACATTATGTAGACTTAATTTTTTCATAAATATTAATCGTAATATCGGAACAATATCAAAATTACGAATCTGACTAAAATCTTCTTTACACTAGGTGTTTACATGAAGTTTACACTACATATGTATTTATCTTCGTTTTTGAGCATTCCAGAAACCTAATTTTTTCCTGGAGTCTAGAAGTTTTCAAAGGATAAAATGTGAGACGTCACGTAGGCGCGTTTGTTTACATCCAACAGTGATGTAAAGTAGTTTACACTCATTGTTTATATGTCCTCAGACCATTGTAGAGACATAATTTTTTCATGAATGTTGATCATAATATCCGAGTAATTTTTTACACTGCATGTTAGCCTTTGTTCTAGAGCATTGCAAAAACCGAAATTTTTTCCTGAGATCTACAAATTTACAGGGAATGAAATATATACGTCAATTGGGCGCGCTTGCTTACACTCAGCAGTATTGCAAAGTGGTTTAAACCTAATGTTTATTGTCTTTAAAACATTATGGAGACTCATTTTTCCATAAATGTTGAAAGTAATATCGGAGCAATATCAAAATTACGAATCCGACTAAAATATTCTTTACGCTATGTGTTTGTGTAAAGTTTACATTACGTGTTAACCTTAATTCGATAGACTTGCAGAGACTTTGTAACTGAAGTCAAGAAATTTTCAAGGATTCATATGTGAGACATCAATTAAGTGAGTTTGTTTACCCTCAAAAGTAATCTAAAGTGATTTAAAAATTATGTTCAAGTGTCCTTATATCATTGAAGAGATGTAATTTTGTCTTAAATGGGTTGCATTAAAGTTAAATCCTTCTTAGCCGTGTTTATAATATGTTTCACAAAATCTTGCACATGGAGAGCTGACCATACGTGGGCAGCAAGAAAATTCTGAGGGGGGGGTGCAAGATTTTTTTGAAGGTCGAAAAATGGCCTTAAAAATGGTGGTATGGCGATAAAAACACCATTTTTCGACGTTTCTCATCAAGCACTATCCATTGGCATCAAAAAATTGCGAAAAAAAACGAAAAAAATTTTCAAAAATTGAATTCTGGGGGGGTATTCTGATTTCTGGGGGGGGTATTTTGGTTTCTGGGGGCGTGCATACCCCCAAACCCCCACGCCCAGGTGTGGAGCTGACTGATTATGAAGGAATAGTTTTGAAAAATGAGCTTGCTAAGCGAGAGTTGTAAACTAAGAGGAGCTTAAAGTTTAAACCTACCATTAAATTATAAAGATAATAATAAAAGATATAAAGCTTTAAGAAAAAGAAAAGTGTGGTAAATTAAAACAAATTTAAAGGATATGATGAAACATTATTGTTGAGAATAGGACGATCACGTGCTATGTATAATGACTCCTTGATTAAAAGATCAAAAGAGTTGGATGCTCGACTGATAACCTTGAAGCAATCTGATGTAATTGGATGATTGCTATTTGAGATATGTTTGTGAATAGCAGATAAACTATCACCCTGAATTGGCTTTCCTGTAGCAAATGAGATGCCAGTATGCTCTGCCATTCTACTCCCAAAATGTCGGCGAGTTTCACCGATGTAACTAGCCATACAGCTAGAACACGTATACTTATATACTAAATTTGAGAGTAGCTTAGCAGGTACAGCATCCTTGTTCTTGAAAAACCGGCTGATACACATAACAGGTTTGTAAACAAACCTTACTCTAATCTGAGGGTAAAATGCAGATATAACCTTTAGAATTCTGCTGCGTACATTGTAGCCATGCACACCAGTGTAAGGCCAAACAAGAGAATAGCATAGTTTATCACACCCGAATTTTATGTCATCACTCTTACTATAAACTTTTGTCATAAAGTCTGATATGACCTTATCAATCAAGCTAAGCGGATACTCATTTTGCAGTAGAAGTGTGCACAGAAGTCGACAAGTGTGCACAGAAGTCGACAAAGATATGCAGCTTTATTGTAATCATGTACATTAATAAGCCGTAAACTGTTAGTATTCTCTACACCTAGTAGTTGTGTAAAGTTTGCACTATTCATTTGTTGTTAATATGTAGTCTATACTACAAATTTATTTTACTACCAAATCAAAGCGTTAGTGTTCCTTACATTTGATATTTGCGTGAAGTTTTTGAATTTTTGCCGAAAAACTTTGTCTTCTAATTTACCAACATCCCGCCTTTTCCATTTTCTTAAAGTTTAAAATCTTTTATAATTCTCTTAATAATTTAATGGTAGGTTTTAACTTTAAGTTTCTCTTGGTTTACAACTCTCGCTTAGCAAGCTCATTTTTCAAAACTTTTTCATAGTGATCAGATTAGTCGCGTTTAGTTTGGAATTGGTGGACAGTCGTTATTTTATTACTCGGCTTAAATAAACCAAGTGACTATCTTTTGATTATTTTCTTTATCGCAAATTCAAACACCCAATTTTAAATTTGAAAATTGACCCAATTTTCAATTTGAAAATTGACCCAATTTTCAATTTGAAAATTGATCCAATTTTCAATTTGAAAATTGAAAATTGGGTGTTTTCAATTTCAAAAGTCACAACACATTGTACTTGTGTATTGATTGAATGAGGATTTGCAATGTGAATTCGTTGGTTAAATATTTGTGCTTGATTATAAGTGAACTGCACATTAAGAAGAAATAACTTAATGGAGTTTTAATTTGAAAATGGATGGTGTCAATAAGGTTGTCTTGTTTAAAAAGGATAATGCTGATGTTAAGAACAATATTGTTTTCCGCGTTCTTGGACTGTTGTCATTATTGTGGCATGTTACTGATTGTGTTTACTGACTGATGTACTGAAATCACGCTAATTAAAAGTAGTGTACTAGCAAAGAAAAATGCTCCGATGGAACAAAAAAGATGAATATACTTGGAATTGTGGATTATTATGGATGTAAAAGGAGGGGACTAGGAAAAATCTACCTAAAGTCGGAAAATCTGCTAAAAATCACACTTTCTCTAAGCAACGCAAAAAATCGATGTATATTCTGCGGCCTCTAAAAAAGTGTCTTTTTTAAATAATGTTCGAAGTTTCAGATAAGAGTGTATAAACGAAATCTATCAAGGTTACTTTTTTAAATTGCTGGCACCTGATTGATAAAAAACTAAGAGGTATTGTATTTAAAGTTGTTTTATTTTGTTATGAGCATTATAGCAAGCAAAGCAGGAGCCCATTGATTAGTGCACACAATCGTTTCGGGCATGCTAGTGTATCTACATTTAGTCTGTTTCAAGTCAACTTACGCGTTTCCTACTGTTTTAAACCAACCATGTCTTCAATTGTCTTCGATGTTTGCTATTTCATTCAATTGGCTTGGAAGACTGTTAGTTTACTTAATATCATTTCCCATAGCTACTGCATAGCTAACGTGCTGCTGTTTCAATCATTGTTATGGTTGAATATTTATTTTAATCTGTTGGCCGCAGAATATACATCGATTTTTTGCGTTGCTTAGAGAAAGTGTGATTTTTAGCAGATTTTCCGACTTTAGGTAGATTTTTCCTAGTCCCCTCCTTTTACATCCATAATAATCCACAATTCCAAGTATATTCATCTTTTTTGTTCCATCGGAGCATTTTTCTTTGCTATGGATAAATATTTGGAATAAAATTTTTTGGAATGTGCAAAACAGGCTAAGAACGCTTGTTACAAAAGTTTGATACATTTTTCAAAATTCAAAATTTGGTCCGAAAACTATTCAGAGGAACAGGTAGGTAAGTCATTAATTCTTAGAATGATTTAGTAGTTTTACAGAAGAAATAATCTATCCTTAACAAATGCGCATTGCCCATTCGGATATTTCTCGCGCAAACTATTCGGAAATTCATAGTAACCAAATGATCAACCAACATGTTGCATCAAAATTTCCATTTCGTATTTCACTGCGGTAAAATGGTCAACTTTTTCCACCTAATTTTTATTTCGTGCTCTCGTTGTTTTCGTTATCGAATTTTCATTTAATAGGGCACAATTTTTTACTCGTTTTCCTAATTTAGGGCACTCGTTACATTTATGTTTGTATGCACATATCTTGCCTGGTCACCGATGTGAATTTTAGGGCGCGAGAACTAAACAAGAAATCAGCGTGCCAATAATGCTGCCTCATTTTACAATTTTTCACGAGAAATTTTCCCATCTTTTTCCAAGATAAAAATGTATGACTGTGACGAACGGCAGAGGTTGCTCAGAGAGTTGAAGACCTTTAGGAGATTTGCTTTTCTTGCCATCGTATTCAGCATCTCTTCTTTAGCTTTGTGCGTTATTTCGATTCAATTTGCGTATGATGTTGTGGTGAGGACTCATTTGTCATTAAGAGGGGATGCACTATTCTGTCAGGTTAGTAAATATTCACTTGCATGCATTATAATTCAAAAATTAATGTTTGTTTCACTTTCTATTCCTTATATTAGATCTCTACGAAGACCTACAATTAGTTACAAGGAGGCTCGTCGCCACGCGTGGGTGGTTTTGGGGTATACACTCCTAGAAGTTGAAACCCCCCGCAGATTACTGTGTTACTGTGGATTCCCAGAATTCTATTTTTTAGTAATATTTTAGACAATTTCTGGCAATAATTGGCGATTTCAACCTCCATCCCCAGAATTTTCTTGCTGCCTATGTATGCTCGTCGCGCGAAAAATCCTTCTTTTTTCGAAAAAAATTTTCAGACGATTTCTCCCGATGTGATTTCAGTTACCTATCAGTATACATGCATCTACCTAAATTACATCTCATATCCTACAAGTAATTGTCGCAATCGAAAGCTAATTTTGCTGCTCACAAAAAAATTAAACAGTGATTTTTCCAGAAATTTATGATGTACTTATGCTTGTTTGCGATAAAAAATTTGCATTACTTAATGTTACAGAAAAAATTATAATTCAAAAAGTTTTTAAGAATTATAACCTTTTTGATTACTTTATTTTCTTCTTATTATTATTTTTATTATTTTATTTATTAGCTTATTTTAATTTTATTATCAATTATTCTTTCTAAGTTGTGCTAACTTCGTGAAATGTTGGGAGCTATGTACAAGTCTTTGCTTATATATAGGTACAAATTGTCTAATTATTATTTTGGTATTTAGGTACTATAAGACTGAATTACAACAATTTTCCTTCTGAAACAGTTTTATGTGATCCTAAATCTGCTTTTTGCGCAAGCTTAATCCTCATTGTCAGCTTAATATTCTTGCATCTAAATAATTTTTAATAGTTTCTTAAACGATTTTGTACGCTAATTTTAAATTTGTTCTTTGTTTAGCGCAGGCAACTTTAGTTTTTGAAGTAATTGAGCACTTACAAAACGAGTAGAAATCCAAAAAAAACTTTCAAATGCGACTGAAACATTACAACATTGTTAAAGCAGGACAACTCGTGAGTTCTTAACTGTTTCAAAAAATTGGAATTTACTTCATTAGTCCGAAAAATGCTTGGCAATTATTGTAAGTTTTTCTTTCACTTACAAACATTTTTCAAAAGGTTAAAAAATGTGAAATTTCTAAAAACTGCAAAATTTGTACAATATGTTAAAACATAAATTTTTAAAGAAATAGACGTGCTAGTGCAAAACGCAGAACAGATTCGATATTAGCGTATAAAACGGTTTAAGAAAGCATTAAATATTCTCAATATGTAGAACTAGATGATTAATTTTTTAAACTTTACACTGCAATTAATATGCAAATTATATATAGAATTTTATAGGCTAAAACATATTATTCAACGCCAAGGATATTAAAATAAGAAAAATATTGCATTACAATATTCTTACAGTTTTGAGTCCATAAATTATCATTTTAGCTGTTAGATTTGCATAGCTTTCTATAACAAAACCATGATTCGCATAAATTTTAATATGTGAAATCCTCAAGAACTTGACGTGATAAAAAAATTTAAAAGTTAGATTTGAAATCGGCGCAAAAAAGTGACCTAGATTCATTCTAAAATTTTTCTGAAGGAATAAAAAAAGTTAAAATTTGTTGTCCAGTGTAATTATCTGTTATGTACCTTCATATATGATGTAGGCATGTATGTAATTCTTATGTGAATAGTATTCTCACTAGTATTTTCGTGCAGTAAATATATTTATAGACTGTTTCGTAAATAAAATGATTAGATTAATTGTAGGCTTAATGACATCTGCAAAGTTGAACTCTGAGCATGCTGACCATTTCATAAAATCAGAAAGACCATGATCAAGTCTGTTAATCAATGATAAGGGAACAGATTAGGTAGGTGGGTGGAATGAGAGAAGTATGTAGGCACACTTTGCCGCTAATCTATTCCGCTTAATCAATTGACCTGCCAAGTTGGCATTTGTCTTCCAGGACAAGAATTCGGCGTTATGGATTCGACTAGCTAATATGCAGTCTTCGCCATTTCAAAAACGGAAACGATCAACAGTTAATAGAGCCAGTAAGTATGCTCATTTCATAACATGGAATTTCTCCTAGAATTGAATCTTTGGTGCTATTTTTGGCGATTTCGCGCCATCAAACCCCCATAATTTGACTTGTGCCCATCGTAGAACGTGACCCGTGTTGTGTCAGTCCGGTCTAGAAATGAACCAGAGAGCTTTTTCTTCCTCTAAGATGTTCTTCAAAATTGGTACAAACGTTAACAAGTGCAGAACTTACCACAGTTTAATTTCTGATTGATTTCAATGACCTTTTCAAATAGTTTGAATGTTTGTCCGTTGTTGGCCTTAGTTTTGCAATATTTTCTCCATAAAATTTCGTCTTTCATTCTTCTGGGGGGTCTAGATTAGACTCCATAATTATCTTCAGTGTATCTACGTCTGACTGAATAGACCATCGTACACCAAAAGTATTGATAGAATTACTGATAATCTTAGGTAAGCAACCCATAATTGCTTTCGCCTTTATGAGTATTATTATTATTCGAGTTTTAATATATTTCATGTTAAAATATCTGAATCTGTAAACGCAAATGTATGACCGGAATGGTTCGGACATGATGAGTCCTCCTGATTTGTCTTATCAAAACAATTTTAGGAAACTTTGATCACAATAACTTATGCAAAATGCGGAGAATTAATTATTTTGGGTTTAGAACGATTAGGACGAATGAAAAAGTCAATATTAAGCAATCGAGTCACTGTTCGAATACTTATCTGTTTAATCCAATGTGCTCATAGCAGACCTTTCGCGAGTAAGAATTGATATTAAGTACACTTTGCTAATTTATTAAGTGAATTATCCCTTGTTGTGCAACGTATAATATGTCGTTTTTAGACCATAAACCATTTATTAAATCTTCTGTGAATCGTGCTAATGCCAGGCGCGTGCTGTTTGATGTTCCACCACCGCCAAGTGGTACTGTGCCATTTGGTCAACAGTTAGTTGGACCACGTGTAAGTTCATAATTTTATTCCGATTTCATGGCATGTTATTAAATCTCCGATTTGAAGAAAAATTATATCAGTCAACTTTTTGCGCAAGAAGATTAAGTCTTTAAAATACGATATCATGTAATAAGAAATTAATCCTACCTTTTAAGGTTCTTTCTAGAAGCCAGCTCAAAGTGCTTTTCTACCATGCCTTTTTTAGCTTAGAAATGATGGGAAGCGCCAAAAAAACAATTTTTTAATCACGACGTTCCTTCTTCCTATTATAAAAACGCACATTTTTCAAAAAAATTTGATAAAATTTGATAATATAGTCAAAAACTGTCTATTTGGCCCAAAGCGCCGTAAGAAATTAAAGTGATTGAAAACGCTCAAAACGGCATTATTTCATAGACCATTATGGAGAATGAAAAACCCTCCAGAAATATGTAAGAATCAGGCATGACTGCATCATTTCGATTGCAGTTGATATTCAGATTTTAATCTACTAAAAGCAACCCATCGTTGTGAGTATAAATGTGGCACCCAGTACATAAAACTTAGGTCGGCAAGCAGCTTCGAATGGGGCTTTTCAGATCGGATGTCCCAATGCTGTAGGTTGCCCATTTGCCACAGCGCAAGCTCAAGGGCCACTACCTTTTCAGCCAGCACCCGCTTTTCAAAGTAACGTTTTGGCTGCTCCCCAAGGAGATGTACAATTTCCGTCTTTACCAGCTGCTCAAGTATTTGTTCCTGATCTTCAAAACACACTGCAACAGACAGTGTTTCGTGCGCCAGTTGAACAACAACAGTACGTGGCTCAACAACCTGCGCCTCAAGCATATGGCGAAATTCCCAGTTTGCCAGCTGCGTCTCTACCTGCATTTCCACCAGTCATCGCACCTCCCCCTCAAACGCCAGCTCCTTCGCTTCCCGTGCCGCCTTCATTTCCTCTGCAGCCAGAAGCTAGTGGACCTTCGTCCTATGGAAAACCATCATGTGAGTATGAATGTTATTATTATAATATTTCGACATTTTTTGACTTAATAAGCAAATTTTTATAAAAATTTTTAATGAACTAGCGAATTACATACTAATTTAGACTATTAGGCAATTAATCGCTTAAAAATCCGTAATTTAGAAAAAATATGGTAGCCGTAAATGACGTTGAATTACAAGCATTTGGTCATCAAGTCGCCTCCTGCATCCAAAGATAGTGTTTCTGCACATTATTTACATATGCCAAATGAGGGTAAGTTTTCAGTCAGGGTTATACTGTGTTGAAAATCTTCATACAGGAATTTTGCAATGCCTTGTACGTCAATTTATGCTCTTAGTCACGCGACCAGACGTGCACGTGGGGAATTTGGAGGTCTATGACCATCAGGAATGGAAAAATTAGAAATTTCCTACGGAAAATGAGGCAAAATGAAGGTCAAAATGGGTGAGAATCGAACATTGTCTTCAAAAGTGCTTGAAATTGACCAGAAACTATAAAATAACTTTATTTTAAATGTCAATTTTAGTATTTATACAACTTTGAGGTAATTTTGAACTCTGAAAAGGTGACGAATTAAGTCCCCAGTCCGTTTAACACCCCTCCTGATCGGTCACGCTGTGCAATTTGTTTTCAGCCATGCATGTAAAGGCTCGAAATTTTAAGTGGGGATCAGTGTTTTTTGTACAATGTCCGTTTGTACATGTACAAAGATGGTCCCCAAAAGTCTTCGTACATTTTGTACACACAAATTTTTGGGTACTATAATATGGTACAGTAGCGATTTCAGTGTGGTAAAAACAGAGTTGTTCGACTTTTGGTAGTGTATTTTAGCTAATTTCTGGGTCTCTAAGGGCATAAATCACTAACAATTGTCTTAAAACGGCGCGACGCGCCGTAAAATTTGACATTTTTCCTTTTGAAATGCAATTTCTGCCATTATAAAGATATATAGAACATACAATAACTCATTTCGACGCGAAGCGCCGAAAATCTTTGCGAATTTCAGAACTTTTTTCAATTTTTGTCCCCCGGAAAATCTTGGTACATAAATAAAGACGGTCCCAAAAAGTCTTTGTACATAGAGAAAAATCTTTGCCGAGTACAAAAAAAACACTGGTGGGGATTCCCGTCCTTTTCTAGGGGTTGGCTGAATGACCTCCAATTTTTCGTCAAAAACGCCGAAAATACACGTAAAAGTGGCCAAAAAACGCATCATTTTTCCAAAACTCTTTGGGAAGGGGACACAAATTTTCAAATTTTGTGATCTAGGGGGATATAGGGACGTCTAACTTTGAGTAGGGGATACCCCAAACTCTCCCGTTACATGTATGCTCTCAACTATAGATGATTTTACAGAGCATTTTAGATTTTCATCTTTTTTGCCTCATTCTGTCTTATTTGCCACAAAAAATTTTCATTTTCCTATTCTGGGTAGGTGTGTCAAGTCAAGTCCGGTCAGGTTGTAATGGTGTTGGTTTCATGGTTGGCTGAGTACTATGACATTATCACAAGATGGCCAATAACGAAATCGTTGATATCAAATATTTAATTCGTATGCACTACGTTAACGCACTGCGCATAAAAATAATATTGAAGTTATCGTAACAAAAGCTAAAAATTATGTTTATTTAAAAAGGTATTGTGTATCGTTATGGACCGCCCGGACCGTCGGGATCGCCAGGACCAAACGGGGCTGATGGAACACCCGGAGTTGCTGGCACACCAGGAAATTCCGGAAACTCCACTTCTTCTTCATCAGCACCTGCAGCAGATTCATGTCAGAGAAGTTGCACTGCTGGAAAACCAGGCATGCCTGGTGCCGCTGGACCGAAGGGACCCAAAGGCCCTAAAGGGCCTGATGGCAAAGTAATTCAGAGAGTTCCAATCTACAATTATGTATGTATATGCTTCCACGTAAGATCAAATAGAAAGGTACTAGCAAAGAAAAATGCTCCGATGGAACAAAAAAGATGAATATACTTAAAATTGTGGATTATTAAGGGTGTAAAAGGAGGGAACTAGGAAAAAGCTAGCTAAAGTCGCAAAATCAGCTGAAAATCACACTTTCTCTAAGCAACGCAAAAAATCGAAGTATATTCTGCGGCCAACAGATTAAAATAAATATTCAACCATAAAAATGATTGAAAAAGCAGCACATTAGCTATGCAGTAGCCATGAAAAATTATACTGAGTAAACTAACAGTCTTTCTAAGCCAATTGAATGAAATAGCAAACATCGATGCATCCAAGACAATTGAAGAAATTGTTGGTTTAAAACAGTAGGAAACGCGTAAGTTGATTTGAAACAGACCAAGTGTAGGTATACTAGCATGCCCGTAACGATTGTGTGCACTAATCAATCGGCCCCTGCTTTGCTTGCTATAATGCTCATAACAAAATAAAACAACTTTAAATACAATACCACTCAGTTTTCTATCAATCAGGATACGAAGCTAGTCAGCGTTGCTACTTGCCAGCAATTTAAAAAAGTAACCATTATAGATTTCGTTTATACACTCTTATCTGAAACTTTGAAAATTATTTAAAAAAGACACTTTTTTAAAAGCCGCAGAATATACTTCGATTTTTTGTGTTGCTTAAAGAAAGTGTACTTTTTAGCAGATTTTGCGACTTTAGGTAGCTTTTTCCTAGTCCCTTCCTTTTACATCCTTAATAATCCACAATTCCAAGTATATTCATCTTTGTTATTCCATCGGAGCATTCTTCTTTGCTAGTACCCTACTTTTAATTAGCATGATTTGAGTACATCAGTCAGTAAACACATACAGTAACATGCCACAATAATGACAGCAGTCCAAGAACGCGGAAAGCAATATTGTTCTTGACATCAGCATTATCCTTTTTAAACAAGACAACCTTACATTATTTAAACAGATCAAAGTTTTTCAGCATAAACTTTACGCGAATATCAAGTGTAAGGAACACTAACGCTCAGATTTGGAAGTGAAATAAATTTGAAGTATAAACTACATATTAACAACAAATGAATAGTGCAAACTCTACACAACTTATAGGTGTAGAGAAAACTAACAGTCAGATTCCCAATTCTGATTTTACGCAGAACATTTTGAAGAAAATTAAGCTTCCGCAAGGCTCTAGAACTAAAGTTATTATGCAGTGTAAACTTTATTCAACCACAGAGTGTGAAGAAGTTCTTAGCCGGATTCGTAATTCTAATATTACTCTGATATTACGATTAAGATTTAAGAAAAAATTGAGTCTCTACAGTAACCCGAGAACAAACAAACATCACTTGTAAACTACTTTACATCACTGTTGAGTTTAAGCAAATGCGTTCAACTGGCGTCTCACATTTGATTCCTGGTACATTTTTAGACTTTATAAAAAATCAAGTTTCTGCAAGGCTCTAGAACTAAAGTTAATATGCAGTGTAAACTTTACACAAACACATAGTTTAAAGAAAATTTCAGTCGGATTCGTAATTCTGATATTACGATCAACATTTATGAAAAAATTAGGTCTCCACAATGTCCCGAGGAAAATATATATCAGATGTAAACCACCTTCACACCACTGTTGAGTGCAAACAAATTGGAGTATCACATTTAGTTTCTGGTTCATTTTTAGACTTGAGATTATGTCCAGACTCATAACCCAGAACTTGGCAGAAAAAAACAAGACAGAAACACGTTTAACTCAACCATTTTTTGACTTTACACCTCCCGAAAAAGCTAAATATTGATGTAAACAAACGCAATTCGCTGTGACGCGTACCCCTTAGAAAGTACATTTATTTTTATCCTATTCGACCTCGCCCGACTTCTGAACAGAGAAAGTGGCGAACAAAAAATGGACAAACACGTATTTTCCACTGTCCACCACATTGTAAACTTCAAAAATCTGAACCTAACGCCCCATTGAGTGTAAATCAATTCGGTTCAAGCCAGTTTGTAGCCGTTTGATTGTAGTACGTTTGTATGTGCCAAACTTATGTTCCGCAAAATATTTGATATGATTTACTAATCAAAATACGAAAAACAACCTGTTTTTTCGCTCGTTTTACACCTCAGATTTCGAACTTTACACCCCTATAAAGAACTCAATATTACGTTTTTTCGAACGCGGCTTGCTTCGACGTGTAGCCCTTTAAAGTAACTTTATTTCTATTTTATTTAATTCATCCCTACTCATAACCGAAAAAGTTGGCAGAGAAATCTTGGACAAATTTTAAGCATAATTAGCATGTTCCGCCTACTTAGCGGAGTGGCTGAATAAATTTTATTATTCGTCTCGAAGCCTTTACACTAAAACGATCACAGATCAAGAAATATTGCGTTAAAAGAGAAAAACAAGGTACTTGAGATATTAAACTCTCTACCTTATAAAACCAATTGGACTGCACAGAAACCAAAATTGAGTTAGATAAGCTGAAAACACGCAAAGAGTAAAAAACCAGTGTCCTTTACATTTTTGTGCAACAACTATTGAGTGTAAGGAAATTCTAGGTTCAGATTCGTAATCTACAACTCGGGAACAACATTTAAAAAAAATTGGCCCTCAGCAGATTATTTGATTTTTGGTTTACACTTTACATTGAGTGTAAACAAAAAAAAACAGGCATCGAATTTTTTAATTATCCATTGAATAAAAAAAACCGCACCTCCCAGGTGTGTGCCGTTGTTGCTGTGAGGGGGACACAAATTTCGCACTCGCTGTGATAAACATATAAGAAAAAAGGATGGCCAAGTGTTAGGTAGCGCTATTGCGCTACCTATGATCAATAGAAACGTATGTTTAATTGTAGGGAGTAGTGTTGTAAAAAATAAGAAAAAAAGCTAAAAAAGATAGGAATTAAACTCAAATTGTAATCAATCTGCTTAGTTGTGCTAAACCTGACCTGTTCGACTAGATGTGCCCCCTGCATAGCTACAAAAAGAGTGCTATCGGCCCATTTTTAACGGATATGAGTCTGGGAAAATGGATTTTTCCAAAGAAGATAAAAATATGAAGATACGATTTTTTGAAAAAATGTCAAACTCATTTCAACTCAAGATAATACGATTCCACGAGTCAGATTTGTGTTTGCGAGGGCAGAAAATTTTTATCCTTCCTCTTATCTTCTTAGAACACTAGAGGGGAATTGATTTCTCTTAAAGCTCTACTGTGCGGTTGGAAGTCAGTAATTTTTCTTCAAATAAATTTTAACATGTTTCCGAACTGGCGATTTTTGCACTAAAGCATTTATAATACATTTCTATACGATTTTCTTGCGTAGAAAAAAGCATCATGCCTTGAACGCAATAAAAATAATCTAAGACTTGCACGTGAGGTAGTTACCTAACTGAATCATATAAACTTTATCCTTATTATGATTGTCATTTATTAATGTTTATTCAACTTTTAAATGCATTAAAGCTACTGTGCTGATTCGTTTAAATGCACTTTACAGCCTGCCTCCCCTCCGCCAAGTGGTCCGTCTGGTTCACCAGGAAAAGCCGGTGATCCCGGACCGGCAGGACCAGCTGGCGATAAGGGTCCTCCTGGAGACGCTGGACAAGTAACGCCAGGTACAGGTCAATCGGGTTTGCCCGGTCCAGCAGGACCTGCAGGACAGCCAGGACCAGCAGGACCCAACGGGCAGCCAGGACAAGCAGCGCCAGCCAATGATTTTTCAGGCGATCCAGGGCCAGATGGTCCTCCCGGAAATTCAGGCCCTCCAGGTCAAGCTGGACCGAAAGGCGAGCGAGGCAAGCCTGGCCCTTGCGATCATTGCCCACCCGCAAAAACAGCCCCTGGTTATTTTATAATTTAGATTTTATTTATTTTCTATCAGTGTGTCTTAAAATAAAGTTTACAAAGCACATTAAGAGCAGGCTGCAAATTCATTCGCACTAAAAATAAATTTACTATTTTCGGATTCGTAGCAGCGTAAGTATTATATCGTAAGGGATCAGCTAGCAGGGAAAGATTAAGATTTTCCAGCTCTATGATTTAAAAGAGTCTCGAAAAAGAGTTACATTATATTAAAATCGCATGTTCAAAAGCGATTTTCGAAGCAAAAAATCTGATATATTCAAAAATGTTATTTCTTCAGAAATTTTTTTCGCCTTCTTCGTTATAAACAGCATGCGTGTATTTATTATTGTGCTTCCGATGATGCGATTGCTGTGAATAGCAAAATCATGCAGCAAAATCGAAAAATAAATTAAAGTCAGGCGAAAAAGATAATTTAGCGAACATGTAAAACGGCGATTGGTGCCCTATTGATTTTCCACTTTGTCGATTGAGCCAAATAATCCAATTAATTCCATTTACAGAAAAGTAGGTATGTACAAACACTCGTGGGCGAGGGGGTTTAGGAGCGTAAACCCCGAGAATCCGGCAGACCCTAGAATCGAACTTTTGACATTTATGGGTTTTGTCAGTTTTACACTACCCAGACCCCCAGAATTCGACTGCTGTGCATGATTAGGTACAACTCTAAAATAGTCTGTTCACGCTGATAAATTTGAGATTATGTAACATTCATGGGATGTCCATTACAATTACTTGAATTAATTTGACCTTAACTTAAAAGTCTGGCATCCACACATGAGCATGGGGTTTGGGGGTATGCACCCCCAGAACTTGAAATACCCCCAGAACTTGAAATACCCCCCAGAAATCAAAATACCCCCCAGAATTCAAATTTTGAAACTTTTTTCTGCTTTTTTAGCGATTTTTTGTTGCCATTGGATAGTGCTCGATGAGAAACGTCGAAAAATGGTGTTTTTTCGCCATACGACCACTTTTAAGACCATTGACCATTTTTTGACCTTTGAAAATTTTTTCACCCCTGTTGCGAAAGATCGCAAATTATTTAACAATTATCATACTGTATGTCTGAAGTTTATAATTTTACGATATAAATGGTATGATTAATAAAGTATACGAATTAGAATGTACATATACATTAAAATTCATGTGCGAGAAAAATTTAACGAGTATTAGCTTTAATAATTCATGCGTGAGCTTACGTGACAAAGCTCAAGAATTTGTCAACAGTATCAACCTTTTGTACGTAAAAGTCAACCGCTAACCTTTAACAACCTACGTCAATGATCAAGTATTGCTTTCAACCAAATCCGGTGACACGTCAATCATACGACTCACGCGTACAAGCAATCCAAGAAAAAAGGGACCTGATTTACAATTTTTGCGCGACACTTTTGAGCTTAACCTTTCACTAGATTCATGAAATTTGCGAAGCTTGACCTTTAAATTCGTTTATATATCCTTTGCACAACATAACAATGCATTTCGTTAATCAATTACTATTATTGTTGCTCTTATTGTCGTCGTCAAGAAAATTAAAGTCTTAATTGGAACTACAGTAAGTTAAATTATTGTAGTTATTTATTATTTAAAGTAGCAACATAATATTTGGCGCTCTAACGGTGGACTCGATTCACGATTAAATTTCGATTCATTATTAGATTGGAAAGTTAAATTTTTGGTGAAAATAATAAAATGGCAAATCAGAATTTTGTGTCTCGATCTATGCCCATTCGTCAGTTGATAGATTTAGTGAGTGAGAAATTAGCTTCACAAATTCAGGAAACGTCTGAGATGAGTGAGCCTGAAATAAATAAGGAGCTTTCCAATTCAGAAAATTGTTTAGAATTAGAAAATTCAATTCATTTGGAAAATAATTTGTTAAGTAGAATTAATCAGGCAGTAAATGTTTTGGAAACACAGAACTATCAGTGGGATACGTTGCAGAGGTCTCTTAGTAATAGTGACTTAGAGGAAGAATTGAAAATATATGAGAGTTATTGTCAGAAGCGTCCTAGCTTTATTCAACTTATAGTTCAAGGTAGAGAAATTTGTCTTACCTTGGAATCAGAGATAGTAGCGATTAAAGAGTTAATAATGAAGCTAGGAGGTTCGGCAATAACTAATTTCTCTGTAACAAATAATCCTATGATGAGTTTTGCTTCTCCACAAACTGAAAATTTACGAGTTCAGCTGCCAAAATTGAGTTTACCACTATTTTTTGGTGATCCCTTACAATGGACGTCTTTTTGGGATGCTTACAATGCTGCCGTTCATAGGCAAGAAATTCCTCCAGTCCAAAAATTTAATTATCTATTGAATTGTGTGGAAGGATCAGCATATAAAGCCATTCAAGGAATAGCAGTGACGAATGCAACGTATCCCGATGCTATTGAGATTTAAAAAATAGATTTGGTGATAATAAAATTATGAAAAGAGGACTTTATTCGCAACTAGAATCTTTATCTGAATCTA
>JAVLUZ010000142.1:20760913-20806586 GCA_036768485.1 Mermis nigrescens | reverse complement strand
AAAAACGGCGGATATTTTATTCTTCTAGAAAGCTTTCATAATCAGCTTTAACATAATATTTGTGGCCTGGGAGGTCGGTTGGAAACTATTCGGAAAAAAAGAAACTAAACTAATCGGGAGCCATTTCTACCTCAGCTGGAGTATAACTGACTAGCCAGCCATGTAATCTAAGCCTTAGCCTATAGATAAGTAATATGTAGAAAAGCTAGGTAAGGTAGGTATGACAATATCAGTAACCTTCGGTGCTAAATTCGGCATTTCATATCCGCCATGCTGTCTGCAAGCCATTTCTTGTCTATAAAATGACTTTTACATCAATTTCAAAAGCAGAAACAGCTATATTTCAGCTTAGATTTTTTCTATTTTTGAGCGTAATTTTTGAAAAAATTCAGACACGTTCTGTTAAATGCTACAAATACAGTAAATCAAGTTGCAAATCAAGCTTCTGAATGTACTCAGTCGAAATTTCGCAACTATTTGGCGCTTTGTGCCGGATTTTGGCAAAAAATGACCGAAAATTCAAAATTTTCGAAAACATATTGCGTCAAAAGCGATTTTGAAAAAAGCATAAAGTTTAAAACGCAAAAAACTTTATTTTGAGCGTTATGAGCAAACTTTTGGTTCTACTTTTGGCGGTTTAGGAAAATTTAGGGTGCCGACCGACCCTTTAAGAAAATCCTAGATCCGCCACTGGCGGCCAGCGCTGGCTTCTCTTTCGCTTTCAATAAGCCTAGGCTAGCTACGATTTAGTATTTTCACAAATAAACAAACAAGATTTATTGCTACGTAAACACATGGCAAAAATATAAAGACACGGCATGTGATAAGAAGACAAACAGATGATACCTGTATAAAAACAGCGTAAGTGACTAAAACGTCAGCAATGGGAACACGCAGTCACGAAAGTGAAAACTTGGAAAGATTGTAAAGACAATACTGAGAAAATAAAGCCAAAAAATTTGCTACGGTAGCTTTTCACATGAACTGGGTTCTGTCCATCTTAATATTATTACGCTCCTTCCTTCCTCCTTTTCTGCTTTTTGATTGATTAATTAGTCTACAGTTAAGAGCAAACGGAGTTTTAATAACAGAGCAAAGCATTTCTTGAATGCTGCACTAAAAATGCACTAAAAAAACTCTAAATTGCACTAAAAATTGCACTGAAAGCCTGATGCACCAGATTATGCACCAAATATTTCAAAATGCACTAAACCTGGTGCAAATGCACTGCACCTGGCAACCACACCTGGGCGTGGGGGGGGGGTTTGGGGGTATGCACCCGAAACCAAATACCCCCCAGAAATCAAAATACCCCCAGAATTCAATTTTTGAAAATTTTTCGTTTTTCGCAATTTTTTGATGCCAATGGATAGTGCTTGATGAGAAACGTCGAAAAATGGTGTTTTTATCGCCATACCACCATTTTTAAGGCCATTTTTCGACCTTCAAAAAAATCTTGCACCCCCCCAATTTTCTTGCTGCCCACGTATGCTGGCAACCTGACCAGTTTCCTTCCTTGAACTCTTGTACAGTAAATAACACTGCTTATTGAAAAGAGCATATTGCGTCAATGACTAAACCTGCGGATCCAAATAAATTCGAAGTACATTTTTCTGATGCTGGAACTAAATTGCTGTAGCTTTCCATATTGCGGAAAGTCGCTGCATCATGTAATATAGTCTCTTCCATTTCAAACGGATCATTTTCGTCTACTACTTATTACTGTAGCCGAATAATATATGACTTAGCTTGTTGCGGCAGTCCTTTAGATGCGCCTCATGTAAATCAAGGCGCATTAAACATCAATAAAAAAGAGAGTTGAAGCAACTTGCTGTTACGAGAGCATAAATATAGATACCATTCGCGCATTAAAAAATCCATCACAGTAATAATACTTAGTGGAATACAATGTACAAAGATCATGATGTGCAAAATTATATTATTGTATCCTGCCTGGAATCTACTTTTGCTGCTACTCCCATCAGGATTTTGTAAAACAGTCTATTGATGGGTATCAATTATTTTCTATGAATGAATGAATGAATGAAATAATTTATTACTGAAACGCGACAATCACGAAAGATGGCAAAAGAGTAATAAAACGTACGGTCAATAGAAGACAAAGCGTACTTAGCAAAAGGCGGCGAGCGAGTCATGAAAATGACGATTTAAGCCCGCCCTATAATGAAATTTGGATAAGTTCGACATCAATTAATCTAGATTTGAATATATTCAAGTTAGGGGAAGAGACTACAAAATCAGGTGGGGGTGATTCCAAGCAGAGATATACTTATAGAAAAAGTCAAATTTTTGTAAATTAGAACGGACAAGAGGGAACAACTAGCTAGAAGCGATTTGCGCAGCGAGTGGTATTACGATTAAGCACAAAAAAATCTGTCGCGCAAAAGACGAGGTACGACTAATAATTTGATACATCATGCATAAGCAAATATGAAGGCGACGTTAATTCTAATCGACACAAGTTAAGTTGGTTAAGGCGTTCGTCCTAAAGAAGAGGGGACTCTCGATATCCAACTATGTGTTTGGTAAGTTTACGCTGAAAGAGGCACTCCAGCCTGTTGATATCGCTAATATAAGAGGGGTTCCATAAAGCAGCAGGAATATTCAAGGATCGGTCTGACGTAAACAATGAAGGCCTTTGCGAGATTATTTTTATCACGCGAAAAGAAGGATTTTCTAGTTAAGATAGATCTCAAAAGCTTTCTTGATAATACTCGTTGTAATCGTTCCTTAAATTTCGGGTTGGTGCGAAATTAGCACTCCTAAATCGCTGAACATAGACAGAATCGTTCGGTAATAACGTTGTGTATTGAGTTGTTATATGACAATTTAGGATTATTTTTGCCCAAATATAGGGCTGTGCATTTAGAATATGATATTGGTAACCAATTTCTGGTGGCCCAAATGGAAATTCTATCTAAATCGGTCTGAAGTGTTTGACAATTGCAGGAAAGATTGAATATTTTTAAGTCATCCGCGAACATAAAAGTCGAACTTAACAAGTTATCAAAGATATCATTTATAAAAATCCAAAAACGAAGTAGGTCCAAGAATGGACCCTTGAATAGCATCCACTTGTAACAGCGGCGTAATCTGAAAAACACTGATTAGCGCGAACACACTGAATACGATTAGATAGAAAAGCTTTTAACAACTAAACAGGTGTTGTTGAATACCGTAACTAGTTAATTTAACAAGAAGTTTAGATATGTCGACTTTGTCAAAAGCTTTAGCAAAGTCTATAGAAATAATAATATCAACGGTTTCTTTACATTCCAGTGATTTAACCCAAGAATGTTTACAATTTAATAGTTGCAATTCGCAAGATTTATGTTTTTGGAAACCATATTGAAAAGGTGATATTAACTCATTCGTAGACTAGCAAAGAAAAATGCTCCGATGGAACAAAAAAGATGAATATACTTGGAATTGTGGATTATTAAGGATGTAAAAGGATGGGACTAGGAAAAATCTACCTAAAGTCGCAAAATCTGCTAAAAATCACACTTTCTCTAAGCAACGCAAAAAATCGAAGTATATTCTGCAGCCTCTAAAAAGTGTCTTTTTTAAATAATGTTCAAAGTTTCAGATAAGAGTGTATAAACGAAATCTGTAATGTTTATTTTTTTAAATTAATGGCAAGTAGCAACGCTGACTAGCTTCGTATCCTGATCGATAGAAAATTAAGTGGTATTGTATTTAAAGTTGTTTTATTTTGTTCTGAGCATTAAAGCAAGCAAAGCAGCGGCCGATTGATTAGTGCACACAATCCTTAAGGGCATGCTAGTGTACCTACATCTAGTCTGTTTCAAGTCAACTTAAGTGTTTCCTACTGTTTTAAACCATTCATTCAATTGGCTTAGAAAGACAGTTAGTTTACTCAACATCATTTCCCATAGCTACTGCGTAGCTAATGTGCTGCTTTTTCAATCATTTTATGGTTAAATATTTATTTTAATCTGTTGGCCGCAGAATATACTTCGATTTTTTGCGTTGCTTAGAGAAAGTGTGATTTTTAGCAGATTTTGCGACTTTAGGTAGATTTTTCCTAGTCCCATCCTTTTACATCCTTAATAATCCACAATTCCAAGTATATTCATCTTTTTTGTTCCATCGGAGCATTTTTCTTTGCTAGTACCCCGCTTTTAATTAGTATGATTTGAGTACATCAGTCAGTAAACACATACAGTAACATGCCATTATAATGACAGCAGTCCGAGAACACGGAAAGCAATACTGTTCTTAACATCAGCATTATCCTTCTCAAACAAGACAACCTTACATTATTTTAACAGATCAAAGTTTTTCAGCATTAACTTTACGCAAATTTCAAGTGTAAGGAACACTAACGCTCAGATTTGGAAGTAAAATAAATTTGTAGTATAAACTACATTTTAACAACAAATGATTAGTGCAAATTTAACACAACTACTAGGTGTAGAGAAAACTAATAGTCAGATTCTCAATTCTGATTTTACGTAGAACATTTTGAAAAAAATTAAGCTTCCGCAAGGCTCTAGAACAAGAGTTGAGTTAATAGGCAGTGTAAACTTTACACAACCACAGAGTTTAAAGAAAATTTCAGTCGGATTCGTTATTCTGATATTACGATCAACATTTATGAAAAAATTAAGTCTCCACAATGGCCCAAGGACAAATAAATATCAGATGTGTTAACGTAGACTCAAGCTACGTTCACTTCGCTTACTTAACCCGAATCTCAAGCTTATGCGCTCACACGGGGGTTCTCGCCCTTTTTAGGAGGTCGATCACCAGCCGGCGATTCGGGGGTAAGCGGCCCGGCCTATTCAAGGTAGCCCGTCCCTCTACGCACGCACCTAGTGAAACTTACTTACTTAACCCCTTTGAGATTAAGTACCTAATTAAAGTAAGTTCCCCGGAAACCTAATTGAGGGCTCAAAAAGATTATTATTTAACTTGTTTTGGACCGAATTCCGGTGCTTGAAAATATTAAGGGTTCCTAAGTATAGTGTAGCACAAGGACAGAATTCAACAGCACGGAAATTCAACCGAGCCCAGCATCGTTAATTAAATAATTAATTTTTACAATATTTTTTGGACAGAAAAATTATGAAGCAATTAAAAAGCGACAGCATGGAGGATACATGCTGCTGACCGTCGTGTTACGCTAATCGGGTAAAATCAAACAATGTAATTAAACAAGGGCACAAAGCCCTGCCAAAGGCATACAACAACTGATGCCAATTGGCACAAACACGAATGATAAAAAACAAAGCGTACGGCGAAAAGAAGCGTGCACACTACGCAGGAAAACTAACAGACGAGTTCTGCAGCCAAGCAGATAAAAAGGCACGTACGGAGTCTGCTCACGTACGGCGACGAAAAGAAAAAAGATACGCTCAGCGCGGAAGCTGGCGGAGAGGCTCTCAGGCTCAAAAACTAATTGTAAAATGTAAAATCTTAAAGTGCCGTCAAAACTGCGCTCGCACGCAGTTTTAACTGATGCGGAAAAAGAGGCGTAACAACACGAACCAAGAGATGAAAAGGATCTATGAATACGACAATAGGCCTATGGGCAAAAGCTTACGGTAAAGGCAGTGGCGGATCTAGGATTTTCCTAAGGGGGGCGGTACCCCTAAGGGGGGGCGGAACCCTGACTTGGGCGGAAAAATTAGCCGTTTTAACCCGAAAATCGCTAAAAATCGCTTAAAAATGCTTAATTTTGCGCACTTTTTTGGGCCAATGGGGGAGGCGGCCGCCCCCCCCTAAATCCGCCCCTGGGTAAAGGTATGTACAAACGAGACAGGCACAAATATGAGACACACACATATGATCTTTTAACACACGTAAGATATGATAACACACATACCAATTCGTACTCAAGTCGCATTAAGCCCGAGTACCCATTTTCCTATCCCGGATTTTGATTGAAAATATGTGTGGGAATGGAATGAAAAATATGATAATTTTTAGGGGAAGGTGGTCCCGGGCGACTCACTTAAGCGTTGCGCTTAACGGTCGTGTACGTGCGTATGGAAATTGAGCACAAGAATGTACATCTGGGGCAATCAATCGGTTTTTTTCATCTGTTTCAAAAAAACCCAAACCGATTTTTTTCCCAAAAAATTTTTTCAGTGTAAAGTTTACAAACATAAGTTTGGCACATACAAACGTACTACAATCAAAGGGCTACAAACTGGCCCAAACCGAATTTATTTACACTCCACTTTCTCTGTTCAGAAGTCGGGAGAGGTCGAATAGGATAAAAATAAAGTACTTTCTAAGGGGTGGCGAACAAAAATATGAAGTGAAGAAGTCGGGAGAGGTCGAATAGGATAAAAATAAAGTACTTTTTAAGGGGTGGCGAACAAAAATATGGACAAACACGTATTTTTCACTGTCCACCACATTGTAAACTTTAAAAATCTGAACCGAACGCCCCATTGAGTGTAAATAAATTCGGTTTGGGCCAGTTTGTAGCCCTTTGATTGTAGTACGTTTGTATGTGCCAAACTTATGTTCCGCGAAATATTTGATATGATTTACCAATTAAATACGAAAAAACCTGTTTTTTTCGCCTATTTTACACCTCAGATTTCGAACTTTACACCCCCATAAACAACTCAATATTACGTTTTTTTGAACGCGGTTTGCTTCGACGTGTAGCCCTTAAAAGTTACTTTATATTTATCTATTTAAATTATCTTAACTCATAACCGAAAAAGTTGGCAGAGAAATCTTGGACAAAATCTGTTTTTTACTCATCCACTAGAGTGTAAAGTTTAAACCCCTGGTACTGTGTATTAATTGTAGAAAAGTTTGAAGGTCAGATTCGTTATTCTGACCTCACAGAGAACATTTTTAAAAAAATTTATCATCCACGACGCTCTGGGCGGAAAAAATTTTTTCAGTGTAAAGTTTACACCTGCACTAATAACGCAATATTGATTGTAAAGAAACAAAATAAATTTTGACGTGTAGCGCTTAAGACGAGGCAGATTTTAAAGGTAGTTACCACGTTCTTTCTACTAAGTGGAGAATATGGCAGGGAAAAAAATATTTTTTGTCTCAGACTCTTTACAATAAACCGCCTCTAAATTCGAAAATATTACTTTTTAAGAAAAAATAAAAAAAGTTTCTCCTAGATTTTATAACCGTCTACCTTTTGAAACCAATCAGACTGCATAGAATGTAAAACTGAGTTAGATATGCTCTTGCACATGAAAACAGTAAAAAACCGTCTAATTTACACTCCTGTGCAACAACCAATGAGTGTAAAGAAATTTTAAGACCAGATTCGTAACCTACTAATTAGGGAAAACATTTTTAAAAAAATTCATCATCCACGACGCTATGGGCGGAAAAAATGTTTTCAGTGTAAAGTTTACACTTGCACTAATAACGCAATATTGATTGTAAAAAAACAAAATAAATTTTGACGTGTAGCGCTTAAGACGAGGCACATTTTAAGGGTAGTTACCACGTTTTGTCTACCAAGTGGAGAATATGGCAGGGAAAAATTTTTTTGTCTTAGACTCTTTACAATAAACCGCCTCTAAATTCGAGAATATTACTTTTGAAAAAAAATTAAAAAAAGTCTCCCCTAGATTTTTTAACCGTCTACATTTTGAAACCAATCAGACTGCATAGAATGTAAAACTGAGTTAGATATGCTTGGCCACATGAAAACTGTAAAAAACCGTCTAATTTACACTCCTGTGCAACAACCAATGAGTGTAAAGAAATTTTAAGACCAGATTCGTAACCTACTAATTAGGGAAAACATTTTTAAAAAAAATTGGCCCTCCGCAAATTATTTGAATTTTTGGTGTAAACTTTACACACTCACGACGCGCTCGGTATTGAGTGTAAACAAGAAAAAATGGGGGCACTAAGTTTTTTTATTATCTACCTTTTAAAAAAAACCGCACCTCTCAGATGTGTGCCGTTATAGCTGTGAGGGGGGGGACACAAATTTCGCACTCGCTGTGAAAAACATATAAGAAAAAAGGATGGCCAAGTATATTATAGGTAGCGCTATCGCGCTACCTATGATAAATAAATTAATTGATTGAGTATTACTAATACTTTCCATTATCTTACAAGTTGAGCAACATAAAGAAACAGGACGATAATTTTCAGTTAATGAGGGGTCACCCTTTTTAATTATAAATTTACAACGCAAGCCTCCCTCCAAATGTCTGGGATATCACCTGATAAAAAAACAGTAAAAATACTGATAAGGGGTTTAGAAGATAATAAGCTAATTTTTTAACAAAAAGTTACTTAAACCGTCAGGCGCTATCGAAGTCGAGTTTTTCATCTTAGCAATCGCTCGTGAAACATTATTTTCGTCAAAGACGATGTTTGAAATAGAAAAATCGCCTCGCTTCTGAAAAACAAAAGAATCGACAATATCATCATTGGTAAATACGGAAGAGAAGTAATGATTAAAGATATTAGTTTTACAATGAAGATCAGTTACTACATTATTGTCGGTGGAAGTAATAGGTGGAATGCTTCGAGAATTATTTAAACGATTATTTACAAATCTAAAAAAGTATTTCAGATCGTTATGTTGCAATAAATTACTTTCCTGTAAACAAAAATGATTATGAATTTCTTTGCGTAACATTTTACAGTGATTACGATACCATTGTTTGCATATAATTGTGCGATATTTTTTGTATTTTTTCCATAAAAATAATTTTTTAGCAAATAATTTTTCGTAAAACTTTTAGAGTATGAAAATTTGGAAGGCTTTGCTTTGACTTTAGGAACAAAAGTAAAAATTAGAGAGGCCTTAAGACATAAATACATCATACATGTCGTTAACATTTAAACAAGTAGAAAAAAAAGATCAGGCCAAGAAATAGTAGAAAGAAAGCTGCAATACTAAAGTAGTCTGCTTTTTGAAAGTTAAAAGTGAGATTCTACATTAGTAGTAGGTGGAGTTATCAGAGTTTCAAAAGATATCTCCAAACGTTGAAGCTCGAGTAATTGAGGCAGTATCTTCATTTTGTCTGACAGGTACATAAGCGAACATAGTGCTCGACTTTTTTTATTTTCACTGTACTCAAATACGATATACGCGAATGAGGGAGAGAAATCAGGCTTGCCTTGTCATCCATCGCCACGGTTTTTTTTCTAGGCATTTGGTTCACAATTTGATGCATACCCAAAATTTTTTCCACATTTCAAACTTTTCAGAAATTGAGCGCTCATGTGTATTTTTTGCAAAATTATGGAGTCAATAATAAATGATTGTATCATAAACTATTTTAATCGAAACAATTTGTTGAACCCACAGCAATTCGGTTTTATGAAAAACAAATCGTGTGATTCTCAATAACTAAAATGCAACAATATTTGGACTAAGAATTCAGATAATCGGATTCCTTCTGTCATAGTTTATGTAGATTTTTGTAAAGCCTTCGATTCTGTTGTTCATTCTAAACTGTTACAATACAATACAATACAAATATTTTATTTTCGTCGCACAAAAAAGAACACAATAAGAAAAGAAACATTAATATACAATGAAATACAATTATAAATAAACATTCGACATGAATCATCATACAAAATCACATATTCTAAAAGCAAGAAATTATTAATTAAAGTACATTTATACGAGATTAGTGCAAAAGACGAAGGTAGGCGCGCAGGCTAAATAAATTATGCACTTAGAACACGCCCCCTAGCAAATACCCCGTTAGATCAACTTTTTTCAACTTTTCACGGAGGAAGCAACACTAGGAGATCTTACAACAGCTTCAGGAGAGAATTCCATACGTGAATCCACCTATTGGATAAATCATACCCACGAACATCAAGCCGAAAAGGAGTGCATTCACATTTCATTGAATTTTGAGCACGCGTGCTGTTTTCACAAAAAGTAAAAAAGTCGGCTTGCTGCAAAACGCATCTACCACTCAATATCTGATACATCATACACAGATCACTACGCAATCTGCGAATCTCCAGGCTATCCAATTCTAAGGAGCTGAGTCTTTCAGCATAAGAAAGTCCCCGAAATCCAATAATTTTACGTGTAAATTTCCTTTGAACATTTTCGATCATTGAAACATGGGTCTTACGGTATGGATTCCAAACAGTGCTACAATACTCAAGAAGCGGTCTGACGTAAATAGTAAAAGCCCTAGACATATTTAGTTTATTTTTAGAAGCAAATGATTTCGATATTAGCATAGCCCTAGCATAAGCTCTACGCGTTATATCATTATAGTGGAAATTAAAATCAAGTTTACTTGATACGTAAACACCCAAATCCTTTACAGAATTTACACTCTGTTCTACAGTCAGGTCAGAAATTCTATAAGAATGCTTGGGATTTCCAAAACCTAGATATAACGCGTAGCATTTTTCAGTAGCAATTTTTAACTGCCAATCCTTGGACCAGACTACGAGTCTAGCGATATCATCTTGAAGTTGGGTGTGATTGCTAGATAAATTATAAAGCTTGACGTCATCGGCAAAAAGGCAAACTTTGCTATTTAAGCGGTCGCTAATGTCATTTATGAATAAAACGAAAAGAATCGGGCCAAGTATACTGCCCTGAGGAACACCGCTAGTGACAGATTTTCCGCTCGAAAACTGACCGTTAATAACAACCCTTTGAGTCCTATCGCTCAAAAAACAAGATAACCAACTCAATAAATCTCCAGAAAATCCGAAAGTTTCCAGTTTATAAATTAATTTACGGTGAACTACAGTGTCGAAAGCTTTAGAAAAATCAATGTAGATAACATCAACAGTGTTTTTTCATCAATTAATTTAGTCCATTCATTTTTGCACTTTAGTAATTGCAATTCACACGATTTACCCTTTTGGAAACCAAATTGACCGGAGGAGATCAAATTATTCTCACGTAAATGTGCTTGCATCGTACTGTTAATTATCGATTCCATGATCTTTCACGTAACACAACATAACGATATCGGCCTGTAATTTTTAGTATCACTCCGGTCGCCCTTTTTATACACAGGAACAACATTAGCGGTGCGCCATAGTGCAGGAATACAATGGGTTTTGAAAGATATTTCAAAAATAGTGGTTAAGGGCTGCGTAAGTAAGTGCTAAACTGGATTCTATCATTTTTATCAGGCAGATCACAGAAGGTAAAAAGTGACGGTCATATATCTAATTCGTTGCCAGTAATAAGCGGTGTTCCTCAAGAAGTTTTCTGGGTCCCACGTTATTTTTGATCTTTATAAATGATTTAGTAGATTCGATTAAAAATAGCAATATAATGCTGTTTGCTGACGATTTGAAAATTTTCAGCAAATCTGAAAATTCCATCCTGTTACAGTCTGATCTTGATTCATTGCATTCTTGGGCCGAAAAATGGCAACTGAAAATTAGCTACGAAAAATGTGCAACGTTATATTTGGGTTACGGAAATCCGGAAGTGGGCTATAAATTAGGTCTATCTAAGTTTAAAAAATTCCGAAAATTGTATGAAGGACCTTGGTATTTACATATCTAATGATTTATCAACGGGCATTCATTGTACAAATATTGCATCTGAGTCAAGACAAGACAAGAAAGTGTTTATTGTCAGAAAAATACACGAAATTTGATAAAACGCAAATACATGATAAAATAGTGACTGAACAAAAGGACATACAAAGATCACGGAAGTGATACAACTAGGTATGCCCCAACAATAAATTTGTAAAATCAATGTTTAGGAGCTCTTTTTTGAACAAACGGATTTTGGGAGAAGAGACTATTTGATTAGGTAAGGAGTTCCAGATTTTTCGGTATCTTTGCGAAAAATCGTTGAGGTGAGCATTGGAACGGACAACTGGTAACGTAAGTTTACGACTGTTAACTGATCGGGTAGTGCCTTGACTAAAAATGAAAAATTCATTAGCATCAATACAAGATAAACCATTAATAATTTGATACATGAGACATAGACATATGTGAAGACGACGAAGTTCTAAAGAAGGCAGGTTAAGAAGCTTTAGGCGTTCAAGATAGGATAAATTGCATATTGCTATTAAAACCAAAAAGACGTTTAGTAAATTTACGCTGAACATTTTCAAGACGATTTATATCATTTGCATAATATGGATTCCATACAGAAACAGCATACTCAAGCATAGGTCTTACATAAGTAGTATAGGCCCTAACTAAAATATCTTTATCACGAGAAAGAAAAGCTTTGTGTATTAGAAAACAACGAGAAACAGCTTTTTTAATTATGTGATTTAAATGTTCCTTACAATTGAGATTGTGGGAAATATAAACACCTAGATCACGAACGGAACTAATGTCATTTGGAATATTTATATTATTCAAAGAATAAAGCTTTTTTGGATTATTTTTACCAAGATGTAAAACTGCACATTTTTCCGAAGCAACAGGAAGTTGCCAATTTATAGACCAGATATAAATATTGTCCAGATCTTTTTGTATTAAATGATTATCAGAAGATGGACCAAAGATTTTGACATCATCGGCAAAGAGGTAAATTTTACTGTATTTAATCAAGTTACATAGGTCATTTACATAGATCAAGAATAAAGTAGGACTAATACAACTACCTTGGGGACACCACTGCCAACAGGCATGAAGTCAGAAAAAACTCCGTTAATACAAACACGCTGAAATCGACCATGTAAAAAGGATTTGAGCCAATTAAAAAGTAGACCTTTTATTCCATATTTAGAGAGCTTATATAAAAGCTTAGAGAAGGGAATTTTATCAAAAGCTTTAGAAAAGTCGATGTAAGCAACATCGACAGGAGTTCTATTACTCAAAGATACCGTCCAACTGTGTTTACATTTAAGTAGTTGTAATTCACAAGACTTTGATTTTAGAAAACCAAACTGAGAAGGAGATAAGAGTCTGTTTGTAGTGAGAAAATCGACAATTTTTGAATTTATCAAATTTTCCATGATTTTACTTGATGAGCAGCAAATAGAAATCGGCCTGTAATTTCTCACTAAAGCTGCGTCACCTTTTTTAAAGACTGGGGTTACATTTGCCAATTTCCATAAATTGGGGATAGTGCTAGTCAAAAATGAAACATTAAAGATACTAGCTAAAGGCTCAGCAAGATAATTTGAAAGTTTTCTCAAGAAAAAATGACAGAGTCCATCGGGACCAATAGAAAAAGAACCTTTTATTTGATTTAAAACCAGTTGCACGTTCCAAGCGTCAAAATGAATGGTTTGCAATGCAAAACCAGTCATCGAATCTAAAAAAGGAAGATGATTATTATCAACAGAAAAAACAGAAGAAAAGTAGTTATTAAACAAATTTACCTTTTCTAAAGGATCAGAAACGATTTTGTGGTCATGAAAAAGAGGTGGAAAAGAGCGATGATTATTCAACCGATTATTGACAAATTTATAAAATGATTTCAAACTTTTGTCAGAAAGAAGATTAATTTCTTCAGAAGCAGAGAAATTTTTAATTTCAAAATCCAATTTTTTACAAAAAGATTTATATTTGATTTTTGTATCGGTGGAGTGATAAAGTTTATGTTTCTTCCAAAGCATACGTTTTTTAGTTAACATTCTTTTAATTAGTTTGGGATATTTACGTTTCATGGGCTTGGGGTGAGTTAATGGGACAAATGCATAAATTAAAGAGTGAAGCACTCCAACAAACAACTTATACATATCATTTACATTAGAACAGGTATCAAAAAGATCAGGCCAAGAAATCTGAGACAGTGCTAGACCTAACGCATTAAAATCAGCTTTACGAAAGTTAAAAAAAGATGATCTAGGATTTTGGACTGGCATCAAAAGACAATCAAATATAATTGAATTATGGTCACTATTAGAAAAAGGAATATCAACGTTTACGTTAGAAATCTGATCAGATGCAAAGAGAAGATCTAATATATTATTATCATGAGTATTTTCTGATATTAATTGATGTAAACCAGTGCCCGAAAGTGAGTCGAAAAATAGGGTATTAAGATTATCAGTAGGAACCGAACTTATCCACCAATTGATTTTTGGCAAATTAAAATCTCCTAAGATTACAAAAGGGAAAGGAACAGAACAAGCCCATTCAATACATCTTCTTAAAATTTCAGCGTAAGCTAGATCAAAATCAGGGGGTCGGTAAACCAAAATAAATCTGATCTTTCTATCAGAATCAAAAATATCAGTTATTAGAATTTCGGGAGCTTTAAAAGCGGGTGGCGGATTTATTTGAATAGCATTAAAAGAAGTTTTAAGAAATAAAGCTACACCCCCACCACGTTTACCGTTTTGATCACAGCGGAAAATGCGATAATTTTTGCCAGGGCACAATAATCCATCGGAAATATCAATATGGAACCATGTTTCAGAAAAAATAGAGCATTAAAACTTTCTTCATTCAGCAAAAAATGTAAGTTGCTAAGTTTGTTCAAAAGACTTCGAGCATTAGCATAAAAACATTGAAATTTTAAATAATCTCGGGGCGCGGATACCTGATGAGCGAGTCGCGGGCTATTAATATTTACATTAGGTTTATATTTAATGCAATCAGCACGAAAATCAATGTATAGTCCTTGTTCACCTCGAGATTTGCGATCATTCAGCTCATAAACCAGTTCCGTTGGCCGTTTTCGTTGTAGGAAAGATAGGTCAGGACGACAACGTAGACGCAAAAGTGGGCCTTTGGATTGGACACGGACTGTCTTATTAATCAATGAGATAAAACGATGCCTTGCCTGAGCCGAAGTCAGGCAAACTTTGACAAATTGAACGCGATTATCGTGAATGGGACCATCACGAAAGATGCGAGTAACGTCGGACGACACTAGATCATGACCGTCAGAATGAGAGTCGATTAGAGATTTTACCTGATTTATGTCCTCGACACTGTTTGATAAAGGCAAATTGAATAAAACGGCATTGCACTTTTTAGAATCCCTTTCAATCGCATCATTTATCATGGCAGACAAATCGTTTTTATCATAATCAATAGAAGAATTTCGTGAACGTTCAAGGCGATCAATTTTATTTTGTAAGTCAGCAAGCTGAGTAGCAAAATTGTCTAAACGTTGTTCAATATGCAGATATTTTTTCACAATCGGTCTACAATGGAAACAATAGAAAGTGGAATGGGGCTTTGAATAAGTTTCATTGTCATGATCGTCAACTTTTAAGCAAGAAGTATGACCCCAGTGTTCACAAAAATCACATAATAAAGCAGTATCGTCATCAGTGACTAACTTGTAGCAAATAACACAGTCGGCAGAATCTTCATTTGCAGCATTTAATACAGCAAAGTTAGACGTACATGATGGTGACCTGGCACTTAAACTGGTATTGATATTTCTCGAAGCGCAATTTCTTTTACCCATGGTAAAATCAAAGAAATACGTATGCAGAAATGCAATATTGATCGAATTTACTTAAAATAACGCATTGCGGCTCTTCAGCTCGATTGGTCGCCTAACTCCCCTTAATGTGGTTTTTGATATTAAGGAGTCGCATCCTTAATACACAAAACATTCATCTCAAAAAATACCGATTTGATGATCGGAGCTTTTAAAACATACGTTAGACCTATCCTTGAATACGGATCCGTTGTCTGGAATCCATACCAAATTGGAGATATTACACGACTTGAAAAAGTACAAAGAAAATTTAAAAAAAAAATTATTTTGGAATAAAACTTTATCGCATGATGAAAGATTGAATATTCTAAACTTAGAACATCTCGAAACCTGTCGTATCCAGGCACGTAGCTGGCCCTCCTATTTTGGGGGGACCAACATCAATTTTGGGGGGGTCTAAGCCAGAAATAGCACAAAATAACGTGTGAAAAAACCTATTTTTCCGTTTTTTCCTGAATTTTGGGGGGGGGGTCTGGACCACACATGGGCGTGGGGGTTTGGGGGGTATGCACCCCCCAGAAGTTGAAATACCCCCCAGAAATCAAAATACCCCCCCCAGAAAAATTTTTTTTTGCTTTTTTAGCAATTTTTTGATGCCATTGGATAGAGCTTGATGAGAAACGTCGAAAAATGGTGTTTTTTCGCCATACCACCATTTTTAAGGCCATTTTTGACCTTTAAAAATTTTTTCACCCCCCCCCCCAGAAATTTTTTCACCCCCCCCCAGAATTTTGGTGCTGCCCACCTATGGTCCGGACCCCCCATTCCCCCCACAGCTACGTGCCTGGTCGTATCCACACTGATCTTGTTTTTGCCTTTAAAATTGTTAAACAAAAAATATTGACATTTAATGAATTTTTGAGCTTGCACCTGATAGAGGTACTAGATACATAAATAACATGAAACTGTTTATCAAACAATCACGTTTAGATTGTAGAAAACATGACTTTGCGAACAGGGTGGCTAAAATTTGGAACATTCTCCCGCAGAATACAGTTGACTGTAATAACCCAATAGCTTTTAGGAATATGATTTCGGAAATTGATTTTAGTGTTTATCTTAAGGGGCGTACGTAAGAGCATTGTGCCTTACGCTCCTGGTACCATTGCATTATCTGTTGCTTTATGCACATACTTTGTTTTATGCAGATTGTGTATTATGTTCGCATTGACAATGCATTTTTTACCTACTTTTTATGTGTTTTCTTTAATACTTTTACCGAATAAATTTCCTTTCTTTCTTTCTTCTTTCTTGAAAAACCGATGTTTTTTGTAGAAAACGAGTTTTTGAACATTTTATGATTTGTAAATTTAGTGTACTGCAATGAAAATGCATTTTCATACCTTCACTGGTGCACTTTAGCCGATTTCTGGAGTCTCGTTGAAGAATAAAAATGGACGGAATTCAGAATAGTTGAAAATTCCAAAATTTCTAAAAACCGTATTTTTTGTGTTTTTTCGCATTTTTGCATTACAAACATTTTCCTCAAATTTTTTTCTATATCTCGAAATTTCGGTACCGAAAACCCTTAAATGTGGAAAAAACGTTGGCCTGACAGTAAAAAATCATTGCAAATTACATATCCTCAATTCGAGATTTAGGTGTTTCCTTAACAACAAACTTATCATCTACATAGTTGTCATTGTACTAATATATCAGCAAAGGCTTTGAAAATGAGTGCTTTGATTTTCAAATGTTTTGAATCACATGATCCTAAAATGTTGGTTCTTGCTTTTAAGAATTATATTCGGCCTTTATTAGAGTATGCTCCAACTGTATGGAGCCCCTATTTGCTTTCTGATATCAACAGGGTTGAACGGGTACAGCGAAAATTTACTAAAAGGTTAATTGGATATATGGGACTTTCTTATGATGAAAGGTTAAAAGCCTTGAATTTAGAGAGGCTTGAACTCCGTAGAATTTATTTTGATTTAATTGTTACGTATAATTTTATTCACAATAATCTCTTGCCTTCTGAAGATTTTTATAAGTTTTATGGTCATTCGCGTACTAGAAATGCATTTGCAAATCAGATCTATTTAGAAAAATTTCGACTTGATTGTAAAAAGTATTATTTTGCTACTAGATCAGCTAGAATTTGGAACGATCTTCCACAATATATTCGAAGTTCTCCAAATGTTGAGACATTTAAGAGAAATTTAAAAAAGGTTGATTTCGGGAATTTTTTGATAGGGCACACGTGAGCGCAATCTATTTGCCTGTGTGTCCAGGACATTTCGCATTTTATTTTATTTTCCTTGCGACTTTTGTTTTACCCTTGTGTTTTTTTCCGAATAAAGTATTAGTATTAGTATTAGTATATTAGTATATCCATTTTTTATTTCGCCTTTCGCTCCCTTGAATCCGTCCCTGTAAACAGTTCCCTGTGTCGTTGCGTTCTTTGCAGTAAGGTTTTAAAATGACGAATAGACAGTAGAAACTTAAATAAATAAAAAATAGAATAAAATACATAAAAATAAGAAAATTTTCTGCTTTCTAAAACATCAAACATAGGTCTTGGGAATATATTAGGGTACCCAGATGTACTGATTTTATCAGGATTGTACTGATTTTTAGAAGCTCGTCCTGATTCTAAAAATGTCCTGATTTTGTCCTGAAATTCGGGTTCCCATCCTGATTTGTCCTGAACTGTTTAACAATTTTAAGATTATCAAGCTGAACGTTAGATAAATTCATCGACTTTTATACAACGGCGATTAATTATATCGATAAGTGGTTCTGCTTAAATAATTATCCTTGTTCAACCAATTGGTTGATGTTAAAAGCTAATATTAAATATGACAAAGTTCAAAAGTTGGCTGAATATTCATTGCCAGATGTTGCCATGAAAGATTCATTGTTTGATGGAACAAATGACTTTAAGTCATTATTGGAAGCTTCTTCTGATGAATTTAATAATTTGCCGGTCGATAAAAATGGTCCACTTTGTTTCAAACCGAAAAATTTGTTGATTTGAAAATTATAATTAGCGTAATTTTTCGATTCCTACATCTAACGTAGCTGTGGAATGATTATTTTCCTTGTGCAAAAAGCAGTGGACAGACGATCGAAATCGATCGACTGTTAAAACCGTGAAATGCTTGCTTAAAATTAAAATAAATTATTCTTTATCGTGTGGTGGAATGTGTAAAAAGATTTTGAGTTACAAAAATTTGCTGAATCAGATGTCATCTAAGAGTAATTACGTGTGTATTTGATGTTTTATTGTAGCAATGAAGGTTATTTTAAAAAGTGCTACTTTTTTCAAACGTTCTGATTTTGGACCAAAGGTATCCGGGCACCCTAGAATATATGGGGTTTGGATCCACCCCCCCCCATCGAGAATCTGAAAGGCCCTCCCCGAATCTGTTAGAGCGCTTAATTAAACTGTTGTAGACGCTTAATTAAACTGTTGTAGATTTTTATTTTTTGCGATTTTGCAATGTCAGAACCCAAGAATTTTCCTGTTGTCCAATGTCCAAATATGATATATCCGTATAAATCGTTGCTTATTAGTAATGACTAGTGCGCATAACAAAGATATAGTAGTCACCTACCCGCCAGACCAGCTAAGCGTGAGTAATGTGATGCAGAACCCACCCATTTGAGTCTGAGCCTGAGCATTTAATTGTTGGAACCTTTAATTTGAATACTTTGATGTGAACAGGCATATTTAATGTGAAAAAACTAAATTAAAAATCCAAAAAGCCAAAACTCAAAGAGGTTTGCACCAAAAAAACACAAAAAACCTGAAAATCTAAAAAAACTCGGGCCTCGCCAACCCTGGTAGGTTGACACCTACCCTTAAGCGTAGGACATGTTATAAGATATAGGTAGCTAATTACACAGTAACCCTTGATCACGGTCTTCCTTGATTTTTGCATGCGCTGATTTCATCAGTTGACATTTTTAGACTGCAAAGATCGAGTAATGTATACGTAAGAGTAATAGAAAGAGCGAGTTTTATTATTTAGAGCTTTACCATAAAGTTATGGCTTTAATCTTATGATGCCCGTGGCTTAACTTTGGATGATCTTTATCATTGTCCTAGCCTTAGACTAAGGCTTAGCCGAGTAGTGAACGCATTGCGCTGCAGAGCGAGTGGTCTGAGGATCGAAACCCGGCAAGTGCAACTTACTCGCTTAAGCGCTTATCTTTGCAGTCTAAAAATGTCACCGATGGAATCAGCGCATGTGAAAACTTAGGAAAACCGTAACCAAGCGCTAATGTGTACTGAAGTATATCTTATAACATGTCCTGTGGTAAAGGGTAGGTGTCAACCTACTATAGGAATGCCATCCGGCGCGGCCTAAACATTAATAACACAAGTACTAAAATTAAATCAATTCAGTGCGAATCGCCGAAAAATTTTGACTTTTTACCTCTCTAAAATGCATTTTTGCATTACAAAACCGTGTAGAAGATGGTAATTTTCAATTACAGTGAAGTCTTAGAGCAAGTTGTCGGAAAAAATTCCGCAATCGATTTGGTGGCTCAAAAATCAATAACAAGTAATAAAATTAAATCAATTTGGCGCGAAGCGCCGGAAAATTTTGAAATTTTACCTCTACTCGCATTTCGCATTACAAAAATTTTTCTCAAATGCCAACCAAGCCCGAAAATTCTTCCAATTTTCCAAAATTTTGGTTCACAAATATTCCAAAAAGTGGAAAAACTGTGTTGTCGGGTACGTGGAAATAACACTATCTTTAGTGTAATTTAAAATTGTTAGTACCCAATCTACAGGGTGGTTAATAACCTTTTGCTAGGGGGTCAGCGCTATAACTATAGAACTTGGGATCAAACCAAATATACCATTAGATAGAGAATTTAAAACGGAATTGATTAATGCCAAATTAAAAATCAGTGTGCCCAAGACCGGCAAGAGAAATAGTTTTTAAACGATCGGGGTATTAACACAATTAATAAATGTCGATTTTCGATACTTATCAAAATATTTTTCACGTTTCTGTATAAAGTTTTATATCAATACCAATTAGGTCCTATTTTCGGCCAGAAAAATATTTGGTCGCTGGTCAGACTGTTTTTGTTCACGACAAGGCGCCTTGCATGCGAGCTAATGCAACCCAACATTTCTTAAAACAATCAAACGTCCAATTTTTAGGGTAACGATATTTAGCCCGGAAATTCACTCAACTTAAATGCCGCCGAAACCATTGGGCCATTCATAAAGATGAAGTCGAGGCGCAAAAACTTGTTAAAATCTGACTGGTCGATAATCATATGAAATTTTGAACAGTAAGGAGGAAAATATTTGGAAAAGTCTTGAAAATCGACGTAGTCTGTTTATTGGTATGTGTTCATACCCAGATCATTTTGAAAGCTGTTTCTCGCACAAGTAGGCACACTGATTATTAATCTGGCATCAATAAATGCCGTTTCACACTCTCTATCTAATGGTATATTTGGTTTGATCTCAAGCCCTTTCCCCTAGCAAAAGGTTGCTAACCACCCGGTAGTGTAGGGGGCTTAGAGAATAAATTTTAGTGTAATTTGAGAGTTCCAATAAAATGGTAGTGCAATCGAATTTGGGATTTTTTCTACGCGTATTTCATCAGAAATTCTGAAAGTTTTCGTCGGTTCGCGTTGAACTTTATTATAAAGCTGGCTACTTTAATTCGAAACGCGCACTTTTAGCTGTACAAAGTTATTCTTTATTACCCCCAACTCATGCTAGATTGCACATTTATGCAGCCTCGTTATATTGTATGAAACAACCAGCTGAGGACCCAACCCAAAAACCTTTTATGATCTTGGATGGGGGCTTTTGCCCCCCACTCCGAGAAAAGTTTTCACTTCCGCCCCGCAAAAATTTTTTCACTTTTCCTCCCCAGAATTGGTGATTTTTTAAAAGTTCCTTAGAATTTTACAAAAAATTTGTAGAAAATATGCTTCTTTAAGCGTTTTTAGCTATCGATTTTCTCAAAAGTGCCAAATTTTCGGCGCTCTGCGCCATTATAATCATGTTTTGCTTGACTATATTTTGTTCAATTTGTTCCGACTTTTTTGATTTTTTTCGAAAAGTTTTGTTTATAAGCTCTGGAAAGATAGAGCATCGTCAGAAACGCTGAAAAACGATGTTTTTGACGCGTAATTACTATTTTTGGACCAAAAAGGCACTTTATAATAATTTCAGCCTCCTCCCCAGAATTCCCATGCTGTGCATGTATGCTACTAACCCTTATGTAGTGAGGTTAGGGTCGTTTCGTAGTTTTTTCTGACGATTTTTCCGACTATTCAATTAGTTTTAAGTACTGTATATGAAGACTTATGCAGGGAAATTTTTAGGGCGATACAAGGAATAGATTAAACTTGGAGTTTCTCAATTTTTTGTTCAGTTACCTACTTCTTCTTTTTAATGCTAAGGTTTGATTCTTCAGAAAACTGTCAATTGTGCTTCAGACGTTAGGATTGCTAAAAAATTTGCGCTTAACGCCAACTCAGTTTTTTGGATTATCTTTGATTAAATAGGCCCCAAAGTCGAATTTTAAACGGAAAAACATCTAAATTTGCGCCCCTGCGCCGTTTCGATAAATTTGTACATCATTAAGCTTCATACAGATGCGATGTATACAGGCCTGTATTTAGGAGAGATAGTGGGTGCCCACTGCCCCCCTTCCTGAATGAAATATGATAATGATTTGTTTCCTTTATGTACTTTGCTTTTTTGTCAAAAATCGCAAAAAAAATTTTGGTTTCGCGCTGAATTTTAAAATTATAATCTATTTAGTCCCAAGCGCGCAGTTCGAACGCTCCATTTTTAGTCTTAATACAACCTAAAGCGTATTTACATCTATGTATTCTGTTCTGCATTTGTTTAATGCAGAAAATGTGATTTGTTCAAAAGGGTGTTCATTGGATTTTAACCATATTTGAGGCATTTGGGTAGCAAAATTTACAAAGTTTATAGCTCTAGTGGTCGTAAAACGTCCTTTTTAATTCATTCTTCGGTCCCCCATTATGTTTTGAAAAATTTTGTTCGTGCCTCCCGCATAAAACAAAAATCTTGGATACGAGTCTGGATGTATGATGTTAAAGATGCGTATAAGTAACAACGCTGTTTTTGATTTGTGATTCATATGTAGTCATTGCTCACCTATATTTTCTGCCTCTTTCTGGGTCGGTTGGGTGTTATTATTCAAGCGCTACAGTTTAATCGTATAGAGCGCGCTTAAGATGACTCAAGTGCTTTAGTGATGCTGTATTACTTGAGTGCGCATCCGACTAGACAATTTGGACTGTCTCCTTTATTCGTTATAGCGTGTGTTCATATTGTAGATGGTTACATATGCAAATGAACGAAAAAGTTTAAAGTAAATAGAAAGATGGAACGAGCGACACGTAAATAATCGCGTAGTGACCGATGGCCACAATTGTTAAAAAAATCTTTGAAGTAGTTTATCAGGACTTGGTAATTGGGTCAAGATAAGTTTTATGTATTCAACTAATCCTAAACACAGCGTATTTTTTAGTCTAATTGTAAGAAAAAATTAATGTACATCTATTGTAATCTGAAGGATTAGACAGGCTAGGTACAGCGTTTTCTCAGCACGACCCCTATTAGCACGGGATAGATTACATTAGCACACCAGTTTTTTACCTGTATAATACCTACGTATAGTGTCAGTAATGCGTGTCCTCTTCTTTTTTAATTCAGCTGTTTACGAATGCCATGAATTCTGCAGATAAATGTTTTTTTCTTGATCAATGTTTTTCTTTAAATAAATCAGGAAATTCATGCTAAATCACAATTATTGGCTTCCTAATGCTGAAGAAACTTAGAAACTGATACCTTTGTACCCATAACAACATCAAAAATGATAATGCGGTTGCCATATACTAATTTGATATAAAAACAGATGTCACTGCACTTATGAATTGAGTGATAAATGAACATAAAGAAGTCAATTTTGTCCTCAAACAGCATACATAAAACAGTGCAAAGTTGTCGCAAAGTAATTATTATGTGCTAGAAATCGTTAAACACATAGACTAGATGATTGCTAAATCTTTTAGGTTGTATATAGATTGATGGCGGAGTGTTTAAATCGCGCGCTTGGGGCTAAATAAATGGTAAGCATGACACTCGGCGCGAAGCGCCAATATTTTTTCGGGATTTTTGCTAAAAAATACATTAAAAAGCGTTAAAATTACTATAATTCGGCCAAAAAAACGCCTTAAGGGCCAAAATTTTCATTATCACGGCGCAAATTTCACTAGCGTGGTGCTAAAAATCCGTGGCTAGGTACCACCGTAACATTCTTTAATTTTTGAAATCTTTTCTAGACATATTACGAGTCCTATTTATTGATTACGCTTCATATTGAAAGGAAGCTTGTTTGGTCATTGTAATGGAACAAGGATGCTGAATGGTTGTTAGGAGCTGGATTAATACACAAAATGGCGGCGAATGACACTAGTTTCCAATATCCTTGGCATTATAGCTTTCCGCCTTTTTTTACGTTAGTTTAAATGTCTGTGCATTCATCCAACAACTTTACCTACCCCAAGAACTATCACAGTTCGGTTTCTGATTATGTCTATGCAGGCCCGTATCCAGGATTTTATGTGGGGCGAACATTTTGGGGTCAAATATCTCGAGAACCCTCAAGAGATGGGCAAAAATAAAGGCATTTTTGAGCATATCTCAACAAGCTCTATGCAATAGTGGAAAAAAATTTCAAGAAAAATTTTTTATAGTTTTTCACTTTATTGTTTACTCATATTACACAATTCTATCGTTTGAACAATCTACACAACTGATTTCTCATCATTCAATTGACGAATAATTTCCTAACTTCGGTCTTTGTAATTAATCTTTGTCATTTACGAAGAAAAACAATACAGAAAATGAATTATTCGGCGAGAAGCGCCGAAATATTTTGACGTGTTCTACATCCATACCTGGGCAATGTATTTTGGTCCTGAAGGTACCGGGGTCCCTTTTGTTGAGGTTGCTTGGTTGGTTGGCTAGTCGGTAGTTTGGTTGGCTAGTTGGTTGTTTGGTTGACTAGTTGGTTGGTCGGTTGGTTAGTTGATTGGTTGGTTGGCTAGTTGGTTGGTTGTTTGGCCGGTTGATTGGTTGTTTGGTTGGCTAGTTGGTTGATTGTTTGGTTGGCTAGTTGGTTGGTTGTTTGGCCGGTTGGCTAGTTGGTTGGTTGTTTGGCCGGTGGTTGGTTGTTTGGTTGGCTAGTTGGTTGGTTGGTTGGCCTGTTAGTTGGTTGGTTAGCCGGTTAGTTGATTGGTTGGTTGGCTAGTTGGTTGGTTGTTTGGCCGGTTGATTGGTTGTTTGGTTGGATAGTTGGTTGGTTGTTTGGTTGGCTAGTTGGTTGGTTGTTTGGCCGGTTGGCCAGTTGAGTGGTTATTTGGCCGGTGGTTGGTTGTTTGGTTGGCTAGTTGATTGGTTGGTTGGCCGGTTAGTTGGTTGGTTGGTCGGTTAGTTGGTTGGTTGGCCGGTTAGTTGATTGGTTGGTTGGCTAGCTGGTTGATTGTTTGGGCGGTTGGTTGGCTAGTTGGTTGGTTGAGCGGTTACCTAGTTGGTTGATTGGTTGGTTGGCCGGTTAGTTGCTTGGTTGGTTGGCTATTTGGTTGGCTGAGCGGTTGGCTAGTTGGTTGGTTGGTTGTTTGTCTGTTTGGCCAGTTTGTTAGTTGTTTGGTTGGGTAGGTGGTTGCTTGATTGTTTGGTTCGTCAGTTGGCTGGTTAGTTGGCCGGTTAGTTGGCTAGTTGCTTTGTTGTTTGGCCGGTTGGTTGGTTCTTTGCTTGGCTAGTTGGCTGCTTGGTTGGCCGGTTAGTTGGTTGGCTAATTGGTTGGTTGTATCATTTTCTCACTTTTTACTTTTGGGTTAAAAAATTCTCCCCCCTTCCAATCAAAAATTGTATTTTCTGGCGCCACCCATCTGGGGTTCTGAAGGTACCGAAGTGCCTTCTGGCGCCACCCGGTGGCGCGGCATTGCCCACCTGTGTGTCTTACTCAAATTTGAGCGGTTTTTGGCGGTCTAGAAAACTTAAACTATACATAAACGACAAATCCGGCGCGAAGCGCAGAAAAATTTTGAGTTCACTAGCTCAAAAGTACGCTGGAAACCTGTTTTGCTGGTGTTTCAGACCTAAAAATTAAGCAGTCTGAGCTACTAGTAAATTATATTTTATTTAACATAAATTTTGTTGATTAAATAAATTTTACTTTGTCAAATACGATTAAAGAACAATTTTGGTCTTAATTCCAGCCAAACCTCTTGCCCATCGTTAATGGGAATCTAATTTTTACAGTTTACTTCCGCTTTATTGATATTTCATTTTTCGTAGACTGCAACCCAATGTCGACACTAAACGAAAACAGTTAGCATGTTGGTCAAATCTTGTATTAGATTATTGCCAGTCGTTTAGAATTTACGAAATGGATTTAACGGAAGCTCAGCAAACCCCTTTATTCTGTAATAAGGATATAAAAAGTAAATGTTCTACTCAATTTATAACTTTTCTGAACCTTTTGAATGCAAGTTTTCCCACATTTCTGTGGGTGTTTTTAGGAAAGCTATCATTAGACGATTTGCACGCATTATTATGTTACATGGAGAAGGCAAGTAAGGCAGGCATAATTGTCTATCGTTGTAAATGATTAAATTTTAGTGGCTGTATTTTGAAAAATTCTATGTAACTGTATACATATAAACATCTAGTTCATAGTTCACACATGTACACGGGGGAGGGGCATTGGGGTATCCCCTACGTGGACACTTTTGAGACCCCCTTAGGCTCTTTCTAATCAAAACCTATTGCTCGAACCATGAAAAAGCGTCTAATTACATCTTACCCTATAATTCCAGAAAGGAGTACATATACTTATATTTCGACCATTAGACTGCCCGATTCATTCATCCAGACAGTTTTCTTCCATTATTTCATATATATTTATGTTGCAGGTAATTCAGTTGCCCTTATCTTATGGTTTTCATGCAAATTTAACCATAAATATTCGAGTAAAATACAACGAATTAAAAAAACAGAATTTGTCAAAATTTGACATTCAATCCCCCACCAAGAAAAATCGCTCTACTTCTCCCCGAACTTTTACCGTGTGCATGTATGTTATACTTTTTAACGATAGTTGGGCGTTGTTTAATGTTCACGACCGTTTCCCTTATGAATTTTGTGTCTCAGACCTCAGTGCAATTTAATCGCCTCCAAGGCTTAATTCCATCCATATTAAAACTTTTCGTGTTTTAAAAAATGGTCGTTGTGTTGTGCTTTTGTATTTTTATTGTGTTCGAACGACAGTTCTTTGCGTAGGTGTTCTAGGTGAGGGTCGACGGGGGAGAATTTAAGAAATCCAAACCAGTAAATTTAGTGTTCATGATTTTTATGCTATTGAAATGATGAAAATGGACAAACTAGCCTGTGCAACGCTTTTTCGTTGTAATACGGCATTTTTAAGAGCACTTTTAGTCCATTTTGACTGCATTATATAGCTTTTAACATTAAAAAATATAGAAATTGATTAATTCAGTGAGAAATTTTTTTGTTTTAGATCATTTTGACATTATTTTGGGCGCTTTTTGTGTAAATATTACATAAAATTATGAATATGGCGCGAAATGTTAAAAATATTTTCTTATTTATGATGCTGATGTCCTCAAAAATAATGCAGAAAATTTTTCGTCAGGGCCAAATCGCTGGACAATGCTTTTCTGCCTGACTCTTCAGGGAGTAATACCCACCACCCTACATGCACGTGTGGCTCTTTGCCATAAGCGAGCCTTTGTCTAATTTTTCCGCGTAGATTGAAAAAATGTTTAACTCTCGGTTTAAAAAAATTAGAAGAACGGCTATCAATACAATACAATACAACAATGTGAAAAAAGGATTAAACGAATTTACAGTTCCATCTCTTATACAAAGACCGGTTTAAAGAACTTCTCGACGGAGAGCGCAGGGTAAAAACTTAATTTGATGAATGGCCGAATTGAAGTACGTGAATTCAAAAGTAACGCTTCTTTTCTTCAAAGTTCAGAACGATTGATGTTTCGTTAAAATTTTGCTACACATAAATATTCGTCAAAATACCTTTTTTTACTTGCCCATTGAAGTTTTCGTTCTTCTTTCTCTGGTGATCTTTTCTCAAAGCCATTTTGTTTAATGATCCTTATTACAGAACATATTGAATGGCTAGATAAAAGCAAGAAACGGTTTCGAGTGCATTGGAAGACTGCTGAAGAATGGGCTAGCGTCATATATAACTGGGTGAGTTTAAATGAATAAAGTGTTCCACAGTTATTTATGACTTTCTTTCATTATAAAATCTCTTAATGGGTTAGGCACAATCCATTCAACTTACGCAAATAAAGTTTCGACATGATACATGTTAGAGCTGAGACTTTTGTGAAGGGTTGTCGCCTCGCCTGTTCTCGTGCGTGTGGGGGATTTAGACTCCATGAATTGAAGAAAACCGCGCAACATACCGCACATCCCCAGAATTTGGTTGCGAAGTCAATTTTTTCAGAATGGGGCTGCTTATAATAACGAGAGAAATGCATATTTATCCTCTCACATTTACACATGTATCATATGGCTTGAGGTCCTGATTTGACATGCACATGGATTGTGGTTCTAGGCTTTTCAGAATGAGAAATGTGAAGAAGTAGGTGAAAAAATAAAGCACAATTACATTTAGAAGCGAATGAAAATCTGGATTTTAATAAGAGTCATTAAAGTACCTAGAGATGGCTCTCAAAAGTCTTTGTATGTTTTGTACATGCTAATTTCCAGATACTATAATATGATATAGTAGCGAATTCAGTGTGGTAAAACAGGGTTTTTCGATCTTTGTTAGTGTATCTTACCTAGTTTTTGGGTTTCTGACGCCAAAAATTACTAAAAATTGCATCACGAAGCGCCGAAAATTTTTGGAAATTTTAGACCTTACCACAGTTTTTTGTCGTTCCAAAAATCATTGTACTTAGACAAACACGGTCTTGAAAAGTATTTGTACATCATGGAAAATTTTAGCCGAATACAAAAAACCGTGCTTATTAATAATAAGTTGAAGTAGGTAGTTTTCATAGGTGGGCAGCACCGACAATTCTGAGTATGTAAGATTTCTCAAAGGTCAAAAATGGTCTTAAAAATGATGATATGGCGAAAAACACCATTTTTGCAACGTTTCTCATCAAGCCACTATCCATTGGCATCAAAAAATTGCGAAAAAAAATTCAAAAATTGAAATCTGGGGTATTCGGCCTTCTGGGGGGTGCATATCCCCGCCCCAAACCCCTACCCCCACGCCATAGTTTCCCGAGGTAGAAAGTTCAGGGGGTGAAATCGCGAAATTTGAGACCACTGAATTTAGAGTCCTAGCCTTTTTTGCAGGTCAAATATGAAACATGGCTAAAACATCCTATATAGCATTTTTGTAATGTTAAAAACTGCATTTTTCACTACTTTTTATCCCATTCTGACTAGTTTCGTCACTCTTGTAAGTAAAAAAATATAAGAATTCATCGAAATATATTGACTTTTCGGATGATTTTAACTTCATCCTAGGTATTTTATGGGTAGATAAAACAGAATTGTACTAGTCGGCGCGAAGCGCCGAAAAATTTTTACATCTTTGCTGCTATTGTACCCGAAAATCATTGCAGAAAATGTTTGATAGCTCAAAATCGTTTGACAGTGATTCAAGTCTCGGACCCTGAGGTGCGGGTAACCCCCCTCACCCCCCACCCTATGGGAATGTGTGATTTTTAACATCTGCGCTGCTTTTGTACCCAAAAATCATTGCAGAAAACGTTTGATAGCTGAAAATCGTCTGACAGTGATTCGAGTCTCGGACCCTGAGGTGGGGGTAATACCCCCTCACCCCCCCCCCCATATGGGAATGTGTGTCCCACGCCCACGCGTGGTAGTTTTAATTTCAATCTGATTTATGGAATCAATTTAGACTATTTGGTCCGAAAGTCTACTAATTATTATTAATCATTCAATCAAACTGAACAAATTTTTCGTTAACGTGAGATTTTGACAATTTAATAATTACATAAGTATTTTTTATAGTTTTTATTTTTCTTTCGACTAAACCCCACAATCTTTCAATCTATTTTTTCGACTATTTTGTTTCAGGCGGTATCTAATGGTTTTGTCAATGCTGTATGCACCTTATATGAATTAATGCAAGGCGAAGAAAATCGGAAAGAGTGTAAGCGAAATTGTAACTGCATACGATGACCATTAGGGTGGCATGCTTAAGTGAACGGCACCAAAGTTCTGGGGGAGGTGCAAGATTTTTTCAAAGGTCAAAAAATGGCCTAAAAATGGTGGTATGGCGAAAAACACCATTTTTCAACGTCCCTCATCGAGCACTATCCATTGGCATCAAAAAATTAACGAAAAAAAAAACAAAAAATTTCAAAAATTGAATTCTGGGGGGATTTCGGTTTCTGGGGTTGCATACCCCCACGCCCAGGTATAATGGCATGGCAACGGGTACCCGGACCCACTTAGCCAGGTACCCGGCTAAGATTTTGGACCCGGATCCAACTGTAACCATAAAGTTTGGACCCGGACCTGGACCCAGACCCGGCTTTCAAACAGTGTCGGGTCCGGGTCCAAAAGTATAATGTCAAATGACACAATAATATTGAAAAATTCGAAGTGATAAATAAATTAAAAATGTATTACTAACCCAAAAGTGTGTTAGTCAAAGAAAATTTAAAACATGTCGACTAAATAGGGTATCTTAACTTTGTTTAAATGTTCTCAATTGAATGTATAATTATAAAGTTAAGAGTCTTGGAATGGAAAAAATAGATTTTGGACGGAGGTCTAAAAATCATAAATTGATGAAAACGTGCATGTTAGAAGTGATTAATCCACTTAGTACGCACACCACGGCAACAGCCCATTTCAGCTGTGTCCATAAAGTGAGCCGACACAAAAGCTGGACGGGCTGAAGAGAAGAGTATTTAAATGGGTTGATTTTAGAAAAAGTGAGAACACAGTGGAAAATCAAACAAAATTGTCTTTTTTAGCCCATCTTCAGCTTAATTAGGGGTCCAACCAACATTTGAGAGCCCTTCGTTTCACAGGCTGAAGCTTTGGGCCCAGGTGTGCTCATACATTTATTAGCACGTATTTACTACCTCTACTAGCTTTAACGAGAAAAAATATATCTCAAAGGGCAAAAACTGAAATTTTTCGGCGCTTCCCGGTATTGATTTAGTAACTGAAAGCCGTATTTGTTTGTTAAAAAGCCTTAAATCACTCGAATACTATATGTAATCAAGATGTGAAAATTGTTTTGTAGTACCAGTTTTGCAATTTATCTTTCAGACAGTAAGAATGACGAGATGTTTTAGCACCTGTGGCGAATCTAGGATTTTCGTAAAAGAACAGGGGCGGTACCCCAACTTTTTCAAAAATAGTCGAAGATAGCTTATAAAATTGGCCCTTCGCATGCGAAATAGCGTTCTTCGTCGTTTTTGCATTGTCTACCTTAATTTTTAAATCGCTTTTCGTACAACAATTTTCCGAAAATTTTAAAAATTCATACAATTTTGTTTGAAAAAAATCATTCAATTCCTTTAATTTCGACCAAAATCTTGAGCGAAGCGCTGGAAAATTCGTTAAAATAAAGTGGAAAAACGTTTACAAACTTGAATTACTACTCGATCTTCTGTATTTGTAGCGTTTTATGCGGAATGTCGAAAATTTTCAAGAGTTGTGCTTGAAAATATGGAAGAAAACTATGCAAAAAAATGTTTCTGCTCTTGACATCGTTTTAAGACGTATTCCCGAGCAATAATATGGCTTGCGGGCCAAATGTCATTAATAGATATCATCGAGCGCAAAGCGCCGGAAAGGGTTGAGAAATTACGATTATTGATGGCCAGAAATCGTTACAAATTAAATATCCGTTCTTTATCTCGCCAATTGTTTTGGGCCAATGAAGGAGGATGGCCATCACAGCTTAAAGCCGCCTGCATTTAGCGCTGTGTACTCTCTCAGTTTTTGGATAATTTCCCATCAAAAAAGTCACAAATTCTGCTCGAAAACGATAAGAAAAATCTATATTTTCCTGGCGCTTCTTTGGAAAGTGAACATGTGCAAAACAACTGGTTCTGCTCGTCTGTAAACGCCTTATGCAGTATGCATGCTTACCTGAACATACTCAGGTACATCCGTATTTGTATACCACATTAAACATGCGCATTTAACATATGCTTAATGAGATGCAGAGTTGGATAGCGAGTCATAGTACAAAGAAAACAATGTTCATAAAGCACGTTGGACGTGGACCAGGCCGGGTCCAACTTTTTGGACCGGACCCGACGTTGCTTAAAATTCTAGACCCGGACCCGACCTTCTCAAAATCTCGGGCCCGCACACGAATTTTCAAAAAAAGTGGGCCCATTGCCATTCCAACGATCATGCATGATCTTAGGAGGTTTGCACCCCCGGAAGGCAGAAACCAAAATAGCCCACAGAATTCAATTTTTTGAAAATTTTTTTCGCATTGTTGCTCGATGAGAAACCTTGAAAAAATGGTGGGTTTTTCGCCATACCATACCACCATTTTTAAGACCATCTTTTGACCTGTGAAAAATCTTGCTCTCTCTCTCCTCAGAATATGGTGTTGCAGCATTCCTACAAATTTTTTTCTATTTTTATCCGTTATCGCTTTTGATTTCGCTTTAATATAACATGAGCATTTTCGGTCGCTTGTTCTTATTGGGTTCAACTGAAAACCAAATTATACCTAAGCGTTGGGCGGTATTGAACAGTTGATCCAGGAACCTGGCGGACTAGTAGGCTATATACTCCAAAGCTTTTGAATTTTTACATTTTCTGGTAATTTTCGCGCCATTGGATAGAGCTGCTTGAGAGAAACGTTGAAATATTATGTTTTGCTTCTCTAACCTTCGATTTTTTATGGCTTTTTGACATTGGCGTTTTTCGCACCCGAAGGATTTGGACCTTGGTTTATGTGCTCAATACCTTCCGGAACCCCTAACACGCCTGTCATACATGCACACAGTCAAAAGCTCTGAGTGGGGTAAACTGAATCTCCTTAGGGGGTGAATGAATACTTAATTTTGCTATTCATTGTATGCATACATGCACAGCATGGGAATTCTGGGGGGTGAAAATCTAAAGTGCCTTTTTTGGGCCCAAAAATGGCCGGTACGCGTTAAAAAACATCGTTTTTTGGCGTTTCTGACGATGTTCTATCCTTCTACAGCATAAAATCATGAAAAAAATTTCGAAAAAAGTCGAATAAATTTGACCAATATATCGCTTAAAACATGAATATATGGCGCGAAGCGCCGAAAATTTGGCGATTTTGAGCAAATAGATAGCCAAAACCCCTTAAAAAGACACTTTTTCTACCAATTTTCAGGTAAGTTTAGGAAACTTGAAAAAACGCCAATTCTGGGGGTGGTGAAAATTTTTTTGCGGGGGGGGTGAAAAATGATTCTGCGGGGGTGAAAACCATAGGTGGACAGCACCAAAATTCTGGGGGGGGGGTGAAAAAATTTCTGGAGGGGGTGAAAAAGTTTCTGGAGGGGTGAAAAAATTTTTAAAGGTCAAAAAATGGTCTTAAAAGTGGTCGTATGGCGAAAAAAACACCATTTTTCGACGTTTCTCATCGAGCACTATCCAATGGCATCAAAAAATTGCTAAAAAGCAAAAAAATTTTCTGAGGGGTATTTCAACTTCTGGGGGTGCAAACCCCCCAAACCCCCCAATGCCCATGTGTCCCCCCAAGATCATGTATGTCCCCAAGATCATGTATGATTGTATGCCTTCCATACCCTCCAATGTGACATCAAATATTTACGAAATAATGTAGAAAAGTGTCTGGATGAACGAATCGAACTTTCTGCTGCTCGAAATTAAGTATTTGTACTTGAAATCATACTGTTCCTTGTCATTTGACGCTTTTTCATGGTTCGATCAATAGGTTTGGTCCCAAAACGGCCTGAGAGGTGTATGCCTTTCAAAAGTCCTGGCAGGGGGTACCCCTTTCCCCATATCACCTAGTGTGCATGTGAAGTGCTTGTCTAACTTGAACACCAACTAAATTTAGTTATCGTCAAAAATTTTAATCTCATTTAATTAAAGTCATCTTGTTCGTACTGTGTCGTGTTTGTCTTGTCAGTTATTGTCACTTGCTGCTAAAATATTTTTACAGCAAAAGTGGTCGTGTTTTCGTAAAAGTTTATTTACTCACGTGTGAACTTTAGAAATGTTTTTTAGTATATATATATATATATATATATATATATATATATATATATATATATATATATATATATATATATATATATATATATATATATATATATATATATATATATATATATATGTGTGTGTGTGTGTGTGGGGGGTGGGAGGTTTCAGGGTATGAAAAAGACTGTTAATTATCAAAAAGGGCCATAAAATTTATGGTTCGGCAAAAACATCATTTTTGGATGTTTTTCACGATGTCTATTGGTATGAAGAGAATCACAGAAAAGTTCAATAAACAAATTCTCAATGTTGGAGTTTTGGATTCTGGTAGTTAAAGCCTCCGTCGACCAGACATTCACGTGAGGTTCTACTAGATTCATTAGAATGGAAAAATGAGAAACTTTTTAGAAAAAATTAGGCAAAATGAAGACAATGGTCAAAAATCATAAATGTTATTCAAAAGTGTCCGAAGTTGGCTAGAACTGTGGATTGAAGTAGTTTATATGCTATTTTATGATTTATACTGATTTTTGAAGCCATTTTGACTCGAATAACCTCTTGCTGACTCCCATATCGGTTGTGCTGTGAATTTACGTCACCGATCCCCGCATCATAGATGCTTAAGGTCAGGATCTGAAGGGGGATAAAATTCTAGAAATCCGAAACAGTAAATTTAGTGTTCTAAATTTTTTCGCCGTTGAAATGACGAAAATGATTAAAATGGTCTATAAAACGTTTTTTCGTGGTGCTACTGCATTAAGGAAGCATTTTTGTCCTTTTTTAAATAATATTGCTTATAATACTAAAATATATAGAAACTGATCCATTTTGTCGCTTTTTAGAGTAAATAGCACCTAAAAGCGTTAATCCGGCGCAGAGCACCAGAAAAATTTTGACATCATTAGTGCTCTTGTCCTCAAAAATGATGCAAAAAACGTTTTGTCGGCTCATAATCGTGCCGGACCTTACCTGTCTGGCTGACTCTTCAGCGGGGTTAAATTTTCCTCACCACCCTCCCCCTCACACGTGGGCGTGTGGGGGGTTCGGGGTGTGCACCCCCAAGTTGTAATCCCCCCAGAATTCAATTTTTGAAAATTTTTTTTGCTTTTTTAGCAATTTTTTGATGCCATTGGATTGTTCTCGATGAGATACATCGAAAATGGTGTTTTTTCGCCATACAACCACTTTTAAGACCATTTTTTACTTTTAAAAATTCTTTCACCCCTTCCCCCCAGAATTTCGGTGCTGCCCACCTATGCTCCCCCTACGTGCATGCACGCCCGCATGCATATACGAATATGGTATTAGCTGTGAAACTGACGATTTATTTCCGTGCTTTCAATTTTTTTGTTTTCAAGCTTTTCACAAAATAGACCAAGCCGTTTTGATACAGGCCTTACGCCATCTTGAATCACAAGGTAAGGCGGAACTGATGAATATTGGTGGTAATGAAGGCGTGAAATTTCTTTGATAGCATTTTATCGTCGTGTCCTTATTCTGTCATTCTTTGCTTTACGTATTGTTCGTGAAATCGTCCTTTTGATGATTTGCGAAATATTTCTAGTAACTTTTATTTCTAGCATTAAATATATCTCGCTCATTCATCTTTCATTAATTTCTCATGCACTGATAATTATAAACTTTGATTGAAATTGCTCATGGATTACACGTTATTAAACAAAATATCTCTAGGTGCGTGCGTAGTCCGTTATTTATTCAAGTTTTTCAAAATCTTGCTACAAAAGTGCTTTAAATACATACGAGGTAACTGATATTCTACAGTAGGTATGTATGCTGTTACACTTTCAATCTTGATACACACCAACTTTTTAAACCATCTTAAAATAATTCCGATGGGCCCTCTAGACTGTCCCGTTGGCCCTCGGACCGGCTGTATTATGCATTATTGCCACACCTGGGCGTGGGGGTATGCACCCCCCAGAAACCAAAATACCCCCCCAGAAATCAAAATACCCCCCTTAGGATTCAATTTTTGAAATTTTTTTCGTTTTTTTTTCGCAATTTTTTGATGCCAATGGATAGTGCTTGATGAGAAACGTCGAAAAATGGTGTTTTTATCGCCATACCACCATTTTTAAGGCCATTTTTCGACCTTCAAAAAAATCTTGCACCCCCCCCAGAATTTCCTTGCTGCCCACGTATGATTTTTGCTTTGAAATTCCGAAGAATTTTGCAAAGTTTGGATAACCTTGCAATCGATAGTAGTATATAGAGCTTATCGAAAAACGCTTCTTGCATTACCATGCCACGAATTTATCCGTCTGTAAAAATTTTCGAAACATCTTAAGTCAAAATGTCATTCATAATGAGGACAATACAAGGATAACCAAAAATTGTTTTTCGCAGTCATTTCGAGCCAGTTAACCTAAAATGTAAGTCGCTCGATTTGTTTTCTTTTATTCTATAAAGAGTTATTAACCGCAGTTTTCCTTTGTAGCATGCCCTGGATTATGAAAAATAAGTGGTGATGCTCATACCTGGGCAGCAAAAAAATTCTGGGGGGTGCAAGATTTCTTGAAAGTCAAAAATGGCCTTAAAAATGGTGGTAGGGCAATAAAAACACCATTTTTCGATGTTTCTTATCAAGCACTATCCCTTTGCATCAAAAAATTGCGAAAAAAACGAAAAAAAATTTTCTAAAATTGAATTCTGGGGGGGTTATTTCTATTTCTGGGGGGTGCATACCCCCCAGACCCCTACGCCCAGGTGTGGTGATGCTGTATGTGAAGCTTCATATTTACCTATACCTATTATTACCCGTTTGGAATGGAACGAAAAAGTGCTTCTCCAATTGTATAGAATTTTTATAGTCTTTTTCATATAAGGGGCACCTTGTATCTATAAACTGAATTAAAAAAAATATTCACCAGCAATAAGGTGACGATCACACGTGGGCTTGGGGGGTATGCACCCCCAGAAGTTGGAGTACCCCCAGAATTCAATTTTTGAAATTTTTTCTGCTTTTTTAGTGATTTTTTGATGCCATTGGATATTGCTTGATGAGAAAGATCGAAAAATGGTGTTTTTTTCGCCATACGACCACTTTTAAGACCATTTTTTTAACCTTTGAAAATTTTTTCACCCCCCCCAGAATTTCGATGCTGCCCACCTATGGTGACAATTGGTTTTGAACTGATTCAATACCGTTAGCTGTGGGCTTACTGCATTTGAAATTTTTTTAAAACTTATGAATTTTTGCTGAAGTGTATGAAGCAGATTATTTATAATTTACAAAATGTTAATATTTTTGCCTTACTTCGGACCATTCTCAAACCTATTAGTTGCTAAATGTCGGCCCGCCTATTCTTTCTCTTATTGCACTATACATAACGTAAGTACATATATCATTTCTTGAGCCGATGTAAATCGATAACAAAAACAGTTTAAACTGAAGCAGCAATCACGATGCTGTAATTGCTGTTTCAGCTTAAACGAAAAAGAAATGTACCTTTTTAATTGATTTGTTCTGTACTGAACCTTATCATTTGAAAACTATTTGTTAAGACAAACAGTAGTCATAAAGAATTTGATTTACTGTGAATAAGTTCCGCTCCGCTTTAGATGTGCTTTCTAACCGTGTGGATACAGCATTTTACATGAGAACATTGGGGTTATGTTTATGACCCCTTAGCGAAAGGTTACGTGACACTCGGTAGAATATGATTTAGCAGCAGGTCTCGTGAAAAATAAATATGTCCATGTGCATATAATCAGCATGTACACAGCAATTAAACGAGAATACAATAAAATCCGCACATTTGAAGGTATTTTACAAAGCTAGAGAACACGAGTAAAAACAATAACAGTTACAGCTGCAGGGAACACCTATTTCCAAAAATCACAATCTATTCGAGGTCGCTATTTGGAGCTCCATGTGTTTCAGATGTCCAAGTTTTATCAAAGATAAGCCAGCTGAAAAACTTCACAGAAATCAACACTGTAGTGCCATCATCACGCATTTGTAGCATAATTTAGATTTACACCATCATTTTAAATTTCGCAGTTTTTCGCAACAATGATCGTTTACCTCGTAAGCAGCATAACAGCTAAAAGTATGATTGCTGCTAAAATCCAAGTCAAGCCAATAAAAACTCGTAATGAGTAGGAATAAGTCAAATTGAAAACGCTCGTTGTCAGTGGCGTGATAACTTCAATAAGCGCAATCAGTGCCATCAAACGACCTAAAATAAATTACTGATTAGTGATTACCTTGAAGATAGTGAATAAATAAAAAAATTTATCTAGGAAAATGACCCATAAAATAGTTTAGATGCCGAAAGAAATAAGATATGTCACCTAGTGTTTTTGATAAATGACGTGAGTCATACTACAAATGAGGTATGTATAAAACCAGCACGCCAATCTGCGTTCTGTCAAAATAACAAATTTATTTATTTAAGTCCGCAGTTTGAAAATAAGTGCAATTATAAATAGCTTAAAAGTAGAATAAAGTGATATAAACTATATTTTACGGTATTTTACCAAAGACAAAAGACGTTTGTCTTTATATAATATCATGCATTATTTCACATGTACACGTACATATGGAAATACAGCTTCACCCTCCTATGTTGCCACAATATTTTACAAAGTAGGGCTCCTTCCCGAATGATGAGGGGAGCTCGCGTTTCAAATAAGAAGAGATAAAATACAGGGAACTGTGCTGTATGCGTTGGGCCAGGTGGACAGGGACACCCTAAGGTACAATTTTATTGGCTGCTGGGGCTGGTTCGCTCTAAAGATGAGCTAGGGTACATAAGCCCGTGCTTACTACTGCTGGTTGAACCTAGCCTCCCATGTGTCTCAACGCTTCTGGCCTTTTACCCTTTTTCTGTCGACTGTTGTGATCTTGAAAATGAGAATTGTGAGTACCTAACTGGAAAGATGGTTCCTAAATTGTGCAGTGCTAGACAAGAATTTGCAACTCGGAAATTCGAAGCGGTCAAGCAGCTCTATTTTGGTAATTTTAGAAATTCTGGATTAATTTCTAGGGAGAAGTAATTTTGGCGACAACGTAATAATGATTTTCTCACTTTGAAACAAACCCAGTCACCATTGGGGACGTTGATACGTCGTTTCGTTACAACATTGGGCATAGCAAAAAACAAGAAAGGCGGTGTAAACAAGGCAGCCAAAACCGGAAGTGCCAGAAGCAGAAGAGCGCGCCAATCGGAAGATAAAACTTTTGCTAACTAGAGTAATACGAGCTCATCCACATTCATGATAACATTGATGATTACAAATGACATGATCGACTTAAGATTTGTGCAATAGCTAAAAAATAAAAACGACTTAAACGAGTAAAATACCGCTAGGTATTATCAAGCTTTTTACCAACCGGCCAGCCCCTCTTAGCGGCTATCAATAATAATCAGGATCAACTCGTGTTGAATCCAAAATGATCGTCGACGAAGGTATTTTTTTACAGGTTCGTCAGCCATTGCTCAACTATTGAGGGTCATTATGATTTTGAACCATTACCAATATTATTGGTTTATCGGTGCTACTATTCACGCCAAGAGCGGCCCTCAGGCCCAACTTCTCTCAAAAAATCACAAAAATTGTCACTTTTTACCTTAAATTGCCTTTATCCTTATATTACTCAATGGGGAATTGTCACTTTTTACCTTAAATTGCCTTTATCCTTATATTACTCAATGGGGAAATACCATACCTATATATTTTACACTTACTATATTATAAATATATCATTTACTACTCAAAATTGCTTTACTCTATTACTCAAAATTATTATACTACTCAAATTTACCCATTACTCATATTTTCCCTTAGTCGAAAATTTTTTCTTACTCACATTTTCCCCTTTTTTCCCGCTCTCTTTTTAACAAAAATTTTCCCACCACTTTACTCTTTCTATCAAATTCTTTTTCACTTTCATAGAGGCTCATCCCTACGTCCAGCATTTTCCAATTGCCGACCACATCCATGGCGGAATTGCGCCAATATCACTGCGGCCTCAGGGTATAAGTATCACCTCACCCATAAATTGCACCAAAAATTTTCTCTTTGCAATCCAAAATTTTTTCTTCAAGGAGGGGGCAGTGTAAGCTACTGCAATGCCTTCCAATTTCGTCGGCGATCATTTTGGATTCAACACGAGTTCATCCTGATTATTATTGATAGCCGCTAAGAGGATCTAGTCGGTTGGTATAAAGCTTAATTGTGCCTAGCGTTATTTTACTCGTTTAACTCGTGTTTAGCTTTTGAGCTATTGCACAGATCTTAAGTCGATCATGTCATTTGTAATCATCAATGTTATCATGAGTGTGGATAAGCTCGCATTACTCTAGTTAGCTTTAGTTTGATCTTTTGATTGGCGCGCTCTTCTGCTTCTGGCACATCCGGTTTTGGCTGCCTCGTTTCCACCGCCTTTCTTGCTTGTTTTCCGCCACGCCCAATGTTGTAACTACGTATCGACGTCCCTAGTGGTAACTGGGTTTGTTTTAAAGTAAGAAAATAGTTACTACGTCGTTTGATGCCAAAATTATTTCTTCTTGGAAATTGATCTAGAATTTCCAAAATTACCGAAATTAAGCTGCTTGACCGCCTCGAATTCTCGAGTAATTCTTGTCTAGCAACAGGATTAATTAATTCTTCATCAGATTTTTGCAGTGATTCCTAATCTGGCTTAAACTTGATTTTTTACATTATTGTAAATCATTATTGCTTTTGTTGATATTGACTATGCAAAGCTAGAGCAGCTAGAATGATCTATGTTGAACTCATTTCCATAAAATTATTTCAGAAATTTATCCAGCATAATATTTCTGTGCATAGTAAATATCATAGGTAGCGCGTTAGTGCGTACATATAATATACTTGGGTACCCCTAACAGCTGTGCTGTGCACCCCCCTACAGCAACACTGGAGAACTTCTGTATCGTGCGGTTTTTTAAAAGATAGTTAACAAAAAACTCGAATTAGCATTTTTTAAATTTTTCATTTACACTTCTAACTGTGGTATAAGGAGCGTGTAAAGTTTTACTGTAAGGTTATAACATTTAGTTTTAGAAATTGGGTCTGTCCCACGACTTTTCGGACTCAGTTTTGCATTCTGTTTAGTCTGTTTAGTCTGTTTATTTAAATTGTAGACAATTGAGTAGGCTCGATAGCACTTTTTTATTTTTTGAAAAGTGACCAATTTTCAGAGTGGCAATGTTAAGAGTGTAAAGAATCTGAGGGTGAAAAAAACACATTTCGGCCTGCTTTTTGTCTGCCAACAACTCCGCTTTATGAGTCCCGATAAATTATAGCAGAAATGTACTAAGACTCAAGGGCTACTTTCAGCTTACCAGCAAACATTTTCAAACTCAATACAAAGTTAGATCTAGGGGTTTAAAGTTTGCACTTCAGTGGACAGTGTAAAAACAGATTTTGTCTAAGATTTCTCTGGGCCGCCAACTTGTTCGGTTATAACTCGGGATAAATTGAATAAAATAGAAATGAAGTAACTTTCAAGGGCTACGCTCCGCAGCAAACCGCTTTTGAAAACTCAATATAAAGTTACTTATGGATCCACACACACACACACACACACACACACACACACACACACACACACACACACACACACACACACACACACACACACACACACACACTACATACATACATACACACACACACACACACATACATACATACATACATACACACACACACACACACACACACACACACACACACACAACACACACACACACACACACACACACACACACACACACACACACACAAAGACATTACGATTTAAAGGCTACAAAATGGCTCAAATCGAATCTTTTTACACTCAATGTGAGTTAGGTTCAGATTTTTAAAGTTTACAATATGGTGGATGGGTAGAAAAATACGTTTTTGTCCCTTCTTTTGTTCCGTGACTTTCTCCATTTAGAAGTTGGGACAAGTCGAATTGAATGAAAATAAAGTACTTCCGAAGGGGTGCACGTCACAGCAAATAGCATTTATTTACATCAACATTTAGCTTTTACGGGAGATGTAAAGTCAGAAAGTGGGAGTGTTAAACGTGTTTCTCTCTTATCTTTATCTGGCTAACTCTCCGGTAATGAGACTGGACATGAAATTAAGTCATCAAGTCTAAAAATGTACCAGAAATCAAACGTGATACGTCAGTAGGGCGCTTTAATTTACGCTCAACAGGGGTGTAAGTGGTTTACATCTGATATTTATTTGTTTCTAGGCCATTGTGGAGACTTAAATTTTTCATAAATATCGATCGTTAATATCAGAATTATGAATCCGATTAGAATCTTCTTTAAACTCGGTGGTTGTATAAAGTTTACACTACAAACTAATTTTACTTCTAGAGCCTCGCGGAAGCTTTTTTAAAAATGTTCTACGTAATGTCGAAATTTCAAATCTTATTGTTAGTTTTCTCTACACCCAATAGTTGTGTAAAGTTTGAACTATTTATTTATTTTTAATGTTAAGGTTTACACTACAAATTTACAAATTTATTCCACTTCCAGAGCGTTGCAAAACGTAAAATTTCTTCAAAACATGTTCCGTAAGGCCAGGATCACGAATCTAAATGTATGTTTTCTTCAAACCCAGTGGTTGTGTAAAGTTTACACTTAAAATTAAGTTTAGTTTCAGAGCGTTGCAGAAGCTTAATTTTTTCAAAATGCTCCATGTGACGTCAGGATTACGAATCTGAGTGCAAGTGTTTTTTAAGCACAGTAGTGCGCAAGGTTTATGCTGAAAACATATAATCTAATTAAATAATGTAAGATTGTCTTATTTAAAAAAGAAACGTATACTTTTTGTAAATTGCTTGAAAGTTGCAACGTTGACTTGCTTCGTATTGTGATTGATAGAAAACTAACCTAAATTGTATTTAAAAGTGTTTTATTTTGTTATCATGAGCATAATAGCAAGCAAACCTGGTGTCAATTGGTTAGTGCACACAATCGTTGCGGATATGCAAGAGTACCTACATGTAGCCCTACTGCTTTAAACAATAATATCTTTGATTGTCTCGAATTCATCGATGTTTGCTATTTCATTCATTTGGCTTACAAAGTCGCTCCCTAGTTTACTCTATCTAATTCACTTAGCAACTGCATAGCCTACTTGCTGATTTTTCAATCGTTTTTTTTTGGTTCGAAAGTTTATTTCAATCTGCAGGCCGCAGAATGTCCTTCGATCTATTACGTTGATTATAGAGAGAGTCTGATTTTTAAAAGTTTTTGCGACATTAGGTATATACATAGGAGCTTTTTCCTAGTCCATCCTTAATAATCCGGAATTTCGTCTTTAATGTTTCATCGGAGCATTTTTCCATGCTAGTTAAATATCTTCTAGAACTGTTTTAACGCCGATTACAGATTAGTTTATAGTTTTGCGCTATAAAATGAAAATTAGCACTGCAGTTATGCAGGTCATGTGCTATGAATCGAATTAGAAACCTCGAAACGTATTGCTTCTAGTGCCGGTGAATCACAAATAAAATGTGATATGATATAGTCAGCTGCTACTGTTAAATAAGCGAGTCTGTTAATATTTCCTATTGTCACAGTATATCGCACATACGGTTTAGGCAAGTTCCATCATTCAGGTCTATCTAGTTAAGTCTAGTTTATTCGTGCCGAATTCTTCTTATTCTCTATTGTGTAAACAAAATCTTGAAACAAGAATTTATCTGCTAAAACGACGCTTTTCTAATGCATTTACTTCTGTGGACCATTATATAAATTTAGACTGCAACTTTTATTCACATCGTGCGCGCAACTGGTGCTAGCTAGACCTCGATACAAAGCCTCATCGATGTTCCGAATGCAGTCAGCCAACATAGGCGTAGCAGCCCCAAAATTTTTTGCGAAGAAATATTGTTGGATTTTTTTGTTGGACTCATGCGTGTGTCCAGAAAATTGAGTTCAAAAGACAAAAACGTCAAAATTTTCCTCAGAAAGCGCTTCGCGCCAAGTCATTTTATTATTTATTGCCATATAGATCCAATGAATTTAAAAAAGCTTGAATCAGCCAAGATAATCCAAAACTTTCGCATCACTTTAGTTATTTAATGCACTATTAGTTCATTGAATAGAAACGTGCACATGCTTGTTGAACATAACAGCAAAAGTGCGAAAATGTTTGCGTACCATCTCTGCTCGGTTTATCTTTGTTAACAAGGACGCAGCACCTTCCATTTTAAATGAAAAGGAAAAGGCCAAATTTTCTCGTGTTTTTGCGCATTTTCTGTTTTCTGAACTGTTTAATCAAGAAGGCCGTACAAAATGGGCCTGAAAACGGTAAGAACAAAATTCTCATTGATAACATCCTTCAATGACTTTGTTGGATATGCGACCCGTTGCTGCTCTCACTTAGCAAAAGGTCGAAAAACGCAATTTTAAGTGTTTTTGGGCTTAATCCAGAACCGAGATTTTGCCGATTTACGGAAAATTTTAACGTCACGAATAAATTATAGTGCTTTTTTACAAAGTTTTCCGGAGTTCCTGCCCGGACCCCGTTGGGGGCGCTTGAGAGCGCGCCACCCCGGTACCCCTCAGCCGTACTATCTCGCTTTTTGCCACGTGCAAAGAGATATTTAGGAGAGGACCGTTAGCTTCCCAAGGTCGAAAGTTTAGAGGGGGTGAAAATCCCAAAATTTGGGACCCACTAAATTTAAGATTTCTCAGCCTTTTTGTGCAGGTCAAATACGCAAAACGCTTAAAACATCTTATATACATGTTTTGAAGTGAAAAACTGCATCCATTAACCACTTTTTGATCCATTTTGACTACTTTCGTCACTCTTGTAAAGTAAAAAATATAAGAATTCATCGAAAATTTCGACTTTTCAGATTATTTTAACTGCATTTCTAGGTATTTTATAGGTAAACAAAAAAGTAACGTATATACTAGCCTACGCTGACGCGCCGAAAAATTTTTGACATCTGCGCTTGCTGGTAGTACCGCAAAAATCATTGCGAGAAAACGTTTGATAGCTCAAAATCGTACCCTGAGGTGGGGGCACTGTTTTCTTTTTTTTTGTACAGAAAGCTTCGATTTTTTGTACAATCAAAAATCGACCGAAAACTGCCTATACTTCGTGTACAAAAATGTACAAAGATCACTCCAAAATCTTTGTACGAGCCTCAAAATCTTTGTCCCGTACAAAAATAAAAAACAGTGGGTGGGGGTAATGCCCCCCCTTACCCCCCCTATGGGAATGTGTGAGGAGGACAGAATAGGTAAAGTTGGGAATTTTAAAAATTTCTGGCGCTTCGCGCCGCAATTGGATATTATCTTTTCTGTACGATTAAAGCAGTATAAATTGAGTTGAAAGAGTAAACGGCGTCAAAATTTTCCTGCTTGCAGAGCACCGCCGCATGATTGTCTTTCTTTTTGTAAAGTCTGGCACAGCATATGCGTTTAAAAAGCCTGGATCAGTCAAAATATCTTCATACTAAGTTAATAATTCGTGGCGCTTTTCACTTGTTCTGCTCTGTCGGACTATTAGTATTCAGTATTCATATATCTATAGGCCAACATGTTAAGGGCGGCAAAAAAATGACTGAATTTCTTGGTGCTTTGCGCCGCTTATGATTTACGAACCGATTGCCGATAAGAAGGCCGTAAATTCTACATGAAAACGGTAAAAATTTCGAAAATTATTGGCGCTTCGCGCCGTTGGTTCCTCACAATCAGTGCGCCGTATAACACCGCTAAGAAAAAACTGTGGGAAAGAATGCGAAAAAGCGAGAGCGATTAGTGATTAAAATTGAAAAGCAAGTACAAGCTAAATTGCTAAAGACCACCGTTTGAACTTGGAATGAAAATAAAATCTTGAACTGAATCCAGCTTTGTTAGTATTCTCTATAAGCAAGCCAAGTATCGTTTTTATCCTTTTTAAATTGGTATGTAATCATGCAATGTTAATTGTTAATCTTCAACCCCAACCCCGACCCCGACCCCGACCGGGGTGAAGATCTGACCCTGTACGATCACTGCTGATCAACCGAAAAATAAAACAATGTTCACTGC
>JAVLUZ010000142.1:20618216-20760813 GCA_036768485.1 Mermis nigrescens | reverse complement strand
GTGAAAATAAATAGTTTTCTTTCAGCCCTATTCCGGTAATTAGTGGTGTTCCCCAGGGTAGTGTGCTAGGGCCTACATTATTTTGGTTTTCATTAACGACCTGAACCGATGGTATCAACATAACAATATCATACTGTTTTGCTGATGATTTAAAAATATTTAATTTTTCACGTGAATTCAGATCCTTGCAAGCAGACCTTGATTCATTGCATGGGTGGACCGAAAAAATGGCAACTGCAAATAAGTTATGACAAATGTGCAACCTTGTATTTGGGATATGGGCAACCCTAAAAACATCTGTAACCTTTTCTTAAAAGATCTAGCTGATGCAGAAGCTTCTATCAAGGATTTAGGAGTTTTTGTTAGTAATGACCTGTCCTCTAGCACTCATTGTGTGAATATTGCATCCAAAGCTTCCAGGAAGTTGCTTCTTTGATTCACAAAAAACTTTATTTCCAGAAATATTGATTTGATGGTAAGAAAGCATTTTAAGTTTATGTAAGACCGATACTAGAGTATAGCACAACGCGACGGTGTGGAGCCCTTACCTGATAAAAGACATCAGCCAAATTGAAAATGTTCAACATCATTTACAAAACGAATACTTTGGCGGCATCAACAGCAGGATTTGTCTTATAGCGAACGATTGAATTTGTTAGATCTTGAAAGACTCGAAGCAGCGCATCTATTTTGACCTTACTTTTGCTTTTAGGATAAGTAAGGGACTGATTCTTTCTGTTTCCTATTTTTTCGAATCTGCACCTTACAGGGGCACTAGGACAAATAACGACATAAAGTTGTATATTAGAAAATCTCATTTGGATTGTAGAAAGAACGATTTTGCAAACAGGGTGGCTAGAATTTGGAGTACATTGCCACAATGTATTGTTACTCAGAAATTTTAAACAGTTTAGGTTTTGGTTTCGAAGCATTTATTGAATTTCTTAAGGGGCGTATGTAAGTGCACTGCCTGTACGCCTTAGCTTTACTTACATACCAACTCACTTATTTCGCGTTATTTTTTTGCATTTATTGACAATTCCTTTCCTAAAATTGCTCACTTAATAATTCTTTGCATTATTTTATTGGTATTTGTTATGTGCCATGTCTTGTCCATGTAATTCAGCCAATAAACTATTACTATTGTCTTATGTACAGACCATAAAAGAATTAGTCAACTAACCGTAAGCAGTGTCGACCCTTTTGACCGTTTTTCACGATGTCTATTAGGTTATAGTTGTTTTTATTGTTGGCTGTGTTTTGTGGCCAGTTTTTGCTAATAATGAGCCTTCTTTGCATGATTATTATTTAAAACGTAAGCTAGAAATATAGCCCCTGTCCACTTTTAATAAATAATTACTGTAACGCCGCATCAGAAAATTTCGCGTACCGAGTTTACCAGGTGCAGGAGAATTCTCCTGAATTCAGGAGAATCTAAAATTTTCAGGAGCAGGAGCAGGAGAAATGGGCTTTTCAGGAGAAATTGTAAGCCTGCAGGAGAATTTTAAAATGTCAGGAGAATTCAGGAGAATCCTGAAAAATCTAGGAGAATTCAGGAGAATTTTCAAAACTTAAACAGCAAGTTATAATGATTATCATACATTAAAAGCACTTACTTGCTACACTTCTTATATTAGTGATATCAACAGGCTGGAGGCTCTTCAGCGTAAATTTACTAAATACATAGTTGGATATCATAGCCCTCTTTCTTACGACGAACGCCTTTAACCAACCCAGCATTGTGTCCGATTAAATTGCGTCGCCTTCATGTTTGCTTATGTATGATGTATCAAATTATTAGTCAAAAATCTTGTCTTTCCATGACAGATTTTTTTGTGCTTTTTTAATCAAAATACTACTCGCTGCACAAATCGTTTCAAGCCAGTTGTTCACTCTTGTCCGTTCTAATTTACAAAAATTTGACTTTTTCTATGAGTATATCTCTGTTTTGGAATCACCTTACCTGATTTTGTAGTCTCTTCCCCTAACTTAAATATATTCTAATCTAGATTAATTGATGTCGACTTGTCCAAAAATTTATTATAGGGCGGGCTTAAATCGTCATTTTCATGACTCGCTCATCGCCTTTTGCTGTACGCTTTTATTCTATTGACCGTACGTTTTATTACTCTTTTACATCTTTTCGTAATTGTCGCGTTTCAGTAATAAATTAATTCGCCCATTCATTCATTCATTCATACTGTAGTTAGTTAGTTGTATATAATTTTATACTTAGAGATCTTTCGCATTAAAATTTATTTCGTTCATAGTTAAGACCTAAGTGTTGAAAGTTATAACTATATCCAAATAAGTTTCGTGCTTCCGTAGTAAATCATTCATTCATTCATTCATTTATTTTATTCACTTAATATCACGGGGTGCAGAAATACATAGCTTTACACTAGAGCTGTGCCGGGGCCGGCCCCGGCCCGGGGCCGGGGCCAGGCTGGCCCCGGCACCGAGGACCGGGCCAATGTTAGAGTTGATTATAATGTAGAAAATTGATAATGTTTTGGGCAGATTTACCTTCAAACTCAATTTCAAGCAAACCACAGATCTTGCTAATTCAAATCTTTATTTCACTATGTCAGATTGGTGAAAATTTCTAATTAATAATCAAAATTGACATATTTTAAATTGCAATTCATATAGACGGGCATTTCCAGCTTGCTTGGTAGCAGACAGCTACGTCTATCAGAACAAATAGAATAATAAGCCTAAAAAAGTGCAAAGTAAAGCACATTGAGAAACGCATCCAAGTCAGAGGAGTTAAATCCATACATGGGCAGCTCAAAACTTCTAGGGAGTCCAAAATTTTTCAAAGTCAAAAAAGTGCCTGATAATATATGGTAGAGCGAAAAAACACCGTTTTCTCGCGTTTCTCAATGAGAGCTATCCATTAGCATCAAAAAACCGCAGAAAAACAGAAAAAATTCTGAAAATCAATTTCTGGGGTGTCTAGCGGATTCTTTTTGGGGGGGGGAGAAAGTGAATTCTGGGGGTTTAGATCCCCCGATGCCCATATTCTGTTATATCTTGTAATCCCAACAAATATTAACGCTTGACGTGCATATCTACAAGCAAGAATATATGCATAGGTACATATAAGGGGTAGGGCAGGGTCGTACTATAAGCATGGTCATGCACGCTATTATTGGCTCCGGCCAGGCTCGAATCTCTGGCATATGTGGCCCCGGCCCCGGCAAAAAAGGCGGCCCCGGCACAGCTCTACTTTACACCGTCTAATTGTTTTTATCAGTTTTCATAGACGTTTGCAAACACCGTTTTTTCCACTTTAAATTCTTGTAACCAAAATTTTGGGAAATGGAAAAAATTTTGGGCTTGGTTGGCATTTGTGGAAACTTTATGTAATGTTAAAAATGCGTTTAGAGAGTTATAACTTCAGAAAATTTTTCGGCGCTTGCGGCCGGAGGTGAGTTAAATTCTTACTTATTAGTAATCCTTAAGCCGCGCGCGCCAATGCGCAGCATTTTTTATCGAGCAATCTGGTCTAGAACTTCACTACGATTGAAAATCCTTATCTTATGCGCGGATTGAGTTAGTTTTTGCAATGCAAAAATGCGTCTTAGAAAATTGAAACTACAAAAAATTTTTCGGCGCTTCGCGCGGGTGGTTAATTCTTTTTTATTATTAGTATTTGAGCCCGCGCCCGCGTGAACTGCAGCATTTTTATCGAAAAATTTGATCTAGAACTTTACTACGATTGAAAATCCTTATTTTCTGCACGGATTCGGTTAGTTTTTGTAATGCAAAAATGCGTTTTCAGAGAAGTGAAACTACAAAAAATTTTTGGCGCTTTGCGCCAATTAGATTTAATTCTTACTTGTTATTGATGTTTAAAACATGGCGGCGTCAATGGCAGCATTTTTTATCGATAATCTGGTCCTAGAACTCCACTACGATTGAAAATCCTTACCTTCTGCACAGTTTTGAAATGCAAAAATGATTTAGAGAGCTAAAATTTCGAAATTTTCTAGCGCTTCAGCGCCATTTGATAAATTATAGTTTTAATTGTCAAAAACGACTTCAGAATTGGCTACAAATGCTTTACTGAAGGAAGGAAATTCAAGTTTCAACATAAATAACGTTACCGATTGTGATATTCTTGTAGAGCGCGAAATTTTTATACAAAAAGTGCATCAAACACAGCTATGTATGTGTACATAAAATTTTCCACTTAAAAACACTGATTTTTCAACACAGGCGCTCTATTTTTGAACGTTTTTAGACCTCCCAAAAAATGTGGAAAAAGTCGGAAAAAGTGGAAAAAAATTTCTGGGTTCGGTCTATAATGTCAACCAAATCGCTGGGAAAAAACGGTGTTTGCAAAGCGCCTATAAACATTTTTTGATATATTTCAAAACGTAAGGATTTGCTTGCTACTGAAGTACATACAATTAGTAATAAAGTATTATTTATTTTTCAAAAGACATTGCAAACAGGGCTCTTTCCAGAAATTTTTGATGATGTAAGTGCAACTGAAAATTGGCGGTCACTGTTTTAAGCACAGAAACTGTTTTTTCGAATAATGTGTATTGTAAACAATGCGACCTCTTTAGCTTAGGCCCCTGAGCAGTATATCCTGATGAAGATCAGGAATCTGTTATTGAATGTTTGTCAGCTGTTGATGTTGAATAAAATGTTATACTTTGTGTGCAGCATCAGTCTTCCATTATTTTTGCATCTGCCTGTATAATGCAGATATGCTCGATGAGCTTTTTGTGAGAGAATTAATGTTCATTATTTAGCCTTGAGTGTCCTTAGGATTAACAGGCAAGAGATCAGAATAAAATAGTTGGGTGAACCAAGGTAAATTGGCCTGAGCATGCTTGATATGCATGTGTACATACAATTGTAGATCTGCTGTACTAACCTTTCCTGCAAAATATGAGCCAGGAGAATTTTCAGGAGAATCAAAATATTTTCAGGAGAATTGCAGGAGAATTTTTCCCCAATTTTACCTCTGTGCAGGAGAATCTGAATTTTGGGACCTGGCAACATGGACGTCCCAGGGTTGCCAACAGGGGGTTTTACCTCAAATTTTGAGGTTTTTTTTACGTTTGAGGTTTTTGAGTTTTATTTTTTGGGGTTTTTGTTGAGGTTTTTGAAAATTTTTGAGGTTTTTTTGGGGTTTTGGTGAAAATTTGAGGTTTTCTAAAATAAGCGAGCTAGATATCGATTACAGTTAAAATATTGTGTTAACTACTGTAGCTAATTTTAACGTCGCTTTGCTCGTGACGCAATTGATTGAATTGGAGGAACTGACACTGAAGTGAACTGCCTAAAACGTGCTAGTGAGTTCCATGGTAACGCCTATAATCTCAAAGTAAGCTGGAGTACTTAATAATCAACCAACATGGGAGTAATAACCTAAGCAGGAGTGCTACCACATGCATAAAACGTATGAAAAGCACAACAACAACAAGAAATTTCATTACTAACCCCAAACTGAAGAAGTTCGAATTAACCTTTTTTGCTTACTTTGTGGCTTGTGCAGGTGCACAGAGTAGGATTTAGTCATTTGTTTTAACGTCAATATTAGCTTTTATTTCCAATTGAATAATGTTCATACACGCATGCGTTCTGATTCCGCATACTTACCTACGTCGCATATCTATATCTACTAAACATGTGTTGCGCTTCTTTTTTTAGTCAGGCCCATGTTCGCAATGTAAAACTTGATTTGAAAAAATAAATAAATAAAACTGTTTTGTGAATTTCATCTTTCATCTGCCTATAAGTAAAATGGATTTCTTTTTTGCGTTGTCCCATTTGGTAAAACACTTGACCTGACTACGGAACGGTGTGCCAAACGTAATTATAATTAATTATGAATAACAAATTTATCTTCGATTTTCTAATCATACAAAGCATTTATTGTACGCAGCTTAGAATCTCTAAATTCCTTTCACTGGAGTATTGTTTGCATTGACTAGGTAGGTATAGACCTGTTTGTCCAATAATCTAACAGGGGTAATCAGGCCCGTATCCCGGAGGATAGGGGGAACACGTGACCCCCGAAATGAAATATAAGAATGATTTTTCCCTTTACTCCCCCATCGCTTTTTTTAGCCAAAATCGCTAAAAATTTCAAAATTATGATTAGAGTCTACTTATTCCCAAGCGCGCGGTTTAAACGCTCGATTTTTAGTCTTTATACAACCTAAAGCGTATTTTGCATCTATTTCTTCTGTTCTGCACAGGTTTTATGCAGAAAATGGCCTTTATTTAAGAGGGTGTCTATTTGATTCTCACCATGTTTTAGACATATGGGTAGCAAAATTTACGAATTGCACAGCTCTAGTGGTCATATTGACACCCCCTATTGGCCAAAAATATTTGGCGAGATAAAGAATGGATAAGCAATTTGCAATGATTTTTGGCCGTCAGTGATTATAACTTCTCTAATTTTTCCGGCGCTACGCGCCGGATGATACCTATTAATGACATTTATTTACTTTCTTGGCGACATGGAAGCACGTTTTTTGTATTCGGCAAACATTTTCCCTGATGTACAAAGACTTTTCGGGACCGTCTTTGTAGATGTACAAAGATTTTCGGGAAGACAAAATCTGCAAAAAAGGTATGAAATTCGCAAAATTTTCGGCGCTTCGCGCCGAAATGAGTAATTGTGTGTCCTATATATTTTTATAATAGCAGAAATCGCATTTCGAAAGGAAACATGTCAAATTTTTCGGCGCTTCGCGCCGTTTTAAGACGATTCTTAATGATTTCTGCCCTCATAAAACCAGGAATTAGCCAAAATACACTACCAAAGGTCGAACAACTCTGTTTTTACGACACTAAAGTCGCTACCGTACTATATCATAGTACCCAAAAATTTGTGTGTACAAAATGTACAAAGACTTTTAGGGACCATCTTTGTATATGTACAAACGGACCTTGTACAAAAAAACACTGCCTTGAAGCCATTTTCTGTTCATGTAGGTTTCAAAACAATTTTAACAGCTATTTTTGCATAGTTTTCTTCTATTTTCAATCAAAAATTTCGATGTTTCGCATCAAGTGATATAAATACAGGAAATCAAGCAGTAAATTATGCTTCTAGACGTCTATCCGCCTTAATTCCACAAATGTTCCGGCGCTTCGCGCCAGATTTTTGTTAAAGTCAAAGAAATTTAATGATTTTTTCGCACAAAATTGTCTAACATTTTAAAATTTTCAGAAAATATATTGCGTCAAGTGATTTTATGTAAAAGTATACAATGTAAAGCACCAAAAAAACGCTATTTTGCGCGTTAAGGACAAATTTTTTGATCTATTTTTGACTGTTTTTGGAAAAGCTGGGATACCCCTCCCTTAGGAAAATCCTAGATTCGCCACTGGTCCTATATATCTTTAAAATGGCAGAATTTGCATTTAGAATGGAAAAATGCCAAATTTTTCGGCGCTTTGCGCCATTTTGAGTCAATTCTTAGTAATTTTTGGCGTGAGAAACCCAGAAATTAGCTGAAATACACTACCAAAGATCGAAAACCCTCTTTTACCACACTAAAATCGCTACTGTACTATATTATAGGCTGCGAGAACTGCTATCGACAACTCGTTAGCATCATTGAAAAAGAAATTATGATTGTTCCAAAACGTTTCGTGTAGTATTTGCATTTGTTTGATTAAAAGTTGCTTGTGCCTCACCCTTTTTCATGTTCTTATCATGACACTTCTGCGTGTATTGTGTGCGTTTAAAGCATGATTTAAAACCGGGAAATTGTCCATAAATCACCCGAGAAACCCCGGGAAAAACTCGGGAATTTTATTTTAGGAAACCAGTGGCCACCCTGAACTGAGTAAAAGCTATAAAATTAGATCCACTTAAGCAGAACCACATAAATTTGGGCTAAGCTTAAATGAAAATAGCTACAAAGCCTGTAAACCTTATTGTACACTGGATAGAATTCATTTCTAAATTTTGAGGTTTTACCCTAATTTTTGAGGTTTTTTTGGCCAGTGATTTGAGGTTTTTGAAAATTTGGGTTGGCAACACTGGTCGTGCCGAGACGTCGGGTGCGTTTATTGTATGGTACGTATATGCGTTGCTATTGGTTCCTTCCTGTACTTATTGCGTTCCATTCTAATTTTTTAAATTTACAGTCGGTATTTTGGGGTTGTTTTTCATGCTGATATTACGAATTTCGCACTTGTTGTCCGTTTTAAGCACCGCACCGCAGGTTTTGGGTGAAAAAATTTACTTGTTGCTATTTTGTAAAAAATGCAAAAAAAAATCGATTTAAACTGTTTGCTATAATCGTGTGCCTTTTTGCTCATTATCCTGCTGAATAAGTCACTTTGGCAGTAATTATTTGCAGCCAGCTGCAAATAATGTGTAGCACACAGGGATCAAAAAACCCAGATTTGAAAGTTTTGAATTTTCAGTTTTTTCTGGTTTTTTTGGCTTTTTTAGGTTTTATCGGGGTTTTTTTATGGAAATGATAACTAGAGCTATATACAGTAGCTGGGAATACTTCCAACAGCCGCAAGACACGAAACAAACAAAGAGCAACAACTTTATTCAGCTAATATTGAAATCCAACAACAAAATCGATCGTTCACTGCGACTGCTACATATATGTATGTTTCTCTCTCTTCAATGCTCGGACATTACCAGATTTTAATCCAAAAATGCACTGGTCCTCAAAAAATATTAGGAAATAGGGATGAAATATCAGGCTCTTAACCATTTTTCTATAAAATTAAATTGCACACTTGCAAGTATGTTTAGAAATGATGGTAATTGTAAGCTAGGGGCTGATATTTTTGAGCATGGCCATTGTGTTGACCAGACTGAGGTTGGTTGGCCTTTACTAGTCAAAGGAACAGCAGAAAGCAAACAAAAAGAGATTGGTTGAAATACAATTTTAATCACCTACAGTATTTATTTCAGTCTATTCGAAAAATTGGTAACCTGTGGATAAAAAACCCGAAAAACCCAAAACCCAATGATTTTTTGCACCCAAAAAACACAAAACCCCAAAAACCCCAAAAACCCAGCATTGCCAACCCTGGTAGCACACAATGTAATATTATTTGCAGTCAAAAACCAGCGACCTAGACTGCCAATAAGATCGGATAAAGTGTAATATTATTCGCAGTCAAAACCAGCGGCCTAGACTGCAAATAAGGTCGGACACACTTAAATATTATTTGCAGTCAAAAACCAGCGGCCTAGACTGCAAATAATTTAGCACACTATGTTATATTATTTGCAGTCAAGGTCGCTGGTTTTTAACTGCAAATAATATTGCACTGTGTCCGATCTTATTTGCAGTCTAAGGCGCTGGTTTTTGACTGCAACTAATATTACACTGTGTGCTATATCATTTGCAGTTGACTGTAAATTATTACTGCCAAGTCACTTTAGACTGTTTTTGTTTTAATCATATGATCTGCCTTCTTAATAACTTACTGTAGTTTGCATCTTTTTTGTATTTATGTGTTTTTTCCGGACGTTGCAATAATTGCTTTGATTTGACTGTAATAAAGTATTATTATATATTAGTATTAAGTGAGCTTGCTCATTATCGTGATCAATAAATTCTTCTACACTTCGGTTCATAGGCGAAGCCCGTATTTTTCTCCAGGGGGGCGGAAATTGTTTACCCTAAAGTCGATAAAAACGTATAAAATTGCATCATAGGTGGGGTGTGGGTAAAATACTTTTTGCATGCGCTAATTTTGTCGGTGACATTTTTGACTGCCAAGATAAGCGCTTAAGCGAGTAACTTGCACTTGCCGGGTTTAGATCCTTAGACCTCTCGCCCTGCAGCGCAATTCGTTCACCACTCGGCTACGCCGCCTGATTGTGAGAGTAAATAACGAAGTTATCAGTGAACAACCGACTACGGAAGTTTCTGAGACTGCCTGAGAATTCAGATTGGTGCCAGACCGCTCGCTCCACAATTTTTGCGTTATTTATCTCAGACTTAGCCCATGCACTGGCACTAATGTTAATGCATCTAACTAAGCCTAGGCCTAGGATATTGGTGAAGATCAACCAATGGTCATCAAAGATAAAAGCCATCGTTTTAAGTAAAGCTCTAAAAAAGAAAATTCACTTTTTTATCACGATTAGGTACATATTACACTCTTATGCGCTTATCTTTGCAGTCTAAAAATGCCACCGATGGAATCTGCGCATGCGAAAATCTAGGAAAACCTTGACCAAGGGCTCCTGTGTAATTAGGCATATCTTATAGCATGTCCTATGGTTAACGGTGAGGTGTCAACCTACTTTAGGAATGCCGTAAGGAACGCTGTTTTTTCCACATGACTCAATAAATATGATTGTGTACTTACTAAATTGGAATTTTTTATTGAATCGAAGTTGTGCTGCTAATAAAAAAGTTTTCGGGCTTGATCAGACCCGTTTGCATGGAGGGGGTCATAGGGGGCACGTGCCCATCCCCCAGAATGAAATTTGAGAATGATTTTTTCCTTTACTTTTCCCGGCATTCCTATGTTTAGTTGACACCTACCTTTTGTATGTGCGCTTAGTTTGCTAGCAGTAAGCGTATGTAGAAACGCTTGGTCGCGGTTTTACTAGGTATTCGAATGCGCTGATTCCATCGGTGACATTTTTAAAGTGCAAAGTTTCGCGCATAAGCGACTAAAAGTCTAAGCATGACAAGAAATATAGGATTTGTCTGTACAGCTGTGGAAGCAGGGTTCAGGCACCAGTCAAATTCCTAAACCTAGGAAATGGTTTTAAACATCCAATGGGTTGTTATTACAAATGTCCTAGGTTTAGGTTTAGTTATGTATATTCGCATTGGTGCCAGCACATTGACTCAGCTTGAGATAATGGGGCGAAAATTGCGAAGCGAGCAGAAGCAATTTTTCCCATTTATGCCTTAGGCATAGCCCATGTCTGGCACTAATCTGAATTCTCAAACAATCCCAGATATGTACCTCCCTGATCGGTATACCAATACAAAAAGATGTTAATAAAGCTCTCTCCAATATTGAAATGAACCGGTCTTCGTCGATTGAAGACGTCGGATTTTGAATCAAGAGGTCCACGGTTTGAGTCCAACAAGCAGCAGCTGCTTTCTTAAAATGTCACTGATGGAATCAGCGCATCCGAAAACCTAGGAAAACCTAGGAAACCCGCGACCATGCGCTTCTACGTACGCTTACTGCTAGCTAACATATCGTACACACACGAGGTATGTGTCAACCAAACGCATTTCACAATTATTAATTATTACATATTTAGTCTCAAACGCGCGCTCAAAACACTTCATATTCAATCTTTAAACTATCTAAATCATATTTTGCATAGTGGGTAATACTAATGTCTTCGAGTTTTCGCAGGTTTTACGCAGAAAATGAGATCTGTGCAGAAAGCGAGAATGACAGACAATTTTTGACTATGATTAAGAGTTTAAGTGATGAAGTTTGACTATTTTTAAACAGATATCAGAACCAAAATTAGACTGATTTTATGAAAATTTCGACGTTACAATTCAGCCTTAAGATGTTTTTTCACAAAATTTTCCGTAGTAATTTCAGAATATGGTCCAAACAAAAACTGTCGAAAATCCCTGAAACATGTCACAAGAACAAATATTCCGGATATAGGTAGGTAACCTTAAAACTTGATTGAAAGCTACATAACAATTACTTTTCAAAACATCCAGGATTTGCATGAAACTATCCCTATTCGACACATTTGCAGAAATAAGCGACAAAGAGCCTGGGTAGTTTTCCTATTAAAAATTTCCTTTTTTGGGCATTTTCGACAGGCTGATCACGACTATGGAACAGTGTTTTTTGTACAAGGTCCGTTTGTACATGTACAAAGATGGTCCCCAAAAGTCTTTTTTTATATATTTTGTACACACAAATTTTTGGTTTCTATAATATGATACAGTAGCGATTTCAGTGTGGTAAAAACAGAATTGTTCGACCTTTGGTAGCGTATTTTAGCTAATTTCTGGGTCTCTGATGGCAAAAATCACTAAAAATTGTCGCGAAGCCCCAAAAAATTTGACATTTTTCTTTAGAAATATAATTTCTGCCATTATGAAGATATATGGAACACACAATTACTCAATTAGGCTCGCGCGCAGAAACTTTTTGCGAATTTTAGACCTTTTTTGCAATTGTTGTCATCCCGAAAATCTTTGTACATGTACAAAGACGGTACCGAAAAGTCTTTGTACATCGAAAAATATCTTTGCCGAATATAAAAAAACCGCGTCATGGAAATAATATTGCGAAAAATATGTGTCAGACTCACAGGTGGGCAATGCCGCGCCACCCGCGCCACCTAGTGGCGCCAGAAGGTACTTCGGTACCTTCAGAAACCCGGCTGGGTGGCGCCAGAAAAACAGTTTTTGATTGGGGGGGTAGAATTTTATGACCCAAAAATAAAAAAGTGAGAAAATGATACAACCAACCAACTAGCCAACCAACCAACCAACTAAGAGGCCCACCATCCAGCCAACTAGCCAACCAAACAACCATCCAACCGGCCAAACAACCAACCAACTGGCTACAACCAACCAACCAACTAACCGGCCAACTAACCAGCCAACTAGCCAATCAAACAACCAACCAACCACCTACTTAAACCAAACAACTAACCAACTGGCTAAACAAACAACCTACCAACCTACCTCAACAAAAGGGACCCCGGTACCTTCAGAACCAATATCCATTGCCCAGGTATGGGCAGACTGTTTGGTCGACCTAAGCGGGAGTCTGTCGGCAAGCCTAAGCCAAAAAATTACGAGGTAATGACTTAGAATATCGTGGAGCCCTACAATCTAAAAGCAGTTTAAATTGAATTCAAATCGAAATGCGAATTTTCCATTTGGGCCATAGTCTGAACATAAGCCAATTTTCTAGAGCTTTGCCACGGACCCCGTTGGGGGCGCTTGAGCGCGCCATTCCAGACCCCAGCCCTGGAAGAGAGAGTGTCCTTTGAATTCTTACTATATTTTAGGCATCTGGGTAGCAAAATTTACAAAGTGTGCAGCTCTAGTGGTAGGAAACGTCTTTTTTAATTCATCCTTTGACATACATGTAACGGCTCGGAATTTTGGGAGATGGTTCCTTGGGCCATTTCTAGGGGGGGTAATTGAACTCCAATTTACGGCCAAAAACGGCCAATAAGCACCTAAAAACGGCCAAAAAAATTGATTTTTTTCTAAACCGGGGGGGGGGTCAAAACGTTTTTGGTATTGGAGGGATGAGGGGGACTATCGACTCTAGGTGGGGGATCCCCCATTCCCCCTCCTACATGTATGTTGTTTGGCCCTATCTTATGTTCTTGAAAATTTTGGTCGTTCCCCCTCCCGAAACAAATTCCTGGATGCGGGCCTGGGCTTGATTCACCACAGTGTTGAAAGATTTTTGAATTTTCACTTTAGGTATATACATAAACATGCATTCTGTGATAGGAAGGTAAAATTTCTACATTTTCTAATGCTTCTTGCCGAATTCATTTCATTCTCGTATTGTCATGTATTTTGTTAATACAATTTTATTATGTTAATAAACGCATAGGATTAAGTACTTTACTGTTGCTTTATTAACGGCTAGCTGTAAGATTGACTTACCTAATTACGGTGGTCGATGAGTGTCATCATATGTCTTCCTGTGCTAATTTAGATAGGGTCTTAGTATACAGATAGATAAGATAATAGGTATATCTACTTAATCTTCTGTGCGGGCATCGCCGCGCTTCACTTGCTATATGAGGGCTGAAATTTGCGTAGAGCATTTTCAACGGTCAAAATTTTCTGCGATGTGCACCAGTTGAGTCGTTTTCTTGATTCATTGTCTGAAAATGCCTGGACCCGAGCCGATGAGGCCAAAAATGCTAAAAATGTTCCAGCGCTTCGCTACGAATTTATTTTTCTTTATTCCCGTTATTGAATGCGCTAGTTGGATTTAGTTTGGTTACTGTAGTGTTATTGACGATGACGACTTGTACGCCCTGAAATTGATTTGACAGCGGTGAGATCGCCATTTTTTCTGCAGATAGGATTTGTTTTAGGTATAGCATACCTGCCTATAGTTTGCATGAACGTGTATAAAGGTCGAAATATTCTACTTTTCGCTTTAATTAAATGGGTTTATGTACTTAAGCATTTTTATGAGTTGAGATGCTCGAATTCGTTCTAAAAAATTTGACACTTCGCGGGTAGGTATATACCTGTTTGATTTTATGGCCCTGCATTTGTCGTAAAAGTAAGTCACAGATGAAAATCAGGCTTAGACTGTATTCAGTAAGTCGTAGATTAACGGAGTGCAGGACAGATCCCGATGTTTGACAAAAGTTGCTTTTTTAGACTACGTATTTTTAGGCGATTTTTTGCTGATTTTGGCTAAAAATTGAAGGTCATCCACTGCTCCTTCTTAGGCATGACCGGCTACCCTCTCGTTATCTAGAACTGTTACACGTCTGTGCAAAGGTGATATCGGTGTTACAGAGGTTTGATAGAACGTGGACTATAAAATTGGTGCAGCCCACTTTTTACGAATAGTTTTGTGTAAGTATCAATCTAAATTTATGCAGCTTAATCAGAAGCTCCACTGCTTTTTGTTATTCGTATCTAGGATTGATTTTTACGGCTAAGAAGAACTGAGAATATTATTCCTCACCCGAAGTAGACCAACTCTCCAATCGTTATAAAAGCTGAGGTTTATGTTTTTTCCAGATTTTGATCAGACATGTATTTCAAGCGCTCTGTAATTTTTCTATTAGACTGCTACTTTGGCCGCTCTAATCAAAAACGGCATTCTTCGTACAAATGAGTTTTGTTTGTTTTTAAAAGTTAAGCTTGTTGTCTCCTCAGAAAATAACCAACCCATGATAGTGTTGTTTTTCGATGACACTCTTCATGTCAAGCGAACCTCGATACTCGCTATGTATTAATTTTAGAACGATGTAGTGAATGTGTCTGGAAATTTGTGTCTAATTTGTGTCCTGCACTCGAAAGTTGGTTCTGCCTGAACTGCATTTCACATCTTCGCTTTCTTATCAAAGCGTTATTCCAATTTATTTAGCTCATATATTCATCCAATATGACGTTAAAAGTGGCTCTAGAGAACGTACTTGGAGTCTGACTTAATAGTTGGTTATTAATTCTTACGATGCCCTCCTGGACAGTCTTCTCTCATCCTAAAAAACTTGAGATCTTGTGGTACTTATTTCACTGTTGCATAGGACATATTTCCCGTCCAGTCCACGGCTTTTTCTGCGTACCTAGTAAAAATATAAGATTATGCGTGCAAATAAACTCTGACATTAGTTTGCACGGTATACAAATAGAAAATTTCAGGAAAGAAGGAAAATTTGTAAAAACAACTTTTAAATAAAATTCTAACTCACTAAATTCCTTTTTACTATCAAATCCTCAAGGATTTCGGCACTTCGCAGTCAATTCTACGTATATGTTGTTTCAGTTTCTTCTCAAATTAATTGCAAAAAATGGTAAGAGCTAGATATTTAAATTCAATATTAAGATAAATGTACCTTATCGCTAACAAATAAGAATCATCTTAACTTGGTACAAAGCATGCAAATGACCTGATAATTTATTTGAACATGTGAAAATAGGGTTCGTACAGAAACCCTGCTTTATAGTATATTCTTTTAGAAATAATTGGAAAAAATTCTGACGACTATTAAGAATTGAAAGTGCCTTTGCATTTCAGTAGAAATTTCGGAGCTTTAAAACAGTCCTTAAGACTATCTCAGAAAGAACGCACTCGACACACAGTACAAGTATTCGCTTATCTGCTTCTTGCTACCTAGTTTTCTTGCTTAGCTTGCTTCGCAATCGTTATTAATCCCCGAACATTTCTAAATGTTGTTTTCTCGAGGTACGCATTACGACTCAATTTTTTATATGCAATAAACATATTTTTCGCATCTTTTTCATAGGATTACTTATGATATATAATCCTTTAGGCTCTAATTATGCTTTATGTAGCTTGTCTACAATAAGTGCATATCTTGTACTTCCTATAATAGATATGCTCCAGCATATGCAAATTTTATCTGAAGATTTAGCAATGTATTGATCGAGGCGGGCTGCGCTTAGTGCATTACCTTATTGATTCTTTATACTTTCCTTTCAGTGCAGCAGAATTGCAGTTTTACAGTGTGAATTAGGAATATCTGTGTACCGTTTCGGCTACTCTAGCATTCAGTATTAGTTTATCTGCAAACTATAGTATACGTTAGCAGTGATCGTATGGGGAACCCGTCCCCGACCCCGAAAAATCCCAACCCCGATCCCCGACCGGGGGCAAGATTTTTCGAGTCGGGATTGAATCTTTTTTCGGGGGTTAAATATAGCATTTAATTTTTTTGGTACATAGGAGAAGGAAATTCGGTCAAATGCTTCCTACTCTTCTCGAATCGCATAAATCACATTTAAATCTGGACGCTGTTTTCTGCCTAATTTTTTCGCTAATTGTGATATCTCGTAACGCATGATCTGAATTTCTAATTAGCGGTGTTCGGTTACATTTTCTCATCATGAAAAAGTCATTTTTGAGACCTGGGGATACTCTCGCTCAAATTAATACTTTGGCTCAATATTACTCGCGTCAAATTATTCCTTCATCCATGTGAGCTGATACGCTGCTGCTTCTGTTTTTCATCTCTAACTTGCATGCTGTTTATACGAAGTGCTCTTTATCAAGCTTATCTCGAAAACGGCGACGAAAAAATGTTAAGGTGCTTCGGAAAATTTTCTAATTATTATGTCAGCTGCTTACTATTTTTACGTACACATGGTCACTACGTAATCAGCGCGATTCCTAACCCTACTTGCCTTAGGCTGTTGATTACCTGCGTGATGCTTTTAAATGTTTTGTGCAGAAGTTTTTGTGCCCTTTTTCCTTTTGCCCATTGTTTATGTTATTCAGTTCATTATTACTGAAATGTAATTCATTTTCCATGCCAACGTAGTTTAATAAAGTAAAACTGGAATTCAGACGGTTGTACTTGTATAGTCAACATCGGGTGTTTTTGAGCTTTGATCGTATTTGGCCGAATAGTAATTAACAACGATGTTCCCTTTTTCTCGTTCCATATTTTTCAAATCGACGGCTTTAAATTCTGTTCATTTTCTCTTGCCGTGATCTATGTTACTGTGCACATTATACATTATCACTTTTTCAGTTTGCGATATATGTGTTGTTACTGTTGAGTACTGTCATGTTCTGTGTCTGTTCCGTAGACGCGAGTTTATAGAAATTGGGCTCAAGGATGAACGCACGCATTGGTAATGCGTCTTAGATTTTTTCTGAGAAATGAATGTGGGCCTCTGATGTATATTTAATTAAGATTTGATTATTTTGTGATGGACAAGCCGTAAAAAAATTTGAGTCAAAACAATTGATGCGAGCAATAAATAACATTTTCGATGTTTTCTATCAATCACTGTCCTCATAGGTGCACAAGTTCAGCAGGGTCGGCAGGGGTGAAATTCTAAAATCCAAAACAGTTAATTTCAGGTTCACGATTTTTCGCTAACAATCAAAATGGTCAAAATAGCCGATTAAACGTTTTTTCGTGGTAATACCGCATTTTCAAAGCATTTTTATTCTATTTTGACTGCATTATATCAATTTTAACTCTAAAAAATGCAAAAATTGACCCATTTTGGAGGCTTTTTTAGTTGAAAGTATTTAAAAATACTAATGGCGCGAAGCGCCGGAAAAATTTTGACATTTTAACTGCTTTTGATCTCAAAAATGATTCAAAAACGCTCCATCGGCTCAAAATCGCCAGACAGCACCTGTCCGGCGGACCCTTCAGGAAGGATATATACCCCCTCTCATCCCCTATGTGCAAGTATGACTATTCTATCGATTTGCAACAAGAAATTGCGATAAAACGAAAAAAATTAAAATGAAGGTCTGCGGGTTTTTTGGCTTCATTGAATCCGATTCCTGAAAAAACCCTTTCGCTCGCCCATCAGTTCTCGCAATGCTAAACATTCTTGGGGTCTTAACGTTACGATTTTAACGAATTCACACTTATTTTAGGCTGGCGAGGTGATCAATATTTTATATGTATTACTTAATCCATTTTAAACATACGTACCTACTCGTATTGAAAGTCAATAGATCAATACGATTCTAGTCAAATATCCATTGCTGCACAGAATAAGTCTGAGAGAAAGGGATTATATATTTCAGACAATTTCGAAATTCTTTGTCATGAATTTGCCAGATTGCGCTATCGCTTCATTTCTCCAAAAACTAATTATGTTCTTGTTTTGTTACGTAGTGAAAACACGCTACGTTTTGTTCCACCATGCATATATAGGAGCAAACACGCACATATTTCTGTTGTAAGCACTGTGTTAAAGTATGCTTGTTACGTTTGACTAAAGTTTGCAGCACGACCTATCCGGCATTTTTTGTTGGTGGTAAGACCTAATTTTTCACGCCTTGTCATTCGTCAGGCTGAAACGAGCGCATGAGCCGCCCTAAATATTGATACTCGTATGTAGAAATGCATATGCTTCCCTGAGGATTTTTATCACATTTGCAGATGAATAAAAAAATGAAAATTTGCAGGGTAGACAAACAAGCTTGTATATTAAACAAAGCTCTATTTATCTGCCTAACACGAATTTGCTTTCAGGCATTCTTACTACAGAAATAAGACGCAACCGTATTTGAATTTTAAAATTATTTGATGGGAATACAACGCATATCAAGTTATTTTTTCGATCGGAGAAGGTGGTAGCAGCTATTAAGTGAGTTGATTCGGGCAGTGCTTAGAAGAAGAGTCGTAATGTACTCATGGTTTAGAAAATCGACAATAATTCAGTCAGATAAATACGTAGTATTTCGTGTATTTATATATTTTTCACAAATATGTTGCGGGTATTTATACGAGCATTATACGTACACTTCATCAACACATAGATGCTTGCGTCACGCTGACATTTGATTCGGTTGACTATTTTATTTTTAAATCTTTTTTCATACGATCTAAAAACTTCGAGTTTATCAAATTCGGATTGTTATGGCATTAATTGAGAAGCTGGCATATTTGAATTTTGCGCTCTGAAGGCATAAACAGTAAATTTTCTGCAAAATAATGAACTTCTTATTTCGTCATTGGGATTGGGTTTCTAGGATTAAAGAATTCTGTGGAACCTTGGTTTAAAATCTGAAAATTTTCTGCTTCTTTGCGTCGCTTATTTGTACGTGTTGTCGTTTTAATCATTAAATTTGAAAGCGATTCCTTTTCATTTATATCGAGAATTTATTTGGGTAAAATCTAAGGTATCTATAAAATCTGTATGCCTAAAAATGCGTACAACGTATGGTACCAGTACCGTTGCAGCCTAAATAAATTATAATACTGACTTTTATAATATACGAGTATATGTACCTACGTAGCTGCGTCTATTAATGCTTTTGTAAATGTTTAAATACAAAAGATAAATCGATTGCCACTTCGTGAATCTCACTGAGGTTTTCTTTTTCTAATATTTTAAGTTTTTAACTTTAAAATCAATGTCTTATTAATGTTGGCGAAAGCAGTCGAATTCTCAGGAAAAAAATTAAGCGTAAGAAAGGCCATATTCAAGGTATAATTCTTTTCTTATATCTATAGTCCTGCGTATTACTTGATTGAATCCAAGCAATGCACACCATTCGAAATTGAAATTGTAAAATGTTCTATTTAGTAAAAAAGTGCGAATTCTATATGGATCTGAGCATACATATATCACAGGTGGTCCCCGCTTCTTGGTGGTAGTGCCTATCTTCCAAAGCTGGGATTTTATTTTATTCCCCGACTTTTGCACAAAAGCTTGCGTTTTAGACCATTTTAGATCGTTATTGTACCAGTTAATTTACCAAAAGAACCAAAAGCTATTTTTTCTCCTCTCCGCTGAAAACGGCCGACTACTCTCGAGCCAAAACTTTAGACCTTTACATGAATGGATCTGCGAGCGGAACAATATTTCAATCATACGATCGCGACATCGTGCCTTATTTTCCCATTATTGAAATAAACAAGCGACTCGCAGGATGACGATGGACAATCATTCATCTGCTATTGCGCCGATATCAATCATGTCGCTTCAAGCCATAGTTGGAGACATTTTCTTCATTTTTTCAAATCTACTTCATGAATTCAGTTTGTCAGTCGAATAAATTGTCAGTTTGTGAAAAGTGAAAATAGTTCGGTGGAATTCAGTGCAGGAGCCCCAATGAATTCCGCAGATGCTAACTGCGCTGAGGACGGTCAGCAGAAAGCTGATAAAGATTTGGAAGCATCTTCTGATAAGGACTCGGAAGCATCTCCTTTCTTGACTTGCGAAGAAAAAACGCCATTATTGACCGAAAAATCAGACGAAATAAGTTGCTACATACACGTGAGTTACATTACGTTCATATACATAGCTATACATGTAATGGCTCGAAATTTCGGGCTGTGATCCCCGGCCATTTTTTAAGGTGATGAAGGTTTAATGACTTCTAATTTTTGGCCAAACACGACCAGAAATACTCGTAAAAGCGGCCAAAAAACGCAAATTTATATTTTCAAAAATCAGGAGGGTTCAAAAATTTTCTGGCCTTCAGTGGACGGTGGGACGACAAAATTTGAGTAGTAGATTTCCTCCTCCCTGTTACATGTACGTACCTATTTAGCTGAACAAATATCATTATTAATTTGACTTAAAAGTTGCAAAAAATGTCAAAAAGTATTACAAGTGTATGGGCCGCATTCTCAATTCAAACAGTATGGCTTGATTCTCATTGAACGATCTTATCTATCCAAAAATGTCCTTTTTAGAACAAATCCTTAATACTTCAGTGATTTATCCAGTTTTCAGTATTCAGATTCATATCGTCGCTCATTTTTAAATCGGTGTTTTACTTGTCTCTAAAATTTCTGCTGTAAATTTTAGCAAAGAGAAGAAATCGCTATTGAAGTGAGCACGGTTTCCAGTGTAGAATATATGGCTAAAATTTTTGTTTGCACTGTCTTATATTGTTGCACAAAAGTAGTAACCTTTTTTCGAAAAAATTGCAAGGAGAAAGACAAATATTTTATTAACTATTGTCATTTCGCTTGTTTTATTATACTTTGTGTAGGCCATTTTTTCAATAGAATTATATTTTTCCCGTGAAAATCTTGCAGGAGAAAATGGTTATGTTACAGAAAACCTTATACATAAAATCACGCAAAAAATGACCGAAAGATGGCCTAAAATTGTCGGAAATATCAAACGCAGTTGAATGAAAATTTTTAGACACTCTATTTGAAGATACCTAAAAATACATCTTTATTGGTGTTTGAGGTTCCAACATCCCCATCCCCCGCAAAAAGTTTTTGCCCCCTACCTGTATAAAATTTTTAACTTTCAGAATTTTCGTTACCCTGGAATTCGTTGAGAATGCTCGTTTCAAAGCGTTTTCTTAGCGATCTTTAAGTTGAAAAGTGACAGTTTTTTGGGTTAAACAACCATTTTTGACTACATTTTATTGAATTTTCGGAAAACGTTTTTGCGTTTTTGTCGTTAGACGTTCAGGAAGAAAGAAAATCGCCAGGAACGCTAAAAATAATTTTTTTAATGCGTATCCATCGTTTTCGAGCCCAAAAAGGCACTTCAGTAACATTTTTCAGTTTCGCTCCTCGCGCTCAGAATATCTGCGCTATGCATATGTGGTTCTTTCTAAATCACAATGCTTTTTCTGACACGAAAGTGAGCTGCAAGCAAATTTGTTATATTTCTTGTTTGGCAAGTAAAATTGCATTTACACGGGAAGTAGTCTATTTTTTGAATTTATTTGTATTTATACGAGTAAATTTTTTATTTGGCTATTTTTTATTTTGAAAATGAAAATATTTATAGGTTTTCATGACAGGCGGAAATCATCAAAAAATTGAATACCTATCCATTTTTCGCTTGAAAAATCTATCCTCGATTAGCGTGGTATTCTGGTTGTTTAGGTTCTAGCTACCTGTTTGAATCAGTGAATATGCTTTGCCATTTGTCAAAGTCCAAGGGTGGTGTTTCTGAGAATTTCTCTTTGATCGACTGTAAAATAGGTTAAGATGAATATGTAAAATAAAAAATTATAATAAAAATTTAAAAAAATAAAAATAAATAGAGAAAAATAAAAAATTAACCAGAAAATTTAAACTTCGAATAAATTTTGAAAATTTATTGGATGAAGTTCAAGTATTATCGATTTTTTGAAGCAATATGCTAAGAAATCGGCTACTTTATTTTATGTAGAGAGAAAATCAAATGCGAATTAATACGATTTGGTAGGCTCTTATCACTCATAGGCATAGGAGGTAAGAGAAGGGGTATTAGTCATATATGTAAAGGCTTGAAATTTCGGGAGGTGATCCCTGGCCATTTTTCGAGGGGATTCTGTCCATTTGGGAGTATATGACCTTCAATTTTTGGCAAAAACGGCCAAAAAACGCGTAAAAACGGCCCAAAAATTGAATTTTTTCTAAAAATGGGGGTCAAAAATTTTCGGCTTCTGGGAGGAGGGTAACGTCCGACTTTGGGTGGAAGGATCCCCCTCCATCCCCCTGTTATATGTATATATTACCTCAAGCTAATGTTTTGGAAGATCAGATACTGTCAGGCGATTTTGGGACAACGAAAGGTACTGTACGACAAATGTTGAGCTTAAAAGACCAAAAATTCTACCTGAAAACCGTAAAAATATCAGAATTTCCCGGCGCTTCGCGCCAGACTGATAAACTTTCATATTTTTTATCGCTAGAAAGTCAAAAACTGAATAAACTTCATTAATTAGGGTCAAGAAACTCAGTCTACCGCACGTAACGCGCTATTGCGCTACATTACATTACCCATAAATTTTACATGTACAGAATGTACGTTGACTTTTGGGGACCATATTTGTACTAGTGTGAACAGACCCTGTCCAAAAACAATGACCACAATTTACTGTATGACTATTTTTGAATTTCACCCCTTCTGGCCACATCTAGCTCGCCCATGTATGGTTATTTTTAATTATTAAGTCAAAGCAGGCATGCAAGAGGTTCATTTTCCCTTGAATTTGCATTCACTTCCCTGCACGCACCCACTCAAGGATTACGTTGTCAACTTTAGTTACGCTAATACAATAATGAAGACCACGGTATTAAAGATTACAAGATTACAGTAAGTGTGTCAAATTGTATTTGCGCCTCGAATATCCGCTTGTTGACACGTATCCAACGGTTCCCTCAATTCGCACGCGCACGATTCAATCGTATTGGGCGATCAAGCTATCACCTTATTGCCCAAAATGCTCACCGAACCGTCAGATTTGCACGGATTGTTATCAAAAAATCCGCCAAGGCAATCTAGAACGTTTTTTGACGACCTTTCTAGCCCTTTCAAAATTAATGCTACAGTATGCCCATCGGGAAATTGCGCAATGGTGCACAGCGGTGTTAAAGAAATCTCGCGAGTTAAGGATGACATTAAGTTGTCCCCATCAGTTAACGGACCTTGTAAATCTTCTTCCTTGTACGCCATGCAGAAAACGCTAAAATACGGGTAAGGATGACAAAAAATGAAATTGCCAAGCTCATATATTTAACGCAGGCTCTAATAGTTAGTATTACATTGCTTAAGCAGGATTTCCGTACGATAGGCGATTTCGGTACTTTCGTTTACTTTAATCTTACAGGTAAAGCAATCCGGAACGAGAATACCGGATTAAGGCTGTATTGGGATATTTGGGTAGGGCCCAGATTCTTGATATCAGCATTCCCCGGCTCCCTGGCCACCCTGTACACGCGCATCTACGGCTCATAGTTTCAGGCACGTAGCTGGCCGTCCTATTTTGGAGGGGCAACACCAATTTTTGGGGGGACTAAGCCCTAAAAGGCCAAAAATAGCACAAAATAACGTTTAAAATGACCTGATTTTTCTGAATTTTGGGGGTCCGAACCTCCCCCATTCCCCCAGAGATAAGTGCCTGCATAGTTTAAATGTGATGTGGCGTTCCCGTACGCGCGTTGCTCGAGAAACGTCTAAGCTGATTGAAAATTATTTTTTAACACGAAAATATCCGAAAAATTCTCGAATTCTTTAAATTTCAGATAGAGTGAGATTTGTAGGCTGAGACTTACACCTTGCTAATTATTCGCATTACACTATGCTATTTTATTTTCCTTGCGACTTTGTTTTACCCTTATGTTTTTTCCGAATAAAGTATTAGTATATTAGTATATATTTGTAGTATAACGCCGATGCATGGATGTACGTGGTCAGGGTCGGCAGGGGATGGGGGAGTAAATCCCAGAAATCCCAACCAGTAAAATTTAGTGTTTACAATTTTTGTGCTACGAAAATGGTTAAAATAACCTATAAAACGCTTTTTCATGGTAATGTCAAATTTTTGAAAGCATTTTTAGTCCATTTAGATTGTCGCTTTTATGACTAAAAATGTAGAAATTGATCAATTTCGGACCCGTTTTTAGCAAAAAGCACATAAAAGTATTAATCGCGTTTGCCCTCAAAAAAGTGATGCAGAAGAACAGAAAACGTTCCGTCGGCTCAAAATCGCCGGCCAGTATCTGCCTGGCTGACCCTCTAGGGGTAATAATACCTCTCACCTCTGTGTGCATGTTTGCGTCGTTGCACTTGTTTAGATGTGTATACCTAACCTGGCTATGTCTCCTTTAGGAGAACTGCTATTTGCATAGCTTAGGTAATTAGGGATTTGTATGTAAAGATTATTTAGCTTTTAAATATAAGAAATCTGTCACATAGTTAATGCTAGTCGTAATCTGGACGATTTTATGCGTTAATCGCCGTCTTAGAACCCCAAAACTACCCTTCCAGTTTGAATGTTCTAAAATTTCCATATATAAACAATATGCTTATTATCATGTGTATTCTATCTAAGTGCTTGTTTATCTTAAACCCGAAAACCGTTTAGGCTTAAGCAATTTTATGCAAAAAATAGGCGCCGCGCGTAATTAATCGTACTGATTGTTCGTTATCTCTTTTAACGTCCGGACTTTTTTACATTATTTAAGTTATTTGAACGACGTAGTAGCAGCTGAGTCAAGGAAGCATAAATCATGCATTTTTTCATTCAACGTTTTATAGAGAATCGGATGTTTAGATTTGTAACGCTGCGCTTTATTCGGGGTAAAACTGTGTGTTTGAATAAAGTCGGACTTACGGTAAAGAATTTCCGCAATCCGTGAATGCAATTCTATTGCTATATTTTACCTTGGGCTATACGAACTATGTGAAACGTTTATTACTAATCACAAGTCGACTTGGATGCGCTAAAAAATAGCAGCGAAAAATTTAAGGAAAATCTTCGAGGGGGTGAAAACGCATCTCTATATTAAAACATTCTATATTAATATATATGTATGTGTGTGTGTGTGTGTGTGTGTATATATATATATATATATATATATATATATATATATATATATATATATATATATATATATATATATATATATATATATATATATATACAGGGGCGTAACCAGGATTTTATTTCGGGGGGGGCCCAAAATTTTTGAAGTCCTATATCTCGGGAACCATTAGGAGATACGCGAAAATAATGGCATTTTTGAGCGTTTCTCGACAAGATCTATATTATGGTGAAGTAAAAAATTTAAAAAAATTCAAAAATTTTCTTGCTTTATTTCAAATTTGGATATAAAAAATCTATCTTTTAACCTATCGGTATGACTAATTTCTCAATATCAAATTAAAGCTTGACTACAAAACATTTCGAAATTCTTTTCTTTGCATTTAAATTTGCAGTTTTGTTAAGAAAACTAATTCAGAACATAATAAATCGGCGCGAAGCGCCGAAAATTTTGACAAATTCGCTATTTTTAAGTAAAATCTGGGCTTCTAAGGTAAGAAAAAACATAGAACATAAGAAATCCGGCGCGAAGCGCCGAAAATTTTTGACAAATTCGTTATTTTTAAGTAAAATCTGGGCTTTAAGGTTAGAAAAAAGATAGAACATGAGAAATCCGGCGCGAAGCGCCGAAAATTTTGACAAATTCGCTATTTTTAAGTAAAATCTGGGCTTCTAAGGTAAGAAAAAACATAGAACACAAGAAATTCGGCGCGAAGCGCCGAAAATTTTGACGAATTCGTTATTTTTAAGTAAAATCTGGGCTTTAAGGTAAGAAAAAAGATAGAACACAAGAAATGCGGCGCGAAGCGCCGAAAATTTTGACGAATTCGTTATTTTTAAGTAAAATCTGGGCTTCTAAGGTAAAAAAACATAGAACATAAGAAATCCGGCGCGAAGCGCCGAAAATTTTGACGAATTCGTTATTTTTAAGCAAAATCTGGGTTTCTAAGGTAAGAAAAAACATAGATCATAAGAAATTCGGCGCGAAGCGCCGAAAATTTTTGACAAATTCGTTATTTTTATGTAAAATCTGGGCTTCTAAAGTAAGAAAAAACAGAACATGAGAAATCCGGCGCGAAGCGCCGGAAAATTTTGAGTTTAGAAGCTAAAAGTGTGCTGAAAACGCATTATGGCTGTCCACAATCCGTTTCCACTTCACTGGAAGAAAAAAGCAAAGGGTCCCCCTTTGCTTTTAAAAAATTATTTTTATATTTCGGGGGGGCTCGGGCCCCCCCCCGCCCCCCTGGTTACACCCCTGTATATATATATATATATATATATATATATATATATATATATATATATATATATATATATATATATATATATATATATATACGCATCTCTATATTAAAACGCATCTCTATATCTCTATATTTTTCACGCACCTCTATATCTGTCTTTCTTTCTTCTTTTTTTCAATATTTGCTTGGTTATTTATTTTTTTATTTTTTTATTTTTTTCCTTTTTCTCCTCAATTATCTTCTTTTTGTTTATTTCTACCTCTTAATGTGTGTAGCCTGTCTGCCATTTTCATGGGTGAAAAACTTTCAATTTTCAAGAATAACTTAAAAAGTCGTACTTTTTTGTTCGCCTTTCAAAAATAAACTTACTTTAGATTTAGGTTCGACGAAATATTTCCGTCCATAATCATGAGTCGCAAAAACTTGAGATAAATTTGAAAGAAATGTCAATTTCTAGAGTCTGCCGACTTTACATCGTGAAACCTCTGGCCCGTACCTTTTCTCTCTTCCTGTGCTATGCATTCGTGTATAGATTCTTGACGCCCATACATGATCTTGGGATTTTTTGAAATTCTTAAAAAATTTCTAAAAAGCTGTAGAAATAGATGCTTTCTAAGCGTTTCTAGCTATCTATTTGCTCAAAAAGGCCAAATTTTTGGCGCTTCGCGCCTTTATACTCATGTTTTGACTATGTTTTGTTCGATTTGTTCCGACTTTTTTCGAATTTTTTTTACGTTTTTATGCTCTGGAAAGATAGAGCAACGTCAAAAACGCTGAAAAACGATATTTTTGACGCGTATTTACCATTTTTGGACCAAAAAAAGCACACTATTATTTACCCCCCCTTCCCCAGAATTCCCATGCTGTGCATATATATATGGTGACGTCCCTTGCATTAAATTTGATGTATACATATCTATTTAGATATTTATTTATTTATTTATTTAAAAGTATATTAATTTTTTAGTTCGCCTTGTAGCGTATATTTCCGAATCATATCTTTAGTAAAGCGGATTTTCCATGCCTTGGTTGTCAGCGACATGAGTCGCTACATGGAATCGTGCTTCTAAAGCCATTGCCTAGTAGCAAGGCACCCGACGCTTCGTGTAACTGCCGGTTCAGTTACAGTCAAAAACATTGGCCTGTACATTATTGTTCCGCAGTAAGTTCATACGATCGCAATTACTGTTGAATCTTGATTAATTGAATTTTTTATCTCCAGAAAACTGATTATTAGTCAAATAATACGAAAATATATTAGGCTTTAAAGTGTAAATGAAACGATATGCACATTACTTACATACACATCCACCAGGGGGTAATCCGGATTTTATTATGGAGGGGGATTAGAAATTTGCAGTCATAAATTCGTATATCTCGGTTAGGAGTTACACGAAAATAATGGCATTTTATTAATTTCCGCCCCATTTCAAACTCGAATACAAAAAATCCATCTTTTAAAGTACTTGGAATTAAGATCGCTTTTGTCTTGCAGATTAGATTTGGAGTGTCCTTTAAATTCTTGAATTTTCGCCAGACAACAATTGTTTTTTGTTGCATATAATTGGAGATTGATTTATTGATTGATGAATCGAAAAATAAGAAATTTGTACATACAGGGTGGGCCAAGAAAGGCTACTTTCAAGTGTTAGCGGCCATAACTTCGGTAATTTTGGATGTAAAATTTTAATTTCAATCTCATTCCTTGATAAATCGTTCAGAAAATTGTGGACATTTTTCAGCTGTTCGGGTGCTACGCCTATTTGTGTACACCCTACCTCAATATTGTTTAAACCCCGAAAGCTTGTTCGCTCACATCAACAATTTTCTTACCCTTTTCACGATATTTTGCAGTTTTTGCATTTAGTAGGAAGGAGTACCCACTCCAGGGTTCAGTCAACGTGCTAATAATTTTTCCGACTGGAGGTATTGTCAAAAAAGGGTACCAAATACACTGTTTTTTTTTGTAGCGCGGCGCAAAGGAAACCCGCCCTGCGCTAATGGGACATTTCGTTCATTAGCGCCATGCGCAAAGGCTTTTTTGGGCAAAAAATTAGAAATTTAAACATTTTATATTGCATTTTGATTTTAAAATTTTTAAAATTTTTTCGGCGCTTGGCGCCGACTTCTTAAGAATGAATTAATTGTGTTTGCCAACCACCGCTTTCCTGTTTCATCATAAGCGAATCCCTGCTTTAGCATCTTTGCAGTAATGAATCCTTGTTTTTGTGGTGCATGGTGCCAAATTAATTGTTTTCATTTTAAATTTATCTTTGAAATAGCCCAGCCTTGAGATACACATTGAGAAGATGCCAAAATTTCGGGCGCTTTGCATCTAATTATTGGTTTCTGTATAGCGGTTGCATTTTGCAATACACGAAAATTGAGTGCAAACTGCAAAGACAGCTTGAAGAAATCGCTCAGTCTAGTATAGGCAAGGCAATGAGAAATCAGGTATCAAATTGATATTTTTACCATTAGATTTCTTGTTCGAGTTGGAACCAGTAGTAAGAATTTTTTAAATTTCTTGCCAGAATTTATTGTCAGTCAGCAGTACATGGAGCGCATCAGAAGTTCAAAAATGCCCTTATTTTTGCCTATCGCCAAGCATTTAAAGGTTTTTTGGTGCGCTAATGAGAAGCTCCGCGCGCAAACGCTCTATCCTGGCCATTAGCGGCTGCGCAAATGGGGGTGGCGCTAAAAAAAAAATCCCTGACCAAATACTCATTAGTAAGAAAAAAATGTAGAAATCATGGGGTTTAAAAAGTATCAAAGTAAGGTATAAAACAACCGCCGCAGCGCACAAACGACCAATAAATGGCCCAAAATTTTTAGGAAAGTTAAAAAAACAAATTTTTATCTGTTGAACGCAACTATAGTCTATTCCATTCTAAATGGCTCATTTTTGATTTACGGCTTCTTACTGTAGCAGAATACTTTACAGTTTAGGTTGTTGCGGTAGTTTGCTAGATGCGCCTATGTTAAGCAAGGCGTATTAAACATCAATTAGAAGAGTTTAAAGCAACCAGCCGCTACGAGAGCATAATTGAAGAAACCATTTGTGCAATGAAACGCGGTTTTAGCGAAAATGGGCCGTTTGGAAGGGAATGGTCTATAGTCTCAAAATTTTATGTTATAATTAAGCCAAGTATTGGGGGTGTAGCCCTTTTCGGCCCAGCCTGTATATGTCAATTTTTCCGTGCTTACACATACGCGCACGCACACACACACACACACACACACACACACACACACACACACACACACACACACACACACATACACACACACTCACTCTTTCTCACATTGATCTTTGGACTCCAATCCCAGACTTATTACTCATTTATCATTAGCCCATTTTTGTTTCAGATTCTGTGAAAAAACGGATCAGGCAAACATTCCCCATCTACTCGTACATACGATAATTAATCGAAATAAGCTTGACAGCTGACATTTGAAAATAATCCTTGAGCCTTAAAGCTTCCATAGTAATTTCGAAATGTCTTCTCTTTGGATAACTAGTAATTATTTGTGTGAGCACGGCTGTTTTTCGTTTTTTACATAATTGCGGAATTTTCGGTTAAGCATAAGAAATTTATTAATTAGCGGTTTCCCTTCCTTGACGCAAATGCTTTTTTTTGCTTAAAAATATTAATTATTCACGCGTCTGTAGTGCTAGCGAAAATTTTTTCTGAGAACCTAAAAAACAGTTGTCTGCCTGGCTTAAATTGTGGTCACGCTGTGCTTGATGATCAGTTTTTAATTAGTTTATGAGGCTTTAGTGGTAAGCAAATACAAAGCCAATTCCCTTCCTGACATTCAAATTAGCCTGGAACTTCAAACAAACAAACTTAACACGAGGCTGAAAGTGTTCAAATCGGGGTCAAAGCCTGATAATTTAGATGTATACGGGCATTAATATGAAATTTTAAGACCGATTTTAGCGTTAGATTGTGGGCACAATCTCATTTTCGTATCATTTTGCATAATATGTGAAAGATGATCTATCCTTGAACAAATTAAGCGCATTGAATTCGTAGGATCACGCCTCTTAACGATTAGACATCAAATATGATATAATCAGACTTATTTTAATCAATTAAGCCAATAAACTTGTAATTCTGCAATTATAAACAATTTACAAGTATTCATTCTACGGAATATAATTCTAATTATTCGGCTAAATAAGACCTTACCTTGAGGTTAGGAGTTTTGTGTATTTATTATCATTATTACTATTTTTATTTTTATCATTATTATCTATGTATACATCGTCATACTGGTATGCGGCGAATAAGAACTGGGCACATATATTACATGACCACTGTTTTCTTTCTTTGTACAAAACAACTTCGATTTTTTGTACAATCGTAAATCGGCTAAAAATGCCTATACTTTGTGTACAAAGATGTACAAAGATCGCTCCAAAAATCTTTGTGCTCGTCTCGAAATCTTTGTCCCGTACAAAAATAAAAAACAGTGCATATGACAAATGCCAGCATGGAGATCATACATACATGAACAGCTCTATTTTAATGTGCACAATACAATAATGTGCGCAATACAATCTGTTGTATTCTTGAATTCAGTCGGTAGTTAAGTGGATAATTCGAAATCGCGCCGCAATAGTAACAATACTATTCACGGCCAGGATGGGTATTTTTTCTTTAATTTTTGTTTTATAATTTTACAAGTTTATCTTTTAATACCAATACCGTGTAGCTTGATTTGCTATTATTTTGTACACCGGAATTTCAATCAATACAAAATATTGCAATCAATATGTTTAGTTTCTGAACGTTTTTTGTTTAAATATTGTTCCTCTCTACTGTTTTCTTTTTTTGGTCGGAAAAGTTGAATTTTTTTCAGTCGAAAATCGGCCAAAAACTGTCTACGCTTTGTGTACAAAGATGTGCAAAGGTCGCTCCGGAAATCTTCGTCTGAGCCTCAAAATCTTTGTCCCGTACAAAAATAAATAATAGTGCTCCTCTCCGATGGCACTCGTTCTCCCGCATGCGCGCACTCAGGCAGGGTAGGAGTATTCACTAAACAGTATAATAGCTATGCAATAAATAACTAACGAGCAGACCTGCTCAGCATGGGAATTTAGGGGTATAAAATCAAATAATTTTCCTAAAGTGTTTTTTAGGCGCAAAAACGGTACGCAAAAAATATAGGAAACGTTCGAATCAGTCGAACAAAAAATAGTCAAAAAACGAGCATATGGCGCGGAAAATTCGACAATTATGAGCAAATAGATGGCTAAAAAAGTTTAAAAATATTTTCTATTAATTTTTTGGGCAAATCGCGAGTTAGTGCTGAGGTGATAAAAGTTTCTTTTGGGGGTAAAAAACTTTTGCGAGGGGGTGAAAACCCTCAACCCACAAAAGATCATGTAGACTAACAAGCAATTTTGTCTCCACAACAGTATCGATTTCGACATATTACCTTGAACGCTACTTAGTTACGTATGATAGAAATTCCGACGATTGTTACCCCCTGACCACATATTTTGAATTTCTTTCATTCCTGTCTGCCCACTATCGGTGGACAGCACCGAAATTCTAGGGGTGCAAGATTTTTCAAAGATCAAAAAAATGGCCTTAAAAAATGGTGATGTGGCGGAAAAACGCCATTTTTCAACGTTTATCATCGAGCACTTTCCATTGGCATCCAAAAATTGCGAGAGAAAAAAACGAAGAAAAATTTCGAAAATTGAATTCTGAGGGGGTTTTGGTTTCTGGGGGCAGGGGGTGGTATTTTGGTTCCTCGAGGGGTGGTGCTCTACCTCCCCACGCCCAGGTGTGCTGCCCACTCTGATCATATAAAATTATATTACGCTGTCCAGAAAATCATGAACTCGCAATCGTGTCTCGATTTCATTACTTTACAATCTTAGCCAAAGGCTTTAAAAGATGACATTGGCGAACGAAAGATTAGCTTGAAAGACTTTCAAGAGTACGGATCGATGTGTCAATGGTGTGGTCAGACTTTCGGCGAGCAACAATCGACCCGCGGCGGCCATTGCTCTTGGAGCCGAGCCAACTCGGGTCTATTGCATCCTTGTCACACAACTCCGTTGATCTCCATGGGGGTCCCGAGCCCCCATTCATCACTCGTTTTAGCGCCTTCAGACTCCTGCCATTCGTGTGAGTAAATATAGAGATAGGTAGAGAGGAAAAATGGGTGATCCTTCGACCAAAGTCGGACCATAGTCGTGATCCCCCATGTTTCGGCGTAAGCTACATTTTAAGCCATCGGGGAGCGCCGAACTTTCTTTCTTTTACTCTTTCTTTTTTACAAACCAGTTATTTTATACTCGGATCATACATGTACACAGGGGTGAGGGGGTATTATCCCACTGAAGGATCAGCCGGACAGGTATATACTGTCCGGTGATTTTGAGCTGATGGAACGTTTTTTGCATCATTTTTGAGGTCAAAAGCAGTAAAAACAACAAAACAATTTTCGGCGCGTCGCGCCAGATTAGTACTTTTACTCGAAAAGCGCCCAAAATTGATAGATTTTTGCATTTTTAGTATTAAAAGTGATACAATGCAGTCAAAATGGATCAAAAAAATGCTTTTAAAATGCGAAATTACCCAAAAAAAACGTTTTATAGGCTATTTTGACCCTTTTGATCACTAAAATAACAAAAAATCGTGAACGTATGTGTACTGTATAAAACATAGACGCAATATGTGCTTAAAAAGTTGCATATACTTCAGCATATATGCAAAAAGCCTTTCAACTAAATTCAAAAGTTGTAAGAGTAAGCTATATTTTGCATAGGTATTAAAATGTGTTTTCCTTTTCATGGAAAAGAGAATTAAAGGTACGAGCATCAGACGTTAAACTTCATATTACATTTTAGACGACAAACACTCAATATTCAAATTTCAAAAATCAGGCAGCGTGTGTTTAGAATCCTTTCGAAATTTAGATATAGAAACTTAAGGTGGAAGCTTCAATCAAGCAGGGCAAGCTACATCTGTCGATACTGGCACGCAACTGTGAAGGATATGGGGACAAGTCCCCCTCAAAATTTTGGAAGTACTCTGAAAATTTTGTTTTCGGCATGATCAAAATTTTTTGATCTTGCTGAAAACATATTAAAGCTATTCCTACGAATTTTATCGACACAGGCTCTTGACTGGCCTCATGAATTTGGGGAACTAAGATTTTGAGTCAGATGTCTCACCAACTACTTCTAGGTAGGCAAAAATAATGATGTTTTTTAGCGTTTCTCAGCAAGCTCTAAACATTGTGGCGGAAAAATTTTTCCAAAATATTTAAAAAATTTAATTTGATTTCAATTATATTCAAAAACAAGTTGTATTCAATGATTTCACAAATGATCACTAAACATATCCAAGCTTGACCCTGTGTTTCATCTGTTTTGCATTCAATGGTACATTGCAAAGAAAAACATTGTGGGAAATGAATAATTTTGCGCAGAGAATTAGAAAATTCTGACATTTGCCACGTCTGACTCAAACTTGCTCTGTTCAGAAGACAAAATTTATATAAAAACAACAAATCTAACGCGAAGCGCCATAAATTTTGGGATTATTAGCTCAAAAGTGTGCTAAAATCTATTCTGGCAATCTTTCAAATGCGCTCAAGAACTTTCAACTTTTTCTTTTAGGGAACCTCGCAAAATATACTCCTGTGCCAAAATGTTGAGGGACTTGTCCCCCATATCCTTCACAGTTGCGTGCCAGTATCGACAGGCGTAGCTTGCCCTGCTTTTACACCTTAAGTTTCAATCCTTCGTCAACAACAGTGAAATAGTCATTATTTAGTCAAAAACTCTAATAAATTTTATTATAAGCTAAATTATCCAAATGCCTTGCTACATTTTAACTGCCAAAACGCTGATATTTCGCCTACGACATTACATAAATTATACTAAAAAACATGCACATATGTATGTACAGGGTGTCACGAAATGATAGCCCCCCCAAAATCGACTTTCAAGAATCATGGAAAAATATACAAATACCATGCTGTAGAGTATTATCAAAGCGCAATCTGCACCGGTTAATTTTTTATTGATCAGAAACAAAAAATATCTTAGTATTTCGAATTTCACGACTACGTCGATTTAAAAATCCATATAGCCGTCTTCAGCTCAGTCGACCTGCCTTAAATGCATAGTCATTGAACATAACAGATTGTCAGACTATTACGCATCATATTCTAATTCATTTAACACCATACGCCAATTTTGCGATGCTGTTTCTGCAGAATAGCGACCGATTTCTAACTCCATGTGCACGAGCTTTTCTAATCGATTCGTCACAACTTTACTAAGATAGGATCTTATTCAGAGCTACTTGTAAAAACCTCTTTTTTGCAATGTATAAATCACTTTTTATCACCCAAAGCAGAATTGAATGCTCTACAAGATAGTGCTTACAGATTTTTTCTATCGTAGCCTGAAATCAACTTTTGGAGGAGGCTATCATTTCGTGACACCCTGTACATGTGTTCGTGCGTTGAATTATAATTGATATTACTACCAGTTAAGCCTCACTATTATATAAAGCACATATGTATACAACTCGCTCAGTAAAGTCAGTAAATGAATTAACAGTTAATTATAAGGAAGAAACATGACAATATAAAAGATGCATTATTTTTAGAAGCCACAGTTAATTGCGTAATTAAAAAATTGAGAGCGTTTTTTTTATCTACAAAACTCGCTGTTTTCAGCTTTTACTATCTTAACTATCTCACTTTTCCAAACCCGAACGAACCCGAAAAAATTTGGCAAAAGTTTAGGGTTCGGGCTTCAAATTCTGAGATCTTCGGGTTCGGGTTTGCTAAAAAAGCCCGGTTTTTTTCTGGTAGGGGTTGGGGTTCGGGTACCCGGCGCATCCCTAGTGTCTCGTTTTAACAGACTTTTTATACTGTTAAGGCCTCGTTATGAGCCGCGAACAAGGCGTGCAGGTCTCCAATTGGAGTATATCTTCCGTATCGACATGCAGCGGACCACTGTGCCGAATTTGCCATTCTCCGGGCGACAAAGTTGAGCCCTTGATGTCCCCTTGTCGCTGTTCGGGCACGTTAAAATTCGTCCATTTATCATGCCTTCTGGTAATATATTGATTGGTTAACAGCGTTTAATCCGATTTTATGACTTTAATGCTTTTTAGCTTCAATGCATGCTCGTCAATACGTTCCTATGAGCTTAAACGCAACAGAGTTTTGCAAAAAAGGTCTGAAATTCACTAAAATTTTCGGTGCTTCGCGCCGAAATGAGTAATTGTGTGTTCTATGTATCTTTATAATGGCAGAAATTGCATTTCAAAAGGAAAAGTGCCAAATTTTTCAGCGTTTCGCGCCGTTTTAAGACGATTCTTAGTGAGTTTTGCCCTTAGAGACGCAGAAGTTAGCTAAAATACACTACCAAAAGTCGAACAACTCTGTTTTTGCCATACTAAAATCGCTACTGTACCATATAGTACCCAAAAATTTGTGTGCACAAAATGTACAAAGACTTTCATCTCTGTTCATGTACAAACGAACCTTGAACCTTGAACAGAAAAAACACTGATCCGATGACATAAAAACAGTCGATCCTTTTTTGCTGAAAAAATCCTACATTTTGCCGAAAAATTGGACATCGAACTTGACATACAAAATGAGGCAGCGATGACACGAATGAAAAATCCATTCACCAACGTATTAAAGAAAGGACTGTCTTCAAAGCAGCGTATAAAATTTACAAACAACTAAATTAAAAATTTTATTCAAAACCTACTTTCATGAGATAACGAATTTATTGAACAACTTTCGTATATGCTCAGCATAATGTAATAGAAGGATGAGGATCTCCCTACCCAAAGTTGGTCGTCCCCAATTTTAGCCCCCCCCCCGTTTTGGGCGGAAACTTGCATTTTTTGGTCATTTTTATATGATTTTTTGCTATTTTTTGGCCGAACCTCTCTTAAAAATTGCCAGGAGCCCTTCCCAAAATTTCGAGCCGTTACATGTATGTTCATGGGCCATTCCAAATTTTTATTAGTGAGCTTGTTCAAACTCGAGTGCTTGCTAAAATACTTACAATCGTTGTGAAATTTTTTTTTCAGATATATGCATTGTATTAAAAACATAAATTTAATTGAATAAAGAAGGAAATTGAAGCGCTCTAATTTGTTGATCGCGTAACTAAGTAATTAATTTGCTAATGTAATAGTGTAAAGATTAATAAGACAATTTTAAAAAATTGAATTTAAAGAAATCTGTTGATTGAAATTTATAGATAATGCTGTAATGGTCGACTTTACTGGTGTAATGTTAAATTTACTCTGGCTTTTGATGTTTCTTTTTTATACATAGCAGCTTCCAAGTGTGCTTTGCGGTACTAGATATGTAATATAACCTTCAGCTGTGTCATAAATTTTCTCCGATGAAAAACTGGATTACTTTTCGGACTCTTTCACACATGCGCACTGATGGATATTCCTCCTACCACAACTCTTTGAAGGCATATCCCCTCAGGCTGTTTTGGGACCAAACCTGTTACTGGAACCATGAAAAGGCGTTAACTCATGTCTAACACTACAGTTCAGGTACAAGTACTAATTTTTCGAGCAGTAGACTGTCAAATTAATTTATCCAGGCAATTTTCTTCCGTTGTTTTGTATATTTTTGATGTTGCAGGCACGGTTTTTTTTTGTATTCGGCAAAGATTTTTCCCAATGTACAAAGACTTTTCGGGACCGTCTTTGTACATGTACAAAGATTTTTGGGAAGACAAAAATTGAAAAAAAGGTCTAAAATTCGAAAAAATTTCGGCGCTTCGCGCCGAAATGAGTAATTGTGTGTTCTATATATCTTTATAATGCCAGAAATTGCATTTCAAAAGTAAAAATGTCAGATTTTTCGGCGCTTCGCGCCATTTTAAGACGATTCTTAGTGATTTTTGCCCTTAGAGACCCAGAAATTAGCTAAAACACACTACGAAAAGTCGAAGAACTCTGTTTTTACGATACTAAAATCGCTGCTGTACCATATTATAGTACCCAAAAATTTTGTGTGTACAAAATGTATAAAGATTTTTAGAAAGACAAAAACTGTAAAAAGGTGTAAAATTCCCAAAATTTTCGGCGCTTCGCGCCGAGCTGATAAATTATTTGTCCTATATATCTTTAAAATGGCAGAATTTGCATTTAGAATGGGAAAATGTCAATATTTTTCGGCGCTTCGCGCCGTTTTCAGATAATTTTTAGTAATTTTTGGCGTCAGAAACCCAGAAATTAGCTAAAATACACTACCAAAGATCGAAAACCCTGTTTTACCACACTAAAATCGCTACTGTACTATATTATAGTACACAAAATTTTGCATGTACAAAATGTACAAAGAGTTTTGGGGACCATCTTTGTACATGTACAAACGGACCTTGTACAAAAAAAACACTGGTTGCAGGTCATTTAGTCGCCCTTATCGTTACTGTTTTCCTGCAAATTTAATTATAAATGTTCATGAAAACTGAAATAAACCGGATAAAGTATCAAAATTTATCAAACTTTATCATTAAATAGATAAAAGATACTCATTTGCCCCCCCCCTCAGGAAACCCGGTTTACCCCCTCCCAGAAGTTTTGACCGTGTGCATCTATGAACTCTTTCATTTTGATTGTTTCATTTCTATAGTCTAATTAATTTATTTAATCATTTTCCAGAGATGGTTAGAAATCTCGAGACGTAAACTACATAGAGCACCTCACTGCGAATTATGCGGCTATAAATATCGAAAACATAAGATCGTCCGGGTAAGTATATTGTATGGACAGGACTAAAATTATCTTCTTAATTTAGTGAATAATTTAAGTTTAAAGTGTTCTAACGACGCATAATAAATTATTTGAATATTAACGCAAACGAAATTCCATCTCTTTTGCGTAATAAATTATTTAAGACTAGGCGCCATCTTCGAATTTTCCCTTAAAATGTATCATCATTTAGTTCACTATTAAGTTTTTTTGCTTTCCTGTACATGTGACTTTACGTGCTCTGGGTAGAAAGAAAGTTTTATTAAATTTGAAGTTTTAAAAGTTCAAAAAATTATTAAATTTTCAAAAAATTTAAAAGTTTCAATAACTTTTTAAAAGGTTCTTCATCGTTTCTCCGGTAGATGTATAAAATCTAGTTGATTTAGACTTAAATAATTCAACACAGGCGTACATCCCATGACTGGCCGATATGCTTGAGAAACTTAATTTTGAAGAAGTTCATTGGAAAACATAAAAATGCAAGTTGTTGTGGAAAGTAAAGTTCTGGAAAGTCTGTCAAAAAATATGTCGTTTGTTCGCAATGTTTCACCTTATCTGCTTTGTCCCAAAAAATTTTGCGCTCGAATGTTTACTAACATCTTAGAATGTACTGACTGATTTTAAATTGTGATGTAAAATGAGAATTTATTAGAAGGGAATTGGCTGCTTTCGTTTCTTCGCTCATTTATACTGACGCACCTCAGTAGCCTAGCGTACTTAATTAAGCTTTCTCTCTTCATATTGTTATCATGCTTTTAAGCCTATTTGCAGGGAAATAGGATTTCACGGGGTGGAATTCCAAAATTTAGGACCACTAAATTCAGAGTTCTAGCCTTTTTTGCAGGTCAAATATGATAAATGGGTGAAACATCTTATTATGCATGCTTTAATGTGGAAAACTGCATTTTTTAGCACTTTTTGTTCAATTCTGACTAGTTTCGTCAATTTTGTAAGTAAAAAATATAAGAATTTATCGAAAATGTTGACTTTTCAGATCATTTTAAGTTCATTCTAAGCATTTTATGAGTAAATAAAACAGAAATGTACTAGACGGCGCGGAGCGCCGAAAATTTTTTAACTACTTTGCCACTTTTCGTAGACAAAAATCACGCAGAAAATGTTTGATAGCTCAAAGTCGTCTGACAGTGATTCGAGTCTTGGACCCTGAAGTAGGGTGAATATCCTCCTCATCCCCCCTAAGGGAATGTGTGATAGTGCTGTACTTTTACGTTACGTTCAGATAAGTTTATTACTCAATTTATATATTGCTTTCCGGCTACGAAAGCTACAATGGCCTAATTGCTCCAGGCGTGATCGCATGTTGCACATTACTTTTTTGGCTGCCATTCTTATAATGGTTCTTTGCGCTGCCACAACGATATTTTGTTTTAAAGCCGAAAGACAGCAGAAGTAAATCAGTTTAAAAGACATGGGGAAAGCAGGCCAATTTTTTTCTTGAAATGGATAAAGAAAAGCATTTTATCAACGTATATACTAATATACATAAATATGTACACAATAATCATTTCCTTTCCTCCATCATTCACCTTTTTTCGTAAATTGGCTCTCCAAATTTTTCAGCGCTGTTTTTTGGTTTTTAGAGATTAGTAGTCCGATATGTAATGGCTAGAAATTTCCGGAGATGAGTTGGCCATTCATAGGGGGGGGGGGGTAAATTACGTTCAGCTGTTGGCCAAAACTGGCGAAAAAACACTTTAAATTGGCCGAAAAAACGTAGATTTTACCCGAATTTTAGTAAAAAAATTTTCTGGGCCCAGTTGCAATATCGTAAGCACGTGCTTTGATTAAGTTCATGCTTAAAGTGCTTAAGCACGTGCTAGGATAAGCATCTGCTTAATTTGGTTGCAATAAAAATTTTGACCTCGTGCTTAACCTAGCACGTGCTTATAAGTACGTGCTTAAATCTTCGAAGCACATGCTTAAGTTCGTGCTTAACTTAAGCAACAGTTTCTATATTTACTCCTGCCAGACGCTGTCTGAAAAATGTGCAAATGAGGTTGATGTCAAAAAATCCCGTCAGTCGAGCCATGCATATCATTAAAATCAAAGAAAAATACCGCTCCTTCCTGGGAAAAGTCCCAAAGCCACACAAAACGTGGGAATTACGCTATACAGTTGCGATAATATTTTTAAATAACGTTAGCTAGAAAGATTGTAATAATTCTATGGAATAATCGCTAAATTTTGGACTATTAATTTTACTTTAATTTTGATACTTCAACCTACTGTCCTAAAATTTAATATCCGTCTTAGTTTGCAGCTTGTGCATGTGCTCGTATTTTGGTAAATTGATTGATCACTCTTGCATTATATGTTTCCTTATTTCAATTATTTCACAAGGCGAGGGTACGCCTGTAACAATACTCGCATTTTACGTTATCGGTTTCCCGATTTCCGTATTAATTTTTTCATATTTTAAAGCATTTATATAGTCTTTTGCAAGACATAAATACTGTAACAGGTCGACTGCAATTGGTACACGTTTCATTTAAGATTAAATCAACACTTTTTTGTTTTTCTGTTAAGTCATTTTTTACATCAATAACTTATTTTATTTATTTATATATTTTTTGTCTTTCCCTTTGTTCTTCCCATTTTGTCCTGATCCATTCTCTTTACTTTCTATTAAAGCAATAATTCAGATATTTTGTTTTAAAACTCCTCGTTGTGAATTTAGTTTCTGTTTTTTCTTGAGCCAAAAGAAAGCGATAATAATGCTTGTCCATTTTAGCTTTTCCCCGAGGATTTTTAGGTTTTTTGTCACTTTGTTGGCGCTTCTTATGATAAAAATACAACATCATTCTTCTTAAGACAACGGAAAATTTTTGACATTATGTTTCCACGAAAAATTAAGCATTATCCGATCAATAAGCTCGTAAGCCTGGCTCTTCGGATTCAAGAAAGTTGGTACCTCAGCCCAAATGTATTATTCAATTTTTTTATAAAGGCTCAAAGAATGCTTTCAAATTGACATGCACAACATAAAAAATTATCCTTTTCACTCTGGTCGTGTGTTGAGGATTTGATAATGACTTGCAAATTGTTTTCCCTAAAAGAGAAAAATGCCGTCAGTCGTAAACGTTAAAGTTTGGGGATTAAGACCTCCAAGAATGAGAAAATGGTAAATTTTCTAGTGAAAGATGGAGCCCAGCAAACGACAAGGAAAAAATCAAAACCTATTTGCAAAAAAACATTTGATTTACCAGAAACTGTGAATTAGCATCTTTAAAAGCATTTTAATTTAAAAAACACTGACTGACCCTTCCTCCTGATAAAAAGGAAACTGCATATGACCCTAATGGCTCGACTGAAATGAATTGAGCATGTCAAAAACAATATTTTTATGAGAAACAGGGCAAAACTTGGGCCGAACGGAAATCAAATTTACAGTCAAAAACGCATTTTCTCGTAGCTGAACACTTCAGCAATGAAATAAGATTGTCTAATATACTCTCGCTTAAATTACACCTTGCGTATTATTGCGGCTTAGTAAAGCAAAGAATTTCGCATCTTTCTTGCCCATCAACTGACCTCAGATAGCTGGTACTGAACATACCTGGGCGTGGAAGGTTTGGGGGTATGCACCTCTCCCAGAAACCAAAATACCCCACCAGAATTCAATTTTTTAAAATTTTTTGTTTTTTCCGCAATTTTTTGATGCCAATGGTTAGTGCTCGATGATAAACGTTGAAAAGTGGTGTTTTCGGCCATACCACCATTTTTAGGGCCATTTTTTGACCTTTGAAAAAATCTTGCACACCCCTCCCCAGAACTTTGGTGCTGCCCACCTATGGTACTGAAACCTCATTATTCAAACTGTTTACCTAATGCCGCCATGTAACATCGATATTTTTAACAGCAATATTCCAAATTTCTATAATAGAATAATAGCTGAATGATAAATGCTGTCTTTTTTCTAAGGCAAATGATTAGTTTATTGCGCACTGATGCTGGTAAGAAGAACAAGAACTAGCCCCTCCCCAATAAAATCGAAAACAATTCCAATAAAACGATTTTGCACGAAATAACGCATACTAACGCTTTCCTATTTATACTGCATTTAAGCAACTTCTGACAAAAATTTTCGTAATATACAAATAATTAGTTTATTACTTCCCGCCCGTAAAGTACTCATGCTGGCGAGAAAAACAAGAACTAGCTTCCCAATTAAATCGAAAATAATCCCCAATTAAATAATTCTGTACGAAATAGCGAACGTTTTTCTATATAACATTTGAACACTTTCTGAAAAAATATTCTTAATGTCGAATTTACTTTCCAAATTGAGCTCAAAAATGAACATAAAAACTAAAAAATCCTCTAACAAAAAAATGTATATCTTTAATGAACAAAATCAAGACACCGCCGTACACAATCTTGGGGTTAGCCTAGCCCCCTCTACCCCCGCAAAAATTTTTCACCTCGTAGAATGTTGGTTATCAGACTCTCGTCGAAAACGACTTGTTTTACGTTTTTAGCGATCTTTTATTTAGTCCGAAAGTGTTGATTTTTGTAGTCAGTTTTGACTAAATTTTATCAAATCGTATTAAATTTTTCTTGATCACTTTCTAGCAAGAAAAAACATCGTGTGAAAAATTGAAACGTTTTTGACACGTATCTATCGTGAGCCAAAAAGGCACTTATTAAAAATTTTTAGGTCAAACCTCCCAGAATTTCCGTCCTGTATATGCACAAGTATGATCACCGCCCCGTAATTTCAATAGATTAACTTTTTCTCGCATATTTTAAATGATTTTTCAGCAAAAATATCTAATGAATGTGTCTGCGAATTCATGGAAAATATTAGTCAACGCGGCCAAGCTGGTACTTATGAGTGCCTCCGACCACTCATAAAGTTAAGCATCAGCTCGGACCAAGATAAGCATGTGCTTACTTTATTGCAACAGTCCAAAATTAAGCACAAGCTTAAGTATGTGCTTAAAAGCACGTGCTTAAGATAAGCAGCAGCTCCAATTTTATTGCAACTGTCTGAGCAACAGTCTGTTGCTTAAACTGTTACTTAAGCACCAGCTCGTACTTAAGTACGTTTATTGCAACTGGGCCCTGATTTTGGGCGATGGAGGGACGACCGATATTGTGTGGGAGATCTCCCTCAACTTCCCTGTTATATGCAAGTGATACATAGGTATAAAAAATTTCTTGATTCACGGCTACTTAGCTCAATGAGCGGACAATTGACTAATTAAATTAGCTTTTCAAAGATATCTAGAAGCACTGTCTTTTGTATTCGGAAAAGTTTTTTTTATGTACTAAGACTTTTCGGGACCGTCTTTGTACATGCACAAGGATTTTTGGTAAGACAAAAACTGTAAAAAGCCTGAAATTCCAAAAAAATGAGTAATTGTTTGTACAAAATTTTTCGGCGCTTCGCGCCCGTTTTGATACAGTTTTAACTATTTTTTATCATAAGAAACCCATAAATTGGCCAAAAACGCTACCAAAGGTCGAAAAACTCTGTTTTACCTCTCCGTTAACGCTACTACATCATTTTATATCACCCGAATATTTGCAAGTACAAAATGTACAAAGACTTCTGGGGACCATCTTTTTACATGTACAGAGGGATCTTGTACAAAAAACTGCCTAAAAGTCAGTTTGAAGATTTGTTAGATGGTAACGTTTCAACGTTTATTCATATAGAATGTCTTGCTTCTTACTGTAGAGCCAATTGGGCCACAGATTTTTCGGAAATATTCAGTGCAGGTCTAAAAATTTCGATAGAAAATTTTGGAACTTTGCTCTAAATATCTGCCTTGTGTAAACATAAATCGACTGCTCTTTTGGTTCTCAGCTTTTTCATTTTTGCTCAAGAAATAGGCATAAAGTCTGTCCATAATCAAAAGTTGATAGAGTCTTATTGTTTTGTCACAAATCGGTGGAAAAATTGAAATTGTGAATAGACCGCTTTAACGCATACCTTCTAGTTGATTTTTTCAGAAAATTTTCCCTTCTGGTCTTCGAGCGGTATCTTCCTGGACCATACATGCATACGTTAAAAGTTCTGGAAGGGGGCAAACCGAGTTTTCTGGGGGGGCAAATGATTAATTTTTATGGCTAATTATGGCGCAAAATGATGACTTTATGTTGATTTTTTTAGATATTTTTGTCGTTCCTACCCCCTTCCCCCGTCAAAACCAGTAAAAATGCTTTAATTCGTTGAATTTTTCTCTTATTGAATACTCGAGATTAAGTTTGCATACAAACAAATGATAATAAGAACGATGGAATGACTTTGTCTATCAGATGTAGACCGAATAATGGACATAAAAGGTCTGAATGAATGAGTGAATGGACAGTAATACTCGAAAAATACTTCAGATTATACTGCTGGGCATCGTTTGGCGCGCTCTTATAATTCCATCAATAGGTTTTGGTCCGCGAATGGCCTGAGACGGGAACGCCTTTCAAAAGGTGTGGCAGGGGGATACCCGCCCTAACCCCCCCCCTCAGTGTGCATGGGTGTCCTGGATCCTTAGACCTCCCCTAAATGCGTTAGCTAATCCTTATCCATACATGCACATAGGGGGTGAGGGGCATACCTGGGCGTGGGGGGTTTGGGGATTCACCCCCTCCCCCTCAGAAACCAAAATACCCCCCCCCAGAAATCAAAATACCCGCAGAATTCAATTTTCGAAATTTTTTTTTGTTTTTTAGCAATTTTTTAGAAGCCAACGGATAGTGCTCAATGAGAAACGTTGAAAAATGGTGTTTTTTCGTTATACCACCATTTTTAAGGCCATTTTTTGACTTTTGAAAAAATCTTGCACCACCCCGCTCCCCTCAGAATTTTGGTGCCGCACACCTTTGGTGAGGGGGTATTACCTTCCGCTGAAGCGTCAGCCTGACAGGTACGGTCCGCCGATTTTGAGCTGGCGGAACGTTTTTTCCATCCTTTTTGATGATAAAAGCGGTAAAAATGTCAAAACTCTTCCGGCGCTTCGCGTCGCATTAATAATTTGTGTTCCTTTTTACCCCAAAAGCACCAGAAATTAATCGATTTCTGAATTTTTTGAGTTGTTAAAGTGATATAATGCAGTCAAAATGGACTTAGAATGCTTTTTAAAATGCGAAATTAGCACAAAAGACGTTTAAAGACAAAATAAATGAAAAAACGTTTTTGTTCATTAACGGGAGTTGGGTCAGGTGTGTACTGTCTAGAATCTACAGAATCCGGAAGACCCCAGAATTGAATGTTGAAAATTTTTTCGATCATTTTACGCCGATGGATAGAGCTCAATTAATTGCGTAAAAAATGATGTTTTTTGTCCTTATTGCCATTTTTCACCTTTTTGACCTTTGAAAAATTTCAAACTCCAGAATTTAGAGCGCCGCCCATGTTCGCTTGCTTGCATCCAATTAAGCACGATGCAATTCCTTTTCACCGGCCATTGGGGATGGGGTAATTAACTCTAATTTTGTGGCCAAAAACACGTAAAAATGGCTGAAAAATTCAATTTTTAAAAAAAATCGGGGGGGGTTCCAAAATTTCCTGGCTTCGGGGATGACTATCTTTGGGCGGAGGGATCTCTCCACCCCCTGTTACATGTATGCTTTTCATATCAATTTTCACGCAGGTCCTTAACATCCAGCGATAAAATCGAATTGACCAGCCAGGAGGTGGTGACGTTGATTTGCGGGGTTACGTTTTTTTGCGCATTCTTTCTCGCTATGTACGTTGAAGTGAAGGCGCAAACGACTGTCTACAAATTGATCGTGCGATTTTGGACTATGAATCAGGAATGGCGCATCGAGGAGTATCGACCGGAGCGGGATCCTCAATTAATAGCGGCGTCGAAGAAATGCCGAATTAGGCCCGCACCCTCTTCTTCCACCGAACCGCATTCGTCGTCGGTGTAAAGTAGCCGGCGCTTCACTTTACACTTTACAATTTTCTGAATTCCGCTGTCGGACTGAAAAGACTTCTCGTTTGTTTACACCGGCAACCTTGGCCCGGATGCCGTGACGAAATTAAGTCGAAATAATCGATTGATTCGATTTCTCACTACAGTGTAAATTAATCTAAGGTCTTCTTTGATGAGATTTTTTCATATTGGATTGAGAATCACTTGCGAGTTCAACCATGCGTGTAACGACTCGAAATTTTAAGTGGGGGTTCCGGGCCATTGAGGGGGGGGGGTAAATGACCCCCAATTTTTGGCCGAAAAATTCAAATTTTTCCAAAAATAGGGGGGTCAAAAATTTTCCGTTTTGGGGATGGGAGGACGATCAACTTCTGAGTGGGGGGATCCCCACATCTCCTGTTCCTGGTATGAGTTTGACTGAATTCGTCATTTCCCCACAGTCGATTCGAGCCGTTGCGATGTTTGTGCGAAGAATCGCGCTTTCTCGACTCATTACGCTAATTTTATTGGTCGAAATGCAAATATTCTATTACTCTAATTTAATTTTCCATCAATCTATCTCATTTTATTTTTATTCGCGCCTCGTCTGCTGTTGTTAAAGTTGTTGAATGTTCGTTTCGATTACAATTACTGGTTGAAATTTGGAGCACACTATCATTTTGAATGTTTCCAATTCAATTCGGATGCATCGTGAGAATTCTGTGCTTGTTACAACGTTCAGATCGTGTATGTAGTCGTCAGGATGAGACATGCGTAGCATGGTAATTCCGGGGTAGGGGCGAAATTTTAAAGTGCATTTTTTGGGGCACAAAATTTGTGGGTACGCGTCGAAAACGTCATTTTTTCGGCGTTCAGACGATGCTCTCGTTTTCTAGAGTATAACAAACAAAAATTTTAAAAATAATAAAAAGCCAAACAAATTGGACAAAACATAAGTACATGGCACGAAGCGCCGAAAATTGACACTTTTCGAGCAAATAGATAGCTAAAAATGCCTAAAAAGGCACCTTTTCTACGAATTTTTAGGAAATTTTCGGAAACTTTCGAAAAATTGCGAATTTCGGGGAGAGGATCAAAACATTTCTGGGCGAGGGTGGAACCCCCAGATCATCCAGATCATATACGTTTAAGGATGACGAAAATAATTTTGAGCTGTTGCATTTTAGCTGCTTATCCCGAGTCGGCCTAATCTCCCTCCTGTTCTAAATTTTCGTCGTTTTCTGGAATTAGAGAAAAACTGAAATAATTTGTGTTACAGAATCAGGACTAATACTGTGATGGTCAAGTGCTAATTGAACCCGGTAACCGCCAATGCGTTCACGAATTAAATGTAAAAAATTAAATTTATTCATATTTTTGTCTTATTGTTTTCTAAACCATGTAAATCCTTACGCTTTTGCTGTACAAACATTCGTCAGGTTTTCTGAGTTCTGACTGTTCAGCAGACATTGTTTTTCTGACTTAAAAGTTTGTGTGTGCGACTTGTTATTTAAAATTAAATAGTCTTTTCTGTTTTCAGTAATTGTATTTACGTATATGAAATGCTGTGGAATTCGGTGCGGAATAAAGTTAGATTTATAATAATTTTGTTAACGGGATTGATTGCTCGAAATTTAGAGAACATATTTTTTCTTTTGTTCTCTTTAGCAATAACAAGCCTCTTTTATCTTTTGCATCGCAGCCCAATTTTCTTACTGTCATTCATCTGCTTTAAAGACGCGTGATGTGATAAATAGAAAAAGAGAGTATGCGAATCGTTTGATGAAATGCGTAAGATAGTGTATTCCGGGCTTCTAACCTCTTAAACAAGGAGACTAAAGTAGCAGGATAGTGACAGAATTGAGCTTTTGTTTGAAATTTTTCTAATTCATGCTAAATTTTCGTGTTTCTGACGCATGCGGGTATTTATGTTGGTTTCTTAGCATAGAAGTTTTGTAAGCGGAAGAATTATTTTGAGCACTAGAAAGTTTGAGACTGAGCAAAAGTACAAAAAATCTTACGAGGTTTCATTGTAGATGTAAAATTTAGTTCGTTGTGGTGCCTGTCGTGTTATATTTCATGTACCATCGCGTGATTTTTCCATTAATGTACGTGTCTTGCAAATATCCGAGTGATTTTTATTATTTGATTCACGCATTTTTCCTCTGTATTTCAACGATATCGCACTTTTACATTTGAACAATCTTAGCTCATATTGTAGACTGCCTAGATTGTAATGCAGTATTGAATGAAAATTTACTTATACGCGGTTTGTGAGAAAGCTTGCAAAAAGCATCTGTCCAGATTTACGATTAATTAGAGTTCACACGTGGGCGTGGGGGAAGTTTGGGGGTATGAACCCCCAGAAGTTGAAATACCCCCCCCCAGAAATCAAAATAGCCCCAGAATTTAATTTTTGAATTTTTTTGCTTTTTTAGCGATTTTTTATGCTATTGGATGGTGCTTGATGAGTAACGTCGAAAAATGGTGTTTTTTCGCCATACGACCACTTTTGAGACCATTTTTTACGTTTGAAAATTTTTTCACCACCCCCTTCCCCCAGAAATTTTTTCACCCCTCTCCCAGAATTTCTGTGCTGCCCACCTATGGTAAACATGTGTTTCATTGAGTGCTCTGCCATCCCCATTTAAGCTCTTGGTGTAGTAAGCAATAGAAATGTAATATGTCGAAATTTTAACTAGAAAAGAGCCATTCCGCCTTATATTAGTAGGAAATTATCTAAATCAATTCGGTAGAAGCATAGGTGGGTAGCCACCAAAATTCTTTGGGGTGCAATCAAAGGACAACAAATTGTCTAAAAAATGGTGGTATTGCCAAAAAACACCATTTTTCATTGTTTCTCATTGGGCACTATGCATTGGCATCAAAAAATTGCGAAAAAACATAAAATTTCAAAAACTGAATTATGGGGGTATTCGAACTTCTATGGGTTGCATTTCCCCCTCCCACGCCCACGTGTAGTTAGAAGGCGATGCGACTGGAATGAATTTTTTTATTTTTAAAGTGGAATATGTAGAAAATTGCGCAGATAAATATGCTATGTACGAATACGGGCGACTAAAAGACAATAAATGTTCATAACCAAACAAACAATCAGCACATCTATAGAACTTGTACGTGAATTGCAATATTTTTCAACTAGATTTTTATTCTTATTCCGAAATTCGTATTAGCCTGTATGTGTAGCCCACCAAGGACGTAAGGTCTTAAAGAAAAGCAACATTATGAAGGCGTATCATTGATCATTCAAAATGCGTACCCGAAATAATCATTGTTGAATATTTTAACAATTTGAATCGAATATCATTGATACCTAATCTAATTTCTATTGTCTAATGGTTTTATGCCGAAAATTTATTTTTAACTGAAAAAACAGGGTGCCAAAATGCGGAAATCGGAGCTGAATCAACAAAAAAGTTTTTTTGTTCAGCATAAGGCTCTGTATGGACATTTTTTCAAACATCCTCAGTGGATGGGGGTCTGACTGATCCCAATGAGAATCTGGCGGACCTCCCACCTAATCGATAGACGTCCCATAGAGTTGAATTTAGGGGCTATTTCTGCCAATTTAGTCCCATCGGACCCCAGAATTGGCCTGTTGCCCACCTATAGTGTCAGTGTCAAAACTGATACTGCCGATGTTCGAAGCAAAATACTGACAGGTGCCTATAATCTGCTTCATTTAAATGCGGTTTTCTTTAAAATTTTTCCAAACGAATTAGGCTACAAAAGCGATGCAGTTATGCGGCTTTAGACTGGCATGCGTCTCCAATTGACTGGACATACTGTATAATATCAGACTGATTGTATTAGTTTAAAGCACTATCGTAGTCACTTTAAATTTTTTCAAGAACTTCAAAGCTAAATGAAACGCTATTCATAACTAAATTTTTTCAAAAACCTCAAAGCTAAATGAAACACTTTACATACCTGCACGCCCGCATCCAGAATTTTATTTGAGAAGGGCGAAATTTTTGAAATCAGATATCCTGAGGTTGACATTTTTTGAAAAATTTAAAAATAGAAAATTTTTCATTTTGCTTCAAGCTCATAAACAAAAAATCTATCGTCCATGCCTGCTGACTGATTTTCCATCATCCGGTGCATGTTCGATTGGATAATTTCTTAACTTTCCGTCTTTAAATAACGAATGGCATATTGTGCACTAAATACCTGAAGCCCACAGGCAGGACCAAACATGCATGTGGGATTGGGGGTTTAGTAGACCCCCAGAAAGGGAAACATGGGGAATTTTCTCGGAAAAATAAGGCAAAAGAACGGCCAAAAATGGATCGAAATTGAAAATTTTCTTCGAAAGTGCTTGAAATTTACCATAAACTGTGTAATAACGTAGTTTTAACGCTATTTTTGCGCTAATACCAGTTTTTCAGGCTATTTTGGCCCAACAAAAAGGTTCCATTTTTTACCCCTTCCCCCAGATCGGCCATGCTGTTTAGCTATTTGCAGGACTGTCTGAGTCGTAGCGGTTGCAACGGATTGCTTCCGTTTGGACGGTATTATAACCGCGCATCCAGCCGTTTTGGTTGTAAAGCATTGCAGTAGACGGAATGAACCGAGTTCAATTTTTTTGCTGCAACCAAGCGTATTCTCATTAAAATTCAATTTTCGCTCGCAGGGTGCATATCAATGAGGACGATGCTCGCTTTTGAAGGACCCGATCATAGGTGGGCGGCATCAAAGTTCTGGGGGTGCAAGATTTTTTCAAAGGTCAAAAAATGGTCTTATAAATGGTGGTATGGCCAAAAAACACCATTTTTCAACGTTTCTCATCGAGCACTATCCATTGGCATCGAAAAATTGCGCGAGAAAAAGACAAATCTCAAAAATTGAATTCTGGGGGTATTTTTGGTCTTTTGGGGTGCGCATACCCCCAAACCCCCCACGCCCAGGTATGGACCCGATGGGGAAAATTGAAAGTGATGTACCTACTGAAAACTTAATTAAAATGAATTTACTTAATTTACAAAAAGCATTCAATTTTCTTTTAATACTGCACGCTATTCATTTAGGTACAGAATAATCGAAATTTTTGAAGCGTATAAAATTTAAATCATTGAAGTACGTAATTCAACGTGAATTTGCTCAATTAAGCGATGAAGAATCGTGCTCGTGAAGTCGGAAACTGGGTTGAAAGAATGACAAAATTCGATAATCGAAATTTGAAAATTACTTGTCTTAATATAATTTTTTATCAAAATGCTTTTTCTCTTCGATTTTAATTGATCATCAAGAAAATAATCTGCTCTTACGAATATAGCTAGCGCCAGGCCCGCATTCATGATCCGGCCAAGGAGGTGGCGGACCCAACATAAATTGGTCTATATCATGGAAAATTCGTCGGGATAGCACGCAAAAACCGGATTTTTCGACGTTTTTTGACATTCTCTGTCCGTTAAAATCCGATTATTTTTTGAAAAAAAAATCTATTACACTGTAAAGGCTATAAAAAGTATCATTTTTTTGATCGTGCTTGGGCTAAACTTATGGAAAATACTTCACATCCGGCGCGAAGCGCGAAAATTTGAAGATTCTGTAACAAAGATATGCGATTTTTCATCCTTCCGTGCATTATCTCACCTTTCAAAATTCTTATTCGTCGAGGGAGGCGGCCTCCTCCCCCGTTTCCCCCTTTGATAAGGCCCTGTCTAGCGCCCTAAAATCCATTCTACATGTTTTAAGCAGCTTTCAAGCGGCACTTGCATCTGCTTGCAGCATTTGGTTGCAAAATTTAGCTTCTGCCGTGTGAACGGCTGCATTCACTGAAACTCAGGCGTCTGCGCTGCGGCGACAAAATTGCAGATGATTGCACTCGTGTGAACTGGGCTTTGGTACGTTATTACGATGATTCGACTCGACTGAGTTTGTTGATTTTTAGTGATGTATTTTGATTCTTAGTTGAGGTAGGTAAGCTTCTTTTGGAATCATTTGCATCACTTCTCATGTTCTTTTTTTGTTCAAGAAGCATAATCGTGCGAATTCTTGAATTATGCGCTTATTTCTGTTTGGTATCTTTTACGTGTGTAAATAACTAGTGTGTTTGAGCCCGCAACAGTGCATTTATCAAGACGCATTCATACATATGAGCATTCCAGAAGAGAAGTAAAAAACTTGACAAATTTTAAGCTGCACTTAAGCTGGTAAGTGTTATTTCAAAAAAAATTGTTTTACGTTGCTGAATGTTGATATTTATACGAAACATCGTAAACACTTTCTTTGTTCGAATTCCCCCGGCTAGATTCCACAATGTCTGTCAAACGCGTATATTCATTCTCATTTGAACTTTTTTTCTGCTAAGCTTAATTCGTATTAAACATTCAAATCTTGGTAGGTAAGCTATTCATTCGCATAGATACACATAGTTCGAAAAACGACGGGCAAGCAACAGGAGTCAAAAATTTATTAGACATCCCTTACGTCTCCAAATCGTAAAATTCGGCTTTTGGGGCACCTGTTCTTTTTATAAGCCTGACTCAGCATCAAATATGTGTGCTTCGTAAAGCTGCCTAATCTTGCACTCGCTTCGCTGAAGGTCAGCAGGTGACGCGAAGCATAAAAAGGATATTTATCATTGGCAAATTTAACTCTGTATTTTCATTGGCGCTTATACTTCTCTGTCACATTCTGCTTAATATTTGTTTCTCGAATTTCTTGTTGATATTCCATCACTTTGCCTCTCTTGCAACAATTTTTATCGAAACAACTTTAGACTCATAGCTCGTCATTAGCTCCGCAATTCAGTACAGATCGAGTTTTATGTTTTTTGATTAAAGTTACATGTAAACTAGAACATGCCTGATCAGGAATTGGCTGCGGTATGCGGTTTTAATTGCACTATGAGCTTAACTAAGCATGCATAAATATCTAGAATCTTAATTTCGAGTTGTCTGTGTGTATGTGTCCGAAAAAAGAGTTTTTGCCATTGAATCGAGTGATCTTTATATTTTGACTCAATGGGTATTCCGGGCCCCTGATTCTGAATTTTCGGTTAATATGGCTCGACTAGGCTCCTGAAACCCGGAAACAACGTATTTTTATAAAATGTTTTGGCGACTCGAACGGCTGATATATCGTAGTTGACGCAGGGAAAGTCTTTTATGCCACCCTAGACCAACTTTTAATGCGCTGTCGCCTGGTGTAAATCGTTCTACATTGCAGTGTAAACTGGCGAAAAACCGTAAGAAAAACGCTTTTTAACGTTGCGTTTTTCTTAATAACTCAAATCGAAGCTTATAAATTTCATTTAAATTTTACTTGTTTATAGTTAATGCCCCGAATGACCTAACTGTAGAATTTGAAGAAAATTCACGGGTTGCTATTTGAAATACATGAGCCCAAGTACGTTATCCATAACGTAAAATTTTGGATTTTTGTCTTTCTGCAGAAGCACAACTTGGTTGTTACTTCCCAAATTTAGCCCCTGTGGTTTATCGGACCTTTGATTCCGAATTGACTACTCAGAATAACTGAACTGGTACCTAAAACGGCTAAACAACGGGTTAACAGAAAATTTCGGAAAGTTCTAAAAATGTATGACTTATCAATGGGCGAGTTCGCAGTATGCCAAAGTATCAAATTATATATGCTCTTGATGTAAACCAAGGTGCGTGCAACACGGTGTAAATCAAATGAAAGCAGCAATTGCACTGCTTTCGAGAACACTGGCACGATTACAGATAACTCTACTTGTACCGTTTAATTTTACGTGGAATTTTTTGCGTTTGTTTAAACTGCGGGCAAATTTAAATATATTCTCTGTTCACTTTACAATGCCCTCTAATTGTCAAATAGCAGGAAAATGAAGCTGAAAAGTTTAGAAAACTGAACTAAATGGAATGATTCGTTGCAAAATTATGGCGCTGACGTTATAAATTTTTGCGAGCGTAATGATTTTTAAATAAGAATAATTTATTTAATTTTTAGAGTGGAGGCAAGCTTAGAAAGATTAATCAATTTTGATCAGCGCTCATTAAAGATATTTTGATATTCGTCATGAGACTTATAGTTTATGTTATCGAAAAACTGTAGCGCGTTGGTCATCAGTTTTATCTAGCTTTTTTGCAAATGGGAAGCGAAACGATTTATTTGCAAAAAAGATTGATCAAGCAAAACGGGCGGCGAGCGCCCCTTTTGATAGTTCTTTTTAAATTTGATGAACAACTTATTTGTTGGATAAATAAATCAAATTAATTCAGTTACACGCATACTCATGTAATTTGTTCGCACATCGATGACTTCCTTGGATGGCATGACAAGATATGTTTTGCCATTTTATCTCGGAAATTTACTCCAGCTTGAATAAAACAGTCGCAAAACAAAAATCTGACTAAAAAATCTTTTTTTACTGAACCTGAATTGCCTTTGAATCAAAATGCATAACAGTTGCTTAAGTTAGAAATTAATGAACTTAGTTTTTTCAGTCTAAAATACGACCTATATATAGCTCGATTAACTTCGAGTTTGTAATTTAGTTGCTGCGGTCTCAAATATCTCTAAGTCAATTCAGAACGTTCGAGACGAGTCTCCCAAGAATTTAAGCTAAAGCGTGGCAACCAAATATTGAGCTACATGTACCTGGGATCCCTGAACGGCCCTTTCCGAGACGGGCAGACTCTTATGATTGGCTAAGCTTCATTTCGATTTTTTTTTCAATTTTTCACCCTTTCTTCGCAATTCTAAAGTGTTAATTATTATATTTTGCTTAAAATGATGTGTTCAAATTCCCATTCAAATTTTTGGGTTTTATTTGTTCGACCTACGTAAAATTGAAATCTCAAAATTTATAAATTTAAAATCCTACAAATTCGGAAACGTTTGAAAAAAATCGAGATCATGAACCTATTCATGTTTTTTGTCTGAGCTTTATATGTTCATAGTTCAGCTCCCATTCTTAATGTCAACCTCAGTTGCTATAAAATTGGTTATAAAATTAGTGCATATTTGAGCATGGCAATTCACCATGCGTTGACGTGCCTCACTATGCCCGGAACTTTTTAAACAATTTTTTTGGAAATTTTACATAATAATTCATCTTGATGAAATTAACTATTTCTGATGCATTTTGGCATTGTTTATATTCTGTGAAATTCTTTCTTTACGTGCAGAAGTATCTTAAGTGTCGTCTTTGTACTGATATATAATTATTAAAATTCCTAGACTGAACAAAATGGTGAAAATCTTTCAGTTTTTGGAAAAAATCTTTCAGTTCTTGTGTCAGTCCTAATAAGTTTTTTGACATGCGTGATATCCATGATAAGGAAAATGTCAAAATTTTATCGGATTTTTGTGCCGACTCATCGGTTTCATTTTTTTGCTTCACCTAGCTAATTTTCTCTTTCTTCTCGGAATTAACTTCAGCCACTTTTCTTTTTCCTGTTTGCATTTATGCGCTCTATCCGATAATTTTCTAAATATTTAGTACTTTATATAAATGTGAGGCATCGACATGGTCGAATTTATTCAAACGGGATTAATTTTAACTATAATTTTTCAGTCTAAAGAACTTCAAGCCAAGTTTCCGGACGTAAATCCGTTCATTTTGTACAAATGGGAAAAAATGTTCAATACGGTATTCGGTAAGTAGTACATTGTGGAATATTTGTAAGAGAATTAGAGAGATATGGTTTAATGATGTATAATTAGTAGAGCGGTAGAAGATATGGTATTCTGTGTACGTTGTTCAAAACTGCTTACTAAGCAAGAAAATGGAAATTTTGAGAATTAATTGCAAATCTTTGTAGTAAACTTAATATATCAAATACTGATGCTGTATTTAAAAGTGCGATCTTTAAACATTAAGATACAATGTTCTTTTTGGAAAATAATCCTAATTTGTATTTGCTAATTTTTTATGCTTTTGCGTTATGGACCGTGCTTAAAATGGCTAAATGTCGCTACCGGGGACCATTAACTTTTCTAAGACTACGAAAAAAGCACGTAATAACACCCGGATTACGATCATATGGGCATGGGGCTTCAGAGATATGAATCCCGCCAAACCCGTCTTTTGTAAAATAGACTAGATCTTAGAGTTTTTTGAAGATATTTTTGTTTTCCACAACTTTTTAAGGTAGATAGAGCTTGCCGAGAAATTTTAAAAAATGTTGTTCCTTTCCCTATCTTCAATTTTTGGCCCTTCTTCGACCTTGAGCATGTTAGAATTTCTTAAATTTAGGCCCTGCCTATGGGCATATGTTACGACCTTTTGAATGCGGACAATAATTTTTACATTTTATGGATTTCATAATTTCGTAATCGTTTATTTGCAATTTTTATTATCCCTATTGATGCTTTGCAAAGGGTCTATTTTCAGACAACAATGCCAGTCGTGATATCGATGAAGGTGATTATTACGTCATTATAAAGGTAAAACTGTGAAATTTTCCTACTATTAATAATTTATCTTGCGCTTTAAGTGATGATCTACATGGCGTTCCACGTTATTATCTAATCTGTTTTTGGAAAGAAGTTAGTTAATTCTTTATTAATATTTTCCAATTATTTTTGGGCATAATTGGAAAGTTCAATAGGAAACTGACTGACAAAGTTTGGTCGCTTTTGTTGGTTCTTGGTGTAAATTGTAGAAATTTTGTAAATTTACTTGTGATTAAATTAAATTAGATTAGCTCGTGATTCAACGAAACTGTTTGGTGAATAGGCTAATGCATGTTATAATGAGAAATCGCTTCCTTATAGATAAAAGTAAAAAGCCAGTTTCGTAAAAAATGGCCTAGTCCACACAAAGCGTAAAAAATTACGTCAAACTTTGTCAGTCGATTGTCGATTAGACTCATTACACTTACCCTAAAAAATTTCTAAAAAAATAACAATAATTGATTAGCTCATTTCGACATAACACTTTGGATAGTTAGGTGGAACACACACCCCTGTACATTTGAAATTTTCGTTTTCTTCTTCCTTGTGTTTCATTTATTCTCCAGATTACACCTAGGCAATAGCCATACCCCATTTCGGCCACCGAGTCAAAAGTTGGACAGGGTGAACGGGTCGTTTGGACGGGGCTATACTTTACTGTAAAACCTTAAAATCCTATTTTCAAAACCCAGAAAACGACTATTTCTGGCCCGAATAAACCCGAATAAATTGTAAAAAAACATTCGGGTTCGGGTAGTCAAAATAAATTTATTCGGGTTCGGGTGGTCGAGTTCAGTTTGTTCGGGTTCGGGTCCTGAATTTTGCACGGGTACCCGAGTATTCGGGTTCGGGTACCCATTGCATCCCTACTGTCTGGTTCACTGTACCTGGGATTCTGTTGTTCTCGGTATTCCAAATGTCATCCACGCTAATTATAAATATAATGGCTTAAAATTTTGGGCGGGGGTTTCCCGGCCATGCGATTTTCAACGGGAATGACCTCCACTTTTTGGCCAAAAACCGTCAAAAATTTTAATTTTTCGATCCAAAACAAAAGTCATTAAGAATTTTGCATCAGGAAACAAAATCAATTAATTCTTAATCAGATTTTTTGTGCTAATTCCGAATCTGGCCGTAGAATTTTTCTAGCGCGTCAACTTTTTGAGATATTTGTATATTAAATTTATGCTAATCAGAGCTCCCATTGATATTAATTATGAAAATCTAGGAGCCACAACGATTTTTAGGAGTTTAAACTCTAAAATTGTTTTTATACAGACTTACTAGTGATTTAAATATCATTGGTGCGGCTTACTTCATTCTTATTTTATAAATATTACACTCAATTTGCAAATATATTGTAGTGTAAAGTTGAAGCATATATCCAGCATAATCGTTCTACATCTAGAAAATATTGAAACTCTATAACAGTTTTTTATGCTGATTACAAGTCTGCTTACGCTTTCGCGCTAGAAAATCTACTTTTTTTAAATTTCTGTTTCAAAATATATTGCAAAACAGTATATGCGGTTCGAAAAGTTTTATACCATTAGAACTTTTGAAAAGGTTTCCAATGTAAATGAAAAATCATAATCATTGCTTTATTCGCATCTTTTAATACTGACAAAGTATATTATAATTGTTTGATAAATTGGATGTCGAGAACTGTTTTGTTTTAACAGTTTTTATGCTGTTCGATTTGCGTTGAAAATTTTTCCTTAGAATTTCTAAGTCTTTTATAAATTCTGAATTATTTGTAAGAAATAAATGGGCTAGCACAAAACAAAAAACAGATTTAGAAATCAGTGCAACAAAATTAATCAAGAAAGTGTTGAAAATTACTTACAGGCAGGCAAGGATCCATACTTTACAATGTGTGAAATATGCAAATTATGTATTTTATTTTACAGAAGTGAGTAATATAAGCTACGGGAACAAATAAGAATTTAGGAGGGAATCATGTAAGAACAATTTTTTTGGAATTTGTCCTATCGTGATCACTTTGCCTTCCACAATTTGATATTTACACACAAAGGAATCATTATTTGCATAAATTTTAATATGCAAATATCTCAAAAACTTGACGTGCGACAAAAATTCTTAAAATAGATTTGGAGTTAGCGTAAAAATCTGATATGGAATCAGTCAATTTTGTTTCTGATGCAAAAAAAAGTTGAAATTTGTTGACCGGTGAAATTTTCTGGGTTTGGGGGGATGATTTGTTCATGCCAATGGATAGTGCTGATGAGAAACGTTGAAAAATGGTGTTTTTCGCCATACCACCATCGTTAAGACCATTTCATACCTTTAAAATATCTTGCAACCCAAGCAGAATTTTGGTGCTGCCTACTTATGAGGACAATCAATTTTGATCGGGTCCCCCTATTACATGTCAGTCGCTAACGCCCATACGTATGTACGTTTGGCAGAGAGTGAGAGATATTTATGGCGCCGATTCTGCCCAAATGACGTATGCCAAGAGTGCCCTGAAAGCCTTGTGGGAGGGTCTAATCAAACTAGCTGACAAAGATCACGATCACAAGGTTTCGGTTGATGAATGGATTCAGCTTCTCAGATCCGCCGATACGAATAAGCCAGGTTCTTGGTTCATGGACTATTGCGAAAGCATGTTCAAATTGTTCGACGTTTCAGGTAAGACCGACCTTTCATCTTTTTATTCTGCTATATTTGTTTACATGCTTATTACCATAGATGAACACACAGCATGGTCGATCTGGGGTGGGGGTCAAAAGTGAAGCTTTTTTGGGTCAAAGTGAGCTCAAAAAACTAGTAAAAGCGCTAAAATAGCGTTAAAACTACGTTATTGCACAGATTCTGGTCAATTTAATGCACTTTTCAAAAAAATTTTCAATTTTCATTCATTTTTGGCCTTCATTTTTCCTCATTTTCTCCAGAAAATTTCCCATTTTCCCGTTCTCCGGGTCTAGTAGACCAGGCCCCCATGTGCGTGTCTGCTTATTACTATTATTATCGGTTTCGCCAGTATTGAAATCGTGCCTTCATTTACTCAGGCTCTTTAATCAACGGAAATTGAAACTGAAAATAAATTTTAAAAATCGATAAACCGATCCCATTCTCGTTCGTTTCTACATGCATAGGCAAGCCCCCAAAGGGAAAAATGAAAATAACACCGCTAAAACAGGCTTTTATGGTACTTTTTAGCTAGGAAACGCAAAATTTTTCGGGCACTTCGCGCCAGATTTATTGTTTATATATAGTTTCGGTCTTCTATACCACTCAGAATCGCTTAAATTTGTGTTAGATGTGTAGAAAGGAGTCAAATTTTTTCGGCGTGCGAGAAGCGTTTTATGTAAAATAAGTCGTGTGCATGTGTACATGTACAGCATGGGAATTCTGGGCGGTCAGCCCGGAAAAATTTTAAAAAGTGCCTTATTTGGTCTTAAAATCACGGACACACGTCAAAAACAGTGTTTATCGACGTTTCAAACGGCGCTCGTTCTTCCTAGAACATTTGAACGAAAACTTCCGAAAAAATTGAGTAAATTGAACAAAATATAATCAAAAAATTAGTATATGGCCCGAAGTGCCGGAAATTTTACATTTTCAAGCCAAAATTTAGCAAAATATATATGCTTAAAATAGCACACTTTTTACGATTTTTTCGAAAGATCGTCAATTCTATAGGTCAGTTCCCATTCGCCATTCTGGTGGAGGGTCAAACCCATGCATGTACCGCCTAGAAATTCTGAGGGGTCAGCCCAAGGAAATTTTAAGAACGCTTAAAAACCAATGGGTTTACGCCAAAAACACTGTTTTTTTGGCATTTTATACGGAACTCGTTCTTTTTATAACGTAAACACATACAAAAATTCGGACAAAAATTCAGAAATATTTGAGTAAAGTGAACAAAACATAGTCAGAAGGTGAGTACATGCAAGATTTGACACTTTTGAGCCAAAATATAGCTCAAAACGATTTAAAAAGCACACTTTCTACGGCTTTTCTGGCAAAATCGACAATTCTGGGGATCAGTCAGCAGGCATTTTCCGGAGGTCGAACAAACCCCCCTCAAGAACACAATTAGTCAAACTACCCTCCCCCCAAGAACCCATATGGTCATGTGTTATTTGATAAACACAATTACAAGTGTAAGAGCATACTTGTAAGTGAGAGGCAGCCATTTAGTTCACTGTCCTCAATATCAGAGCATTTTTTAATTTTCAACTCACGATTTTCAGGCGACAAATTCTTAGACATAGCCGAATACGCGGATGGTTTGCAGACCTATGGAGCAGATAGTCATGACGCAGAAAACGCTTTTAGGAAGTTCTCTGTGGTAACCATAATTGGTATTAAGATTCAGGATTTGTTGAAGCGTTTTAAGACAATGAAAGATAGTCAGACAGAACCATACGTGTTCTTGGGGGTTTGACCCCCACAGAATGTCTGCTGACCCCTCCCCCCAAAGAATTGTCGATTTTTTGGAAAAATTGTAAAAAGTGTGCCTTTTTAAGCGTTTTTAGCTCATTTTTGGCTCAAAAATTTTAAATTTTCATCGCTTTGCGCCTTATTCACATCTTTTGACCATACTTTGTTCAATTATTCGATTTTTTCAATTTATTTTAATGTTTTTATGTTCTAGAAAAAGGAGCACTGTCCGGAACGTCTAAAAACATTGGTTTTGACGTCTATCCGACGTTTTTAGGCCAAATAAGACACTTTCTGAAAATTTTTTGGGTCTGACAACCCCTCCCCCTTTGAATTCTCATGCTGTAGATTTATGGTCAGAACATCAATGGAAGCGCAAAATACTATTTTCTTAATGCATTTTAATTTATCTTCTCTTATTTTTTATTCCTTGTAACTTCATTTATAATTGCTTTTTACGTACATAGAAACTTATCCAAGAAATCAAGAAGTAATTGCAATTTCTCGTAAAGAAAGCTTCAGGCTATGAGTATGCTAGGAAATTTGATTCAGTGGCGTCATCCGAGTGGAGGAAATAACAAAATTTTTGATAATTTTGATATTTTAAATTTAGCATCATCAAAGTATAGTTATGCAGCATAAATTTTTGAACAATTGCAACGCATGATACGTCTTACACGCGTTAAAAAGGTATGAGGTGCAGATATGCATATGATGGGTTTGAGGCTATGATGGAACCGCACATGAGTCGCAGCATACTTGCACATAGTGGAGGTGAGAGGGCATTAACCTCCACTGATACCAGCAGGTATGTACATACTGTCCGGCGATTTTGAGCTGACGGAACGTTTTTCCCATCATTTTTGAAGTCAAAAGCACTATGCTAAAATGTCAAACAAATTTCAGCGCTTCGCGCAACATTAGTACATTTATGTACTTTTTACTCAAAAAAGCGCCAAAAATTGATCGATTTCTGTATTGTTAGTGTTAAAAGGAATATAATGCAGTCAAAATGAACTTAAAATGCTATTGAAATGCGATATAACCACGAAAAGACGTTTTATAGCCTATTTTGACCATTTTGGTCATTTAAACAACAAAAAATCGTGAAAGTTAAATTTACTGTTTTGGATTTCTGAGGTTTACCCCCTGCCGACCCTGACCTTGTGCAACTATTAGTCGCAGTCGAATTCTGGGAGTACGGGTGGTGTAAAACTGGCGAAAAGTAAAAAAAATCATGCCAAAACTTAAATTCTGAATGTTCTATCGGATTCTCGGGGGTCCCTCATGTCCAATAGGGGCCCAAGAATGAAAAAATGGAAAATTGGGGAATAAAGCGAATTGGAGGCCAAAAATTGATAAAAATCACAACTTTTCTGTTGGAGTGTTTTAAAGTGATCAAAAACTGCTGATAAGTTTTTACTTGATTTTAACATTTATACCAGTTTTTGGCGCCATTTTGCCTCAAAATGCTCCTTGGCTGACCCCATCCCAGGCCGGTCATGCTATATATGTGCTTACGACAAGGTGTTATAAATGCGGTAGAATGCCATTTGTGGTCACGGAAAGATACACATATGTGCAAGCTGAATGCTCGCTCAATGATGCCAAAAATTATTTTAAAAATATACGTCAGCCGCCCTTTCCTCTCGAACCCAATTAGGTAAGCCTTTGACGGAATGAAAGCTTTTCCTCGCTATTACCAAAACAACTTTGTTCTTATACTAACTTTTTAAATGTGCTTTAACAATTGAATTAAAGATCATTTCTGTTAAACCGAATCCTTCAAATGATGCTGCTTACAGGTCAGTAAATAAAAGGCCAGAAATTTGGCACACAGTCCACCAAGTATTACATTGTTATATTTAATTGGCTTTGCTTAAAGCATAGATGCTCATAGTTACTGTAGCTACAGAATGGAGGCACCTTGTATATATGTACATTAAGTCGATATATGGCTGAGGTAAATTGAATGCGTAGTAGGAACCCCTACACACATGCATGTGAAGGCATGAAATTTGGGGGGGATCCCGGCCATTTTTAGGGGGGTTTGAATGACCTCCAATTTCTGGTCAAAAACAGCCAAAAAACGCCTAAAAACAGCCAAAAATTCGATTTTTTCAAAGATCAGGGGGGTCAAAAATTTTCTGGCTTCGGGGTGGATGGTCGACGTCCGACTTTGGGTGGGGGATCGCACTACCTTACCTATTACATTTATTCCTACATAGATGCACAGCATGGACGAACTGTGGGATGGGAACGATACACACTTTCAAGTGCCTTCTTGTATGTTCAAGGTTTCTCAAATTTGTCATCAAATAATGTTTGAAGTTTTGGATTATATTCAATTTCAAGCACAAATGTCTTCTAATTTCGACTGTAATAAATTTCTATTCTTAAACCTTCTCACGATCTTAATCAAATTTGAATTCCAATTGCTCGGAAGTACAAGTTTACAGGGGCAGTAGCCAAATCCTGGCGGTTTAGATGGTGTAAAACCAACAAAAATCCCAAAAACACATGCCAAGAATTCAATTCTTGGGTTAGCCTATCGATTTTTGGGGTCTTCCTCGGATTCCCTGGGTTTAAAACTCTCACACAAGTCCATGCTTGAGTAACCAGCCAATCTGTATCGCTGTAAGAGCCGGACTGTAAACTCCATTTCTAGCTACATTACTTTTCATTGGCTGCGCTGATTGCTTTGATTATTACAGGATGCCAAAGGATGCCCGATTCCGAAATTCGATTTTTCTTTTTTCAAAAAACTGTGGGATGAATATTTTCACGCCACGAACAAAGATGCGTTGGGCAATCATTTGTTTGGTGTTCTACCCGTTTAGCCTTATGGCGATCATGAAAGATACCTACCCACTTAAGTAGGTACTAAGTACATAATTTTATAAAGTCGTTTTAAACGATTTTTCTTCAATTTTCTTCACTATATTTCTGGGTTGGTCATGTTTTTGCTTTGTCCTATGTATCAGTGCTCTTGATTTTTCCTTGAATCAAGTTCACACAATTAAAATTTGCCATTATGTAGCCATATAGCGCAACGCCCAACAATTATGAGCACATGCGTGCGTGGGGGAAGGGGTTTAACCCCCCCCCCCGAGAATCCGGTAGATCCCCATAATTAAATTTTCGGCATAATTTTAGGATTTTGGCCAATTTTACATTACCCAGACTCCAAGACTCCCCAGAATTTGATCGCTGCCCATTCATGGTCGAAACTGGTTTGGATTGATAATTATTCTCGCGCGTCCACGCAATCGGATCTGCGGAGCCGGAGAGCTCTTTTTCTCCTAAAAATGGTTAAAAACTTTAAAATGCTTCCAAATCACCCTGATACAATGTTCATGATCGATTTAAAACTTTCTCTGCCTATTTTAAAAGACCATGCCGGTGTCGCACCTTAAAGTGTCCGTGCCTTAGTGTCCGGCCGGACACTGTCTTAGTGTCCGGCCGGATATTTTAAGGCACCTTAAAGTGTCCGGCTCTGCCTTAAAGTGTCCGGGTTACGCTGAGTATACGTATGTACGCATTATACGCCCACGCATATCACTCGCTGTACAATTAGTGCATATATGCGTACTTTGTACAATGTATTGAGGTACATAAATACAAGCAAGCCGATGCATTTCGAAGAATTCGTTGCATCAACAGTGGCGTCGTTTAGCGAACTTGGAGATAAAATCGATAATAAAAATGACTTCCGTGAGGAACAATCGACGATATTTACGAATTTCAGTCATAAATGTTGTGAATTAAAACTGCACACGGTTCCATTCACTCATGATTCTAAAAAGACATGCTAAGACTTCATTTTATATATTGCCTACCATGCTACCATAAATATGTACATGTAACAAGGAGGTGGAGATTCCCATAACCGAAGTCGTAAGTGTAAAAATATAAATATAAATAAACAAATTGTTTATTGCCCTCTCCTCGGTTTTGTGCAAAAACTTGCGATTTCTAACCACTTTAGGTGCATTCTTTCAATTTTTGAATAAACATTGAAGTTCGCGCACTCCCCCCCTAATGGTCAGCGAACCCCCACCGAACACTTTGGGCTGTTAAATGCCTGCTACTTTACATGGGCAGTGGGCCAAATTCTGGCAGTCAGATGAAGCACTGCAAAAAACGCTAAATTATTCAATTCTACGGATCTACCAATTTGGAGAGATTTTGGATTTTGGGGGTTCAAACCCTATCCTCTTACGTCTACGTACGATGCCCACTCTATCCCAACGTTTAAATACATTTTTTTCTCGCTTTTAAGCATGTTATTGTGGCCCGGACACTTTAAGGTACCTTTAAGTGTCCGGCCGGGACACTAAGGTGTGACACCGGCTAATGGCTAGAAATTAATATTGGTGCTATTTTAGGCACTTTTGCCTCATCGAACCCTCAAAATTTGACTGCTGCCCATGTATGGTCTGGACCACACATGGGCGTCGGGGATTTGTACCCCCAGTAGTTGAAATTCCCCCGCAGATTACTGTAGACCCCAGAATTCTATTTTTAGTAACATTTTTGGCGATTAACCCCACCCCGCCAGAATATTGTTGCTGCCTGGACCCCTAGAAATTGAATTTTGGTGCTATTTTTGCCCCATTAGGCCCCCTTCTGCAGAATTTGGTTGCTGCATGCTCATAATTCAGTGGACCATACCAAGGTTAACACTTTTAAAAAATTGAATTGACTGACCATTTTGCAAATAAAACAGCAGCGTACAGACGACTTCTAACAAAAAGCTGAGCGATCGAAATCGCATTCATATGTGCATGAGCAGCGTCCAAATTTTGACGTATCCAAAACTGTAGAAAAATGGTGCTAGGAGCAGCGAATACCATATTTTACGTTTCTCGTCGGACTGTCCGTCGACATAAAAAATACCATTTTTAAAATTTTATTTAGGGTCTTTTGGATTTTAGGGCACAACAGTCCAGACCTCCCACGCCCATGAGTGGACGTGTGCTCCATAAATCTACTTATAATCCGTTAAATTAAAAGCTTTCAGGTTTTTGAAAAATTTGAAGTACCTACCAAGTTTTAAACTAATGCTGTAATTGTAATATTCTACAGCATAACGAGGTATGGTACGTATGCCATCATAAAAACGCATTTGCATCAAAATTTTAAACCACTTGTAGCCTAATTGACGCGAATAAGATTCAAAAGAAAAGCGCAAAGCTAGATGAAACAGACTATAAGTGCTCTACTATATATTTGTGAAAGTGTTTGTATATCCGGGATTGGCTCCGGCCCCAAAACACTTGGTGGGCTGACATTCTAGCCCGAGCTCGACCTACCGGCTGGGGGTATAGTAGCTATATTTAAATTTCACCAAACCCACCCATGCACCCAGTAGAGGGATGAAGCGGGAGGCGTCCCTATGCTTAAGCATGGCCGATTTTTTGCCAATTTCGAAAATGGGAATAAATTCACTTTACACTATTTTCGGCGTTATAACATAGGATCGGACGTAATATAGCCTACATAATGCTAAAAGATGGGCAATGCTATACGGTACAATGATGTGATACAAGATACCCTGTCTGTGCCATAACATACAGTGATATATGATAGGAGATACCCTCTGCTAAAATATATGAGTGATATAAGATATCACGTGATATATGACACCCTTTGCTACATCAAACATAAAATTTTTAACACATCAAAGATATGGTGACCAAAAAAAGTTTTTCAAAACATCCCAAAACGTCAAAAATATGGGTTTGACCAAAAAAATTTCCAGAACATCCCAAAGCATCACAAATATGATTTTGGCTAAAGAATTTTCAAAACCATTCCGTAACGTCAAAAATGTGGATTGGATCAAACAAATGGTTGACAAAAAACATTTTAAAAAATCCAAAAAATAAAATATGGTTTTTACCAACAATTTCTTTAGAAATATCCCAAAAACATCAAAAGTCCCGAAAAATAGAAAATACAAGAGACATCTCAATTCCATATAGCTATCAGGCCTAAGTTCAGCCCGGGCAACGCCGGGTAGCTCAGCTGGTAAGTGCATATTGTGGATTAAGTGTCCGCACGCTTGTTTACTACTATACAATCTAGACAAATTTAATCGAAAATCGTAAAACTAGTGGACGAGAATGGATAAATCCAACAATCGAATCGCAATTCACCAGTCACCACCTTCTGGGCATCATAGCAGCGACGCTGCGCTCAACGGTGTCCTGTCTGGCCAAAAGGCAATAAGTTCCACCGAGGGCAAATCCCATCAGACCACCGAGTGCGAATTTCCGCAAGGATCCTGCGACCGATCTGCAAAAATAGCATAAAATTCGATCCATGAATTTGAGAGGTTTTTATTTATTTTCTAGTTCAAATTGTCCAAGCAAAGTAAAATGCACTTATGTGCACAGCTGCCTCATTTCGGAAAGTTAGGTAAAAGATTATCACTGACGTCGAGTAATGGAAATCATACTTGGGCAGCAACCAAATTCTGGGGGTCCGAATGGACAAAATCGCCAAAAATTCAATTCTGGGTAGGGATCTATCGATTTGAGAAGTTTTCCAGATTCTCGGGAGGTCCAATCATAGATAGGCGGGCAGCAGCCAAATTCTGAAAGTCAAGGGTGTAAGACAGGCAAAAATTAAAAAAAGCAGGCCTAAACTCTAATTCTGGGGGTCTGATGGATTCTGGCGATCTAAGCCTCCACGCCCTCGTATGATTCAGCCAGACCCCCTACACCTTACACGGGTAGCGAACATAGGTGGGCGGCACCAAAGTTCTAGGGGTGGGGGTGCAAGATTTTTTCAAAGGTCGAAAAATGGCCTTAAAAATGGTGGAATGTCAGAAAAAACACAATTTTTCAACGTTTCTCATCGAGCACTATCCATTGGCATCAAAAAATTGCGAAAAAAACAAAAGAAATTTCAAAAATTGAATTCTGGGGTATTTCGATTGGGGGGGGTATTTTGGTTTATCGGAGGGGTGCATACCCCAACCCCCCACGCCCAAATATGGTAGCGAGCATACGTGGGCAGCAAGAAAATTCTGGGGGGTGCAAGATTTTTTTGAAGGTCGAAAAATGGCCTTAAAAATGGTGGTATGGCGATAAAAACACCATTTTTCGACCTTTCTCATCAAGCACTATCCATTGGCATCAAAAAATTGCGAAAAAAACGAAAAAAATTTTCAAAAATTGAATTCTGGGGGAAGGGTATTTTGATTTCTGGGGGGGGGGTATTTTGGTTTCTGGGGGTGCATACCCCTCCCCCCAAACCCCCCCCCCCACGCCCAGGTGTGGTAGCGAGTAGCGCCCGAATTCTGGGAAGCGTCCGATGGGGCCAAATTACCAAAAATAGCATCAGAAATTCAATTCCGAGGTCTATCGATTTTGGAGGGGGGTCCGCCGGATTTTGGGTGAGTCCAGGACCCTCTACGCAAATGTGCACCCATGTATGATGAGGGAACCGTGAATTCCTGAAATTTCGAAAAGATCCAAAAAAGTCATAATAGATAAAAAATGCCGTTTTTCCACGTTTCTCACCAGGCCTCATCAATTGGCAACAATGAAAACGAATAGCATTTAAAAAATGACATTTTGAAGCGTGCAGGAGATTCGAGGAAACAGAGTTTACAAGCAGTTTGAAATCGAATAATCTTACACGTGCATTCTAATTCTAGAGTCGAAAAAATGAATTAGAGGGCCTGGAGAAAAATTTTAAGCCTGGTATAAAGGACGCTTGATACGATACAGAACGCTTCGACCTTCGCGTCCTACGCATACATGAGTAAAGCACATAGGTCGGCAGCAGACGAATTCTGGGGGTCCGACGGGACAAAGTTGCCAAAATAGCACCCAAACTCAATTCTGAGGATTTATCGATTTTAGAAAAGCCGTCCACCAGATTCTCGAAGGGGTCTAATCAGACCCCCTCCCTCAACGCCCGGGCGTAGGAACGCAACGCCTATATTCGGAAGTGCAGAAATTTTATTCTGGAGTGCAGAAATTTGCTGAGATAAAAAAAGAGCCGAAAATTGATGGTAGGGCAAACACAATTTTTTTGGCATTTTTCATTAAAATCTTTCCGTTGGCATTAAAAATCGCAAAGAAACAAAAAAGTTTAAAAATTTTATTCTGTAGGTCTGCCGATTTCTTTGGGTTCTAAACTCCTCAACACATACGTGTGGTCGAATGATAACTTTCAGTGAAATTTACCCGCTTATGTGCACAACGCCCATAATAAACGGAGCTGGCTAAAAATACGTTAGCTAATAGCTATTAGTTGTGAAGTGAAATTTGTTTATAAATGAGGTGTATTGTTACGTCATATTAAGTAAAATTATTTTCATTTGTCCTAATTTAATCATTTTTGCAGATGTTGGAGCCACGGTTTTTTTTTTTGTACTCGGCAAAGATTTTTCCCGATGTACAAAGACTTTTCGGGACCGTCTTTGTACATGTACAAAGATTTTTGGGAAGCCAAAAATTGCAAAAAAGGTCTAAAATTCGAAAAATTTCGGCGCTTCGCGCCGAAATGAGTAATTGTGTGTTCTATATATCTTTATAATGGCAGAAATTGCATTTCAAAAGTAAAAATGTCAAATTTTTCGGCGCTTCGCGCCGTTTTAAGACGATTCTTAGTGATTTTCGCCCTTAGAGACCCAGAAATTAGCTAAAACACACTACGAAAAGTCGAAGAACTCTGTTTTACCACACTAAAATCGCTAATGTACCATATTATTGTACCCAAAAATTTTGTGTATACAGAATGTACAAAGATTTTTAGGAAGACAAAAACTGTAAAAAGATGTAAAATTCCCACAATTTTCGGCGCTTTGCTCCGAACTGATAAATTATTTGTCCTATATATCTTTAAAATGACAGAATTTGCATTAAGAATGGAAAAATGTTAGCATTTTTCGGCGCTTCGCGCCGTTTTCAGATAATTTTTAGTAATTTTTGGCGTCAGAAACCCAGAAATCAGCTAAAATACATTACCAAAGATAGAAAACCCTGTTTTACCACACTAAAATCGCTACTGTACTATATTATAGTTTACAAAAATTTGCATGTACAAAATGTACAAAGACTTTTGGGGACCATCTTTGTACATGTACAAACGGACCTTGTACAAAAAAAAACACTGGTTGGAGCATGTTTCGCGATGGATAATGTTGTTATTAAACAAAAAAAGATTATATTCTCTACAGTCCATGTAAATGCAATCCCAACCACACATGGGCGCGCAGGGGCGGATTTAGGAGGGGCGGGGGCGGCCCCCCATTGGCCCAAAATAGTGCGCAAAATTAAGCATTTTGAGCGATTTTTAGCGATTTTCGGGTTAAAACGGCTAATTTTTCCGCCCAAGTCAGGGTAGCCGCCCCCCCTTAGGAAAATCCTAGATTCGCCACTGGGCGCGGGGGTTTGAGGGGTCACTGGACCTCCGATAAACTGACGAACCCCCGCCCATAATCGAATTTTGGTGCTATTTTTTGGCAATTTCGCCCCATCGAATCCCTCCAGAATTTACGCGCTGCCCATCTACGTATAGCCCCACCCAACCCAGAGACCATTCGGCCCGTTGCAGGATCGACCCAGTCCGTTGCTGGTTGAGGGCAATATGGGGCATTGCCCAGGTGAGGGAGCAAAAATTACAAAACGCATGTAATTTCCATGCTAGGCAAATCCGTACGTAATTTAAGAACCCAGTATCATAACATGTTGAAAACTAGTCGTTTTAGCGATTTCTTCAATTTTTCAATTCAAATTAAAATGAAGACCAGGCATCTTACTTTCAATCTGCAGAAAAGCACGAGTGTGCGCGTACACATGTGCTACCAGATATGCACGTGGGAGATCTGGGGGTCTAGACCTACCCAGGCTGGACAAATGGAAAATTTTCTGAAGAAAATGAGGCCAAGTGTAAGCCAAAAATGAATGAAAATTTTAAATGTATATGATAATCATAATAATAATTATTATTAATTATTATCATAATATTATTATTATTATTATTTATTCGGATAAGCGCAAGGGTAAAAAGTTTGAATTGTAAAAAATTAAAATTGACGTTCTTTAAAGTGTTTGAAATTGACCAGAAACTGTGGAATAACGTAATTTTGACGCTATTTTAGCATGAACACCTTTTTTGAGATCATTTTGGCCCAAAAAAGCTCACTTCAACCCCCCCAGAACGACTGACTCCCAAGATCGACCATGCTTTGCATCTATGTGTGCTACTAGTTAAGCTAAGTGTAAACAAAAAATCTTGCCTATAAATTAGGCCGGTAAGCGTGGCAGCTGCTAAAGTGTTCAGCTCGTCTTCAACACCGCGAGAATAGCTGAATGCTGTGCCTAAGCCACTGTACATAACGGCCAAGACGCCAAGCGAACCAGCGGCTGAACTGCCGTATTTTGTGAATGCATTCAAAAGGTGGGCACGTTTGGCAGCCTAATAAGTAAAGAATGTCCCTGTCAGAAAAAATATCGGTAAAAACTTGTTCCAGCTCTACTTGCGCTTCATCATACATGGGCAGACATAAGGTGAGCAGTAGCCGAATTCTGGGCGTTCGATGGGCCAAATTGCCGAAAATAGCACCAAAAATTTTATTCTGGTGGTCTATCGGTTTAGGGGTAGGGATTTCAGATTCTCAAGGTCCAGATCGCCCGTCGCCCATCTGTGGGCAAGATAATGGGATTCGGAGGCGGGGGGATAGATTGAGAAAAGCGGTTATACAGTGAATAGTAATCCTAATAAGCGTTTTTAACAACTTAAAATGTCATTAACACACCTGGGCAATAGCCACACCTGGGCGTGGGGGGTTTGGGGGGTATGTTCCCCCCCAGAAACCAAAATACCCCCCCCCCAGAATTCAATTTTTGAAAATTTCTTTTGTTTTTTTCGCAATTTTTTGATGCCAATGGATAGTGCTTGATGAGAAACGTCGAAAAATGGTGTTTTTATCGCCATACCACCATTTTTAAGGCCATTTTTCGACCTTCAAAAAAATCTTGCACCCCCCCCAGAATTTTCTTGCTGCCCACGTATGGCAATAGCCCATCCCAGCCCGTCCATGGAACGGGCTGACATAAAACCGAAAAACTGGACGGGCTGAAGGGTCCATTAGGATTGGATGGGCTTATTTCGAAAAACACGTCAGAAAATAGTGGAAAATCAAAGAAAGTTGTCTTTTTAACCAATTTTTAGCCCGGTTGGATGAGCTGAAGCTTTGGTTATTACCCAGATATGGTCATTACACAACTTCCTTTAGCCGCTCAAAATATCGTTTCGGCAAAGATTTTTCCCGATGTACGAAGACTTATCGGGACCGTCTTTGTACATGTACAGAGTTTTTGGAAGACAAAAACTGTAAAAAGGCCTGAAATTCCAAAAACATTTTGGTGCTTCGCGCTGAAATGAGTAATTCTCTGTCCTACATATTATTTATAATGGCAGAATTTGCATTTAGTATAAAAAGATTTCAAATTTTTCGGCGAGACAATTTTTTGTAATTTATGGCGTCAGAAACACAGAAATGAGCTTAAATACACTACGATAGGTCTAAAAATCCTGTTTTACCACACTGAAATCACAACTGTGTCATATTATTGTAATAATAAAATTTGCATGTACAAAATGTAAAAAACTTTAGGGGACCATCTTTGTAAATGTACAAAGGGACCTTGTGCAAAAAACCCGGTTATCCCAAAATTACTTGACAGTACCCGATTTTCAAGTTATACGGAAATAAATGTCCCTCACCTCACTATGCACTAGTGTGCGCTTTATGCTCAATGGACTGTAGGCACATTGGTAGGTAGATAACGCGGTATACTTTTTCATAATGGGGTATAATCAACACTTTATTATTAATATAGACGCTGACAATGTTAAAAGCAAGCAGGAATGCCTTTTGCTCTAATGACTTATTTCGCAAATCGTACAACTAATGCAAGTAAAACGATTATAATTTATACGAAATTGATAATGGATTTTGTAATAAAAAGGTTCCGGAGATTTTTATGCATGTTCGACTGATGGCTTTACACGGAGCCCCCCTTAAAATTTGTTGCGTCATAAATCACAAATTTAAATTTTAACATTATCAATTTTCCTCTTTTTTCCTGCTAATGAATAGATGTATATATGTGAATAACGTTAAGAAATAATTTTCACTCGTGCTCATACATGTAAAGGCTCAAAATTTTCGTTATAGGGGGGCACACGTGGGCGTGGGGAGGGGGATTCAGGGGGTTTGCAGTATGCACTCCCCAGAAGGCCTACTACCCTCCGAAAAGCCGCATATCCCTCACCCAGGAACAAAATATCCCTTTAATCCATTAGAATTCAATTTTTGAACATCTTTTGCTTTTGTTTTTTAATTTTTTGATGCCAATGGATAGTGCTCGACGAAAAACATTGAAAAATTGTGTTTTTCGCCATACCACCATTTTTAAGACCATTTTTTACCTCTGAAAATTTATACCACCCTCCCCCAGAATTTTTGTGCTGCCCACCTATGGTGCAGGGTCTCCGGCTATTGAGGGGCATACATGTAACGGCTCGAAATTTGCGGGGGACCCGACCACATTCAGGGATGGAGTGAACGACCTCCATTTTTGACAAAAAAACGACCAAAAAACGCCTCAAAACGGCCAAAACATTCGATTTTTTCCAAAACTGGGGATCAAAAATTTTTGGGCTTTGAGGGATAATGGACGTCTAACTTTGGGTCTAGGATCCCCTTATCCCTCCTGTTACATGTGCGGGGAGATGTAAATGACCTGAAACTTTCGGCCAGGAACGGCCAAAAAACACCTAAAAATGGCCAAAAAATTCATTTTTTTCCGAAAATCGGGGAAGAAGTCAAAAATTTTCAGGCTTTGGCGGGATAAGGGGATAGCCAACGTTGGGTGAGGATTCTCCATCCCTCTGTTACATGCTCAATGCTTGTGCTACATAGGTACATTACACATGGTCTTAATTTTTCGACCATTTCAGTTGACTGAAAAACCGAAGCAAAGCTCTATTTCCCACAAAACTCCTTAGTTTAGAAGTCGTAATTTTAATATGATTACGACGGCTTCTTTGGATTTGGAGACTAAACCGCACTCCTTTTACTTTTTTGAAGCAAGTCAAATGAGAATTAACAAGACCAGATCAACTCAACTTTAAAGAATCGGTTCAAACTACTAAATTTTTCACCCCATGCTTATTTGTAGATTGTGCAATTGATGACTTTGATTGAAGTACATGAAAACTAGTAGGGAAACAAAGTTGTATTGACGAAGTATACGATCTTGACTGAGGAATGTCCTCTTAATCGGACAATTTTAAAAGCTTTGGAACATATTAAAAGTATGGCAAGCTTGCGATTACCCACAATGTAAAGCTCAGCTGATTCATTAACCGCAGGAATTCCCGCCCCTGTATTTGATAATTTTTACTTTGTAAATTGAATTCATCAGCCATAACTACTTTTAGGGGGTATGTAAAAGCCTACTTGAAATAGATGTCCTGCTGTATTAAGGGCAAGAGGTTGCGCTTTCATACTGTGATATAGACCCTGCGCTCCGCCAGCAACTGCTCCGGCAATAACGCAGCATCCTATTTGCGAAAAAGCCATCTCGAATCGACCCCTGTGCTGAGAAGCACCTTCAGGCATTATGTACTGGGGCTCGGAATTTTTGAAGATAGACCTGTCGATGTTCATGTAAGGAGACATGTAAGGCGAAATAGCCATCGGAGATGTTAAGCTGCGAGTTCTGTCGTCCATTATGTCCTAATACAAATAATCTGAAAGAATAAAAAAACATACATATATACGTTACATCAAAGAACGGAATGACACTAGGCAGCAGGGAATGACACTAGGCAGCAGGTTTTAGTACAGTATATATTAGGGATGTCCCGGGACAGGCTTTTTAGCCGGGGGCCGGGGCAAGATGTTATATGTACTAATATATGCTGACCCTATGAGTGTTAAGTTAAAATTATTTACGGTACTTTTTTACATAAGTACTTAATCATATAACTGTGAAAAGGGGATTAATTTCAGGTTTCTCACCCTATAATGGCTTTAAATTAAAAGCTTAAGAAGTTAAAAACGGTTTGAAAAGTATCAACGATGCACGCGATACTGAATCAGTCCAAATAAATGACAATCATTTGCAGGCACGTAGCTGGCCGTCCTATTTTGGGGGACCAACACCAATTTCGGGGGACCACCAAAAATTTTGGGGGGACTAAGCCCAAAAAGGCCAAAAAATGGTACAAAATAAAAAGTCTTATTTTTCGGGTTTTTCTGAATTTCCAGGGGTCTTAACTCCCCCGCCATTCCCCCCACAGCTACGTGCCTGATCATTTGCAATAAATCATAAATGTGCAACTGTCTTCAGATTTTCAAAACTTCATGACTGATTTCCGGGGAGATAAAGAATTGCGAGGCAATTTTAAAGTTTGAAATATAAGACCTAGATCTCTTGGAATCTAAGCTCACAATTAATGAGTGATGTTAGTTTTTAGAAAAATAGAAATTTTTTGTGATGCTACGCGCTCGTTATTTTATTTATGGTAAAGTTCCGCTGAAAAGCCAAACAAAGTATAAGAATTTCAGTATAAAGCATGTATTTTCATGTTCAACATTATTTTTGTTCCAATTTTCACTTTAAAAGTTCATTAATTTTAAGTAAAAACTGTTAATTTATCTATTGATTATATACATTGCAATTCTTGAATTTAAGACTCCGGATTCTACATTTTCTATTCCGCATTAGTCATTAGTCGTGACTTCCAGCTGTACTAAGCCATATAAATCATGGATGTACAAATTTTAAACATCGTATTCTTGCCAAGATTGTGGCTGATGCGATAAATATTCCCGACAGCAAAAGCTTGATTTTCAAGAAATTCTTTACAATTGTGAATTACGAAACAATATTTATATATGATTTTAGGCCAGGACACCAAGAACTGCGATCACAGCATCGAATCTCGCTTCCTTCTTAAGCTGATATTTTTATTAATTTTATGCATTCCGTCTGTTCAGACTTAACAGATCATCGAATTTCATTTATAAAATCTGACAGAATAGAACAAAATTTATACGTCATCCGATTTAGGCTATTTATTTCGAGATGGACTATAAAATTAATAAATAAACCATAAATGTAGCAATGATATCATAATAGTAATATTAATAATAAATGCTTAGGCTTAGTCATTAGCATTCACATTGGTGCCAGCTAGGGATCGACCGGAGCTCCGGCTCCGGCCTCCGGCTCCTCCGGCCATTTTTTGGTCCTCCGGCCTCCGGCGGCCGGAGGTATAAAAAGGGGCCGGAGGCCGGAGGTTTTTTGAACCGAATCATTCAATGCTTTAACGCTCTTCTTTTCTTTTGAAGCTTAGCAGTCAGATTGCCTATTTTGTGAATTTGTACAAACACAGGTTTAATAAGTGAAGTTGTGAATGTGAACACTAATGTGGCATTGTGAATGCACCATTGGTGAAATATTATATCATATATTTTGCTTAATAATGAACGAGAAAATTTCAGATTGCAAAGCGAGCCGAGTCCGCGTTAAGTGTTTTTTTGTACAAGGTCCGTTTGTACATGTACAAAGATGGTCCCCAAAAGTCTTTGAATGGATAAAAATCTCTTTCGAGTGACAGAATAACAAACTTGGTGCGACGTAGTCTGCTCACTTGCTTTTTGAGCTATTACAGATTGTAGATATAAGTACATACAGACACATTCCTAAGCTCTTTATGCTATGTTTATTTGGGTACTTTTCGAGTATAAGTGCATCCAGACAATAAGGGCAAGCGAGAAAGCGGTGAGATTGGAGCTAAAAATAGAAATATGCTAATTAAATGATTTTTTCGGTTACCCAAACCGCCGCTGCCAGACCAGTCATTTGAGAACATGTGTAATAGGTGAGGAGCACACATGGGCTTGGGGGTATGCACCCCCGAGAAGTTGAAATACCCCCCATTCAGAAATCAAAATACTCCCCAGAATTCAAATTTTGAATTTTTTTTTGCTTTTTTAGCAATTTTTTGATGCCATTGGATTGTGCTCGATGAGAAACGTCGAAAAATGGTGTTTTTTTCGCCATACGACCACTTCTAAGACCATTTTTTGATCTTTGAAAAATTTTTCACCCCCCCCCCCCTAGAATTTTGGTGCTGCCCACCTATGGTGAGGAGAGATCTAGTAGAACGTTATTGCATGTTAGTCTTCTTGATTTTCGCATAGCTCGATTAAATAGGTACATTATGGAATAGGTACATCGTCACCTCCGGCTTAAATAGGTACATCGTCACCTCCGGCTCCGGCCGGAGCCGGAGGTGACGATGGCCGGAGCTGCGGCTCCGGCCCGGAGGAAAAAAATGGACCTCCGGTCGATCCCTAGTGCCAGCACATGGGTTAAGCCTGAGATAAATGAGGCAAGCTTGTCTCATGTCCGACACTAATCAGAATTCTCAAGCAATAACAGAAACCTTCACACTAATTCCGTTATCTAGGCTAAGGATAAGCCTTTATAGTGTTTGGACGCAGGGGCGTAGGCAGGGAGGGGGAGGGGGGAATTCTCCCCTGGGAAAAATTTCGAATTTCTAGAAATGGAGCGATGCGGTTGCATAATGCTGTCATGCGACGATTTGTTGAGAATAAACCTAGAAATTCGGCGCTTCGCGCCGATTTATTCTAGTTCTGGCCACTATTTTAACTTAATGGCAACAAACAAGAGAGAGACAAGACAAGAAAATGTTTACTGTCCAAAAAAAATACACAAAATTAGGTAAAACAGAAATATGTGATAAAAGAGTGACTGAACAAAAGGATATACAGATCACGGAGTGTGATACAAGTAGGTATGCCCCAACAATAAAATTGTAAAATCAATGTTTAGCAGCTCTTTTTTGAACTACCAACGTTAGGAGAAGCGATGACATGATCAGGTAACTTGTTCCAAATTTTTGAATATCTTTGGGAAAGGTTATTAATTTGAGCATTGGTTCGGACAACTGCTAAAGTAAGTTTATAACGATTTTCAGCTCAACTGATGTTGGAACTGTAAATAAAAAATTCATTTGCATCAATTCAAGATAATTATAATAATAATAATATTTATTAGCCAATTACTACCGTAGAAAATGCAATAAAAATTACATTTAAAAAAGGATTTAATGAAAGATAATGTCGAAAGAACGAAAGAAAGTTTATCAGCATAGCATAATAAAGCGAGACGTAGAGGCGGATCGCGCTCACTTACGCCCCTTTAGGAACTCATCAAAACGAAGTTCACAAATTTAACGATTTAGTTTTTTATTTATTTCTTTAAATTTTTTTACTACCAATAAAGCGTTAATAATTTGATACATGAGACATAGACATATGTGAAGACGAAGAAAAAAGAATATAAAAAATATAATAACAAAGAACTATAAAGCGTTTGTTGCTATGAGAAGATGAAGTACCTTTTTGGAAACATTTCTAGTCAATAGAAATTCAAAAGTATGGAGAAAATTCGTGCGCTTTGTGCAGATTGCGTTTTCAAAAGCTGCTTGGCACACGGAACATGACAAGTCTACAAAATATTCGCACCTCATGCGTGTTAAGAATTTCTTCAGTCATTCAGTCATTCTGGCATGGTAATATAAGAAAATTTCCGCACTGCGCGCCAGTCTATTTTATCTATTTATCAACTGAATTAAGGACCATGGTTTGGACGATTTTATGAAAATATCAACATTAAAATTTAATATTTCAGTGCTTAATTTTGCCAAATTTTCCGTGGCTCTGCCCTGGACCCCACTGGGGGCGCTTGAGCGCGCCACCCCAGACCCCAGCCCACGAAGAAGTTTTCCGTTGCATTCTCTGCAATCTAAAGTTCTACCCGAGTAGCAAAACTTGCATTAATTGTTAAAATTTTCAAAAAAAATTTTCTTGCGTTTTTTGCATGACGATGTGAATAGTCCAAAAAAGGCATTATACGTCTAGGACGCATTTTTAACGTTTCAATGAACTTGTGATATAAAAACATTTTCGAACCTCCCTGGCAAAAATCCTGGGATTTTCCAAGATTTCACACATTTTTCATTTTTGACCAAAAACTCTGTTTTCATGGTGTTTTAAGTTGAAATCTTTAACTCAGATGATTAAAAAAGGCGCGGAATCATGTTAAAGATTTTTCAAAATTAGAAAAAAAATTTTGTTATATTTTTCTTCATTTGAGTTAAAGATCTCGACTTATATTCGAAGATTCAAACAGCGGAATGCAGAATCACATGTAGATACCCAATTTACGTCGACCTAAGCATCTATACATCGACCTAAGCATCTATACATTGACCTTAGCGGGAGCGACCTCGACCTAAGCAGCTTAAAACACCTTTTCAGATAAACTTAGCCTAAGCCTAAGCATAATAGAAGCAGAAACTTAGATTTTCGTATATCTTATCAAGTAAAACCGAAAAAACATGCAAAAAATATAAAATTTTTTAAAAGTTTTCCTAAATTTTAAAACAGCTTTCCGCGCCCTTTTTCTTTTTCTCCATCATTACAATACTTCCTTCCGTAATTCTAGCCCATATTATTCATTTCCGATAGGGATGTTCCGATTCCAGGTTTTTCAAAAAATTCCGGTACCAGTTCCGGTTCCAATACTTGAAAAACAAGAACTTCGGTTCCGGTTCCGGTTCTTGCGTAAGTTGGAACCACCGGTTCCGGTTCTTCAACTAGAGAACCGTCGGTTCCGGTTCTCGGTTCCTGTGTTAAAGTATGTATATACGTTCTTGATAGCCTGACTTCACGGGAACTAATCGAAAGGATTATTCAGGAAGTCGTTTCAATCTGACAACTGCACGTTCAAACAAGTTTTACGTCTAGTTGACAATTTACCTATAAATTACTGAATAAAATATTATATCATGTCTGGCTTTGCCTGTGCAATCTTTCGTTCAATTGAACACTATGTTTCCACTGTTCTTTGCTTATTAGAATTCGTAAATTGGTGTATTTTTTGAACAGCTGTTCAGTGGCGCTGGAATCATTTACGAACCTCTCAAAAACAGGCAACATGGCGAAAAAGCAGAACAACTGTTATTTTTAAAATATAATTTACCTGGAACAAAATTTGCATACTAAGTTTTAATCTGAACACTTTTTGGTAATAGAAGTTCGAATCGCTGCTTCATGTCTTCAATAAATTTTATGAAGTTCGATTTTTAACTCTACTTTTTAAAAACCGATAACCGACTCCAAAAAAGATCGGTCCCGGTTCCGGTTCCGGTTTTTAGAAAATCAAGAAATCGGTCCCGATCCCGGTTCTTAGAAAATCAAAAGATCGGTTCTTGGTTCCGGTTCCAAAAAACGGTCAGTTCCAGCCGGTTCCGGTTAAACGGCACATCCCTAATTTCCGACAAATTTGTAAATCTTTGGATCGAGCCAAAATCCTGGCTAAGCTTATGCGTCTTTGCGCCAATTTCTTCTATCTTTTGGCAGTTACCATCGTTTTATTGCAGTAAAAGTCAAAAAATTAGCGCTTCCAGCCAATGTTTTTTTGTACTCGGCAAAGATTTTTACCCATGTACAAAGACTTTTTAGGACCGTCTTTGTACATGTACAAAGATTTTTGGGAAGACAAAAATTGCAAAAAAGGTGTGAAATTCGCAAAAATTACGGCGGCCGAAATGAGTAATTGTGTAATCTATATATATTTATTATGGCAAAAATTGCATTTCAAAAGGAAAAATGTCAAATTTTTGACGCTTCACGCCGTTTTTAAGACAAATCTTAGTGATTTTTGCCTTTAGAGACCCAGAAATTAGCTGAAATACACTACCAAAAATCGAACAACTCTCTTTTTACCACACTAAAATCGCTACTGTACCATAATAGAAAAATGTCAAATTTTTTGGGGGCAAATTTTAGTAATTTTTGGCGTCAGAAACCCAGAAATTTGCTAAAATACACTACCAAAGATCGAAAACCCTCTTTTACCACACTAGAATCGCTACTGTACTATATAGTACACAAAAATTTGCATGTACAAAATGTACAAAGACTTTTGGGGACTATCTTTGTTTACGTACAAAGGGACCTTGCACAAAAAACACTGCTTCCTCCAGCACATAATAAACATTTTTTCCGTCAAAACCGTAAAAAAATTTAAATGAAAAAGTAAATTTGTTCATTGCTCAAATAGTGCAGGACGATGTGAAAACCCGAAAAACACGTTATTTTAAGGCCCCTGTCCGTTTTTAAGAGTTTTTAGACTTAAAAATTAATTTTTGGATTACCCCTGGCAAAAAAAGATAATTCGATGCTTCGGCAGGGGTAATGTTTGTAAATAAGTGCTTAACTTCTTGAAATGTCGGGTCGGTGGTCCAATGGATGGCGTAATGGCGTAGCCACGGGGAAGGGGGAATCCCCCTCACGAAAAAATTAATTTTTGAAATGGAGCTATGCGATTGCATAGCGCTGTTCTTCGATGATTTGTCGAGAATAATCCAAGGAATTCGGCGCTTCGCGCCGATTTATTTTGGTTTGGTTATTATTTTAACTTAATGACAGCAAAGAGCTACAAAGCGTTTGTCGCCATGAGAAGATTACCCATTATTTGCAAACATTTATGGTCAATAGAAATTCAAAGGTGTGCAGAAAAATTCGTGAGCTTTGTACAGATTGCGTTCTTAGAAGCTGCTTAGCATTGGGAACATGACAAGTCGACGCTCGTCCAGAACGACAACCCTGAACCAGGGTTGCACCAAGTGCTCTTGTCGAAAAACCCTAATTTTCACCTCAGACTGTCAGAAAAACCCCCAACTAATGGTTAAGCAGGCAAAAAACCTCAATCTTTAAAAAATGCCTCCAACGGCCTCTAAAAAACCAAAATGGGAGAAAAACCTCAACTTGGCAATAGTGATCGACCGGGGAGACTTTTTGTTGGCCGGGGCTGGGGCGGTACCAGGGCTGAAATAAAAACCCCAGCGCCGGCCGGGGCCGGGGGCCGGAGTCAGACAAGGAAAATATTATTGCATGACACATACTTAAGGGGCGCATAGGAAGAGAAATAATGAGCGACTGCTTCATTCAGTAGTATAGTGCTGGCCTCTAAAAAAGCCAGTCGATTTGTGACCTAAAAAACCACCCCTTTTTTCCATAACCAAAAGGAGATGACTGATGATATTATACTGGCGAACAAGCTATGCCCTGAGGATTACAAGCATACCTGGGCAATGGCTGACGTTTCGCCCCATCCAACTTCCAGCCAAAAGGGTGGGTGGGTCCCCAGACCCTGAAAAGGTGGGTCTGTCCCTGAAAAAAGGTGGGTCCGTGCCTGAAAAAGGTGGGTCGTTCAGCTTAATCAGTGGGACAGTCGCTGAAAAAAGGTGGGTCCATCCATGAAAAAGGTGTCGAACAGTGTAATAAGATGGTTCCTGTGCATGTTTTGCAAACTGATCATGATATACTGTATCTAGCATTTCTTTAAATTATCTCCAAAAATTTTCTCCTTGTACAAAACATAGCCCCGCCCAAGTTACCCCTTCGCCCTGTCCAACTTTTGGTTCAGCCCGTCCTGGTGATGGGCCGATATGGGGCCAGTGATCGGACCGAGGGTACTTTTTGGACCCTCGGCCTCGGCCGAGGCCGAGGCGCCTTAAAACCCTTGCCTCGGCCGAGGCCGAGGCCGGAGGCCGAGGCCGAGGCCGAGGCCGAGGCCGAGCAGACCGAGGCCGAGGGTAATGCCGAGGGTCAAGCTTATATACCTATACCCATAAATAGTGCTCTTAGAAAATTTTGTATGCACATGAGCTAGAGAATAATCGTAATATTGAACATCTTATCTAATGTCATTTTCAATAATAGTAGATTAAATGCGTGAAGGATTTATTGAATAAAGTCAGCAGAATGAAAGCATACTTACTTTAACAAGTTGCCGTTGAAGACTTGGAAAAGTTATTAAAAAATATGGCTGAACAAGCAATTAAAAACTTTTATTACAATACATAAATAAGAAAACAGTGTCAAAGAAATAAACGAACAAACGAAATAAGCTAAGTAAAGAAGGAACTGTAGCCATTATTGTGCTCGCTTTTGCAGTAATGCATGTTTAAACACGCTTTTTCAGTCATCCAATTCTAGTGTGGTAGGTAATATGACAGAAACTGCACTGTACTTTCCGATCATAGTTTCCCAAGGTCCAGAGTTGAGGGAAGGGTGAAATCCCAAAATGGGGGACCAGTAAATTAAATAGTGTCTTTGTATGAGCGAACAAATTTTTGTAGAGATTTTATATAAATATATTTTTAAACATACACATTTTCACATACTGCCAGTGTGTGACCTGCAACCGGCATGCAGTCCTAAACAGTGTTTTTTTGTGCAAGATACCTTTTTACATGTACAAAAATGGTATCCAAAAGTCTTTGAACATTTTGTACATGCAAATTGTTGTGTACTATTATAGTATGGTACAGTAGCGATTTAGTGTGGTAAAACAGGGGTTTTCGTCCTTCGGTAGCGTATCTTAGCTAATTCCTGGGTCTCTGAATATTTGACATTTTTTCCATTCTAAATGCAAATTCTACTATTTTGAAGATATATAGGACAGACAATTACTGATGCGCCGAAAATTTTCGGGAATTTTACACCTTTTTACAGTTTTTGTCTCTCCAAAAATCTTTGTGCATGTACAAAGATAGTCCTGAAAAGTCTCTGTACATTATGAAAAATCTTTGCCGAATACAAAAAACCGTGGTCCTAAATGTGATAATTCGGCCTGGATATAGTTCATAAGATTATTTGGCGCGAAGCGCTGAAATTTTAATGAGCTTTTGATGAAATTTACACATAAAACTTGAGTGAGAAAGCTAAAACAACTTGTACTACAAAGTCAGAAATATTACAGATATTGTAATATGCCAATTAAATCTTGTAATTAGCCCTACTGTGCTTAGAAATCCAATGCAACATCAGGATAAATTAGTCAATTTTATCTTTTAACGGCTAAATGTGCTGAGTTATTAAATAGTACTTGTTTTGCATAAAATTTTTAAAAACAGTATAAATGGATACAAAAGAAATTTAAATCTGCATAAAGATGCCTAGATTACACAAAAATTGACTTTTGAGTGTTTAATGCCTCTGCTTCAATCTAAATACAGTTTATTAGCGATATTTTGCGCGAAGCGCCGAAAATTTTTCGAAATTTTGTAAAAAATTTTGAAAAACGATATAATTAATATCACTTTGTCCAAGAAAGTATTTTAACATTGTATAAAAATGGCTCCAAAAAATGCACGAGCCGAAATTGATTTTTGGCAAAACCTGCATTTATTGGCCATTTTTAGGTGCGTTTTTGCGATTTTCGGCCGAAAATTCGTAATCATGTACGCCCTCTCCCATAAAAATGGCCGAAAACCATACGTGTAACAGGAAGGGCTTTGGGGGAATTCCCCACCCACCCAAGGTTGGACGTTCTCCCCTAACCCTTCCCTCCAACGTCAGAAAATTTTGACCCACCCTCCCCATTTTTGGCGAAAATTTGCGGAGTTGCTAAACCCCCACCCGAAACTTCTAGCCGTTATATGTATGCCGAGGAGCCCCTCCCGAAAATTTTGAGCTGTTACATGCATGTTTTATAGTGACAGTTTGTCTATTTATTCTTGCTTACATTCAAAAATACTGTATCACTTCGGGAAATTTTAATAGTTAGCTGCACTTTTGCCACAGTAAAAATTAGGTTCAAAAATATTCAAAAGGTTTTCACCAAAAATCGTCTGACAGTGACTTGAGTCTTGCACCCCTCACCCCTCCCTTCGGGAATGTGTGTTTCCGATCCATGTAGCAAGAATGAGAATTAAAAACTTAGTCATCACATGAATAATAAATTGGCACTTTGCTGTATGTATTTTTGTGTAACTGGGTACGCGACTAAAACCACAAGAAAAGTCTATAGGTAAAAAATAGTCTTTGTACTGCAGATGCATTCTAAATAGTTAATATTCAACGGACATATTAAACTTATTTAAATTTGATTTTAACCCTCGGCGCCTCGGCACTTTTCAGCTTCGCCCTCGGCGCCGAGGCCGAGGCTCCAAAAACGCCGAGGCTTGCCGAGGCCGAGGCCGAGGCCGAGGCCTCGGTCCGATCACTGTATGGGGCATTGCCCAGGTGTGATAACAAGTGACCCCTGATCTCTTTCCGGATCATTCAGAAACTTGAGATATAAATTTGTCGAAAAGTTCCTAAAAATTGTCATTTTTATGAATTTTTAAAGCATTTTTGAGGGTCAGTATTTCTACCCGTATCCATATCTGCTGGAATCTTTTGTTTTCACGTTCGGCTCCCCTGCAGACAAATGTCTGGAAAAAATTCAGTTGTTCCATGTCATCCACATAGCTACAGTATACCTTCAAAGTCAAACTTAAAAAAAACCACTTGTAACCTAAAAAACCGGCGCCAATTTTTACAAAACTTAGCAGGAATGTGCCTCGTAGCACCTTACATGATGCCTGATATTTATTTTTCGCAAAAAATTTGAATCACCTCAAAAACTGCCATAAAAAGTTTGATTGTAACCTAAAAAAACCCACTGTAACCTAAAAAAGACCAATGCTAAGTATATATATAATGCCATGGCAACAAAATTACTTTCCATCAAGTTGCATAATTTTGTACTGATTTCTTGCAGAGGATGTAGAAGAGACTTACCTAGAGTTGTTTTTATCACTTGAAGACTTTATTTCTGACATTTATAGAAATTTTGATAAAATTCAGAAAAAATTATTGATTTTTATATAAATATGATAAAATGAACGGAAATATCGTAAAAAATGAATTTTTTTAAATATGATCATTTGAGGTCAACTAACTATTTTACGCTGCAAACCAACCACACAATTCGCATAACATTTTTGGAGGTGGTTTTTTCCCATGGTTTTCTTACTTCCCAAATGGAATTCGCTGGGTTTTTTTAGTTTTGACTTTAATCGATTTTATCTCCAAGACTAAAGGGATCTATGAAATCAACTAAGTGGCGAAAGATGGAGCATCAACAGGACATTACTCTGATTATATAAGTTTCTAGACTGGGGTGCTTGCATTTAGAGGCCATGACTATAAATGACAAGCGCAAAGTTAGGTGCGCCTTTTCAAATCAAGTTTTATTACTATTTATATCACAATAAACATTTAGTCCGGTGTTTCATTGTCTGAATCATCAATAAATTCTATATCGCTGCTATTATCACACTCAATATTATTTGAATCTTCACTACTGCTACTGCTGCTGTTTGCGCCGCATTCTACATGTTCATCAGCCTAAGTGCTTAGGAGCTTTTACGTATTGAACTAATTGCTCGCAAATTATGCTTTAGAAATAAGACCTTCTGAAGATTTTCTGGCTTCAATTGAACTATTAGCCAAATCACGAGCTGACTTGAATTCGCGCTCGCTGGACACAGATTTAATAGGCGGGCTCAAGCATTTTTTTGAGAGCTAACTTATAGAAGCGAGCATACATGATCATGGGGGTTTAAGGAGTTTTCGGCCCCCCCCCCACAAAAAAAAATTTTTCCACTCCCCCGAATTCACACTTTTTAGAAAAATCATAGAAAGTGTCTAGATTTAAGCGTTTTTAGCGTTCAAATGGCTCAAAATTGTCAAGCGCCATATTGGCATTAAATAGTCACTTTTTTGACTATATTTTGGTCAATTTAATGCAATTTTTCGAAATTTTTCCGTGTTTTTATGTTCTAGAAAGAAAGAGCATCGTTATTAACAAAACCAGAAACAGAAGTAGTAGAATCACAGAGATGTAGCGATTGGGCGGAATAGGTATTGAACGTAATAAATGAGACATATATAGTTTATCGGATCGAACACAATTCTGCAGCGCATTTTACATTCGCCTATAATTAACTTCTGTCCTAATAACTATTACACAAGAAGCGCGTTTTGAAGCAAGCGGTTCTTATTCAATTATTTGTAAAAGTGTTGTTTGTAAAAATATTTTTTCAAGAAGGTACAATTTCCACCATAGTTTCCCAAGGTCGAAAGTTTAGGGAGGGGTGAAATTCTTTTTGCATATCAAATATGAAAAATAGCTAAAACATCCTATATAGCATGTTTTAATGTGAAAAACTGCATTTTTAACTACTTTCTGTCCCATTCTGACTAGTTTCGTCACTCTTGTAGGTGAAAAATATAAGAATTCATCGGAAACTTTGACTTTTCAGATCATTTTAAAGTCCATTCTAGGTATTTTTGGGTAAACAAAAGCGAAATGTATTAGTCGGCGCGAAGCGCCGAAAAAATTTAATACCTTCGCTGCTTTTGTACCCAAAAATCATGCAGAAAAAAATATTTCATAGCTTAAAATCGTCCGACAGTGATTCAAGTCTCGGACCCTGAGGTGGGGGTCATACCCCCTTCCCCCTATGGGAATGTGTGATTTCCACTTAGAAATATAACGTATCTGTCAACTCTAAATCTTTGGAATTTTTGCACTTTACCGGAATTTTTTGTTTTTTCCTGAAAACAACTTTTTCTGCCATTTTAAAGGTCGCCGATTCCAAAAAAATCAATCATTTCGCACGGAAAACACTGTATTATAAAAAATTTTCAACACAAAATATGGAAATCTCATGTATTTAATAACCATTCTTACGTCGATATAAGCATCTATACATCGACCTGAGCAAAAGCATCTATACATCGACCTAAGCATCTATACATTGACCTGAGCGGGAGCGACCTCGATTTAAGCAGCTTAAAGCACCTTTTCAGATATACTAAGCCTAAGCCTAAGTATATTAGAAGCAAAAACTTAGATTTTCCTATATCTTATCAAGTAAAACCGAAAAAACATGGAAAAAATGAAAAAAATTTTTAAAGTTTTTTTTTCAAATTTCTAATAGAAAAAATAATAGTTTCCGCGCAAAATGATTGGTTTTTTCGGAATCACCGACCTTTAAAATGCCAGAAAAAGTTATTTTAACAAAAATCGAAAAAATGCAGATTGTCCTGAACATTTATTCATTAGAAGCTCATTTATACACAGTAGCAAAGATATAACAAGGACTAAGTATACATATGGTCGAATCAGTACAATTCTCAAAATTAACACTTGCCCATTGATAAATAACTGGCAGTATCACCATCCTGGCAGTAATTATTTGCAGTCAACTGCAGGTAATATAGCACACAATGTAAAATTATATGCAGTCAAAAACCAGCGGCCTAGACTGCAGGCAATATAGCACACAATTTAAAATTATATGCAGTCAAAAACCAGCGGCCTAGACTGCAGGCAATATAGCACACAATGTAAAATTATATGCAGTCAAAAACCAGTGACTCAGACTGCAGGCAATATAGCACACGATGTAAAATTATATGCAGTCAAAAACCAGTGGCCTAGACTGCAGGCAATATAGCACACAACGTAAAATTATATGCAGTCAAAAACAAGCAGCCTAGACTGCAGGCAATATAGCACACAATGTGATATTATATGCAGTCAAGTGGAATGCTTATCGATATGGGAAGCTGGCGCTTTGCTCGCATTTCAACCTGTAGTAGATGGTTTTAGAAGGCACTTTTATTTGAGATGGTCTGGCAGATTTGCTTCCTCATTAGAAAATATTTTTTGCGCTGCATGGGTAGCACACTCAATAGCTGCCCAGTCACCCATTAGCGCATGTTGATGGGCCAGCTTAAGCTCTGGGGCATACATACATACACACATATTTGATCAATCCGGAATATATAATTACATACATACACAGACTAGCACTATCACAGCCAATTAATCTTATGATGTCATTTGTATACAAAGCTATAACATCGCCTATGTTATAGCATAGGCGGAGGGGCTCAGAATCTGCTCCCTGGCTTTTCTCAGGGAGCAATGCTGCAGCATAGGTTGTGTTGTAGCATAGGGGCCTGCCCGGACCTGCCCGGGGAGGGGGCGCACGCCAGCCCAGGGCCAAGGGAGGGGCAAATTTCCAGGGGGGGAATTTCCCTGGGGGAAAAATTGAAAGAGCTATAATTCAAGAACCAGCAGCCAGATCGGACTAAAAATTTCAGAGCTGTTAAGTATATGTTAGGTATGCTACGTACAAAATTTACTCTACACTTTTGCATAATTCAAGAACCAATGGCCGGATTTTGTTCAAATTTTCATGACATGATGTATATAGGCGAGTCATGCTATGCACAGAATTTCAGTGCGCAGCCTACAGTATACCAGTTTACTTTACACTTTCTCATTTGGTACTATAACTTTAGAAAAAGAGGGCGGATTGGGCTAAAATTTTCATAGTAGGGTGGGTTTATGTTGCATGTGTTATCTTATTGTTATCAACATGTAATCTACAGTATGCCGATTTTATCCTTTTATAGGAACGTAAATCAAGAACCAGTGGCTGGATTTTGTTCAGATTTTCAGGACATGATGTATATAGGCGAGGCATGCTACGCATAGAATTTTAGCGCGCAGACTACAGTATACCAATTTACTTTACACTTGCTCAAATAGTGATATAACTTTAGAAATAGAGGGCGGATTGGGTTAAAATTTTCATAGTAGGGTGGGTTCATGTTGCATGTGTTATCCAATTGTTATCAGCATGTAATCTACAGTATGCCGATTTTAGTTTACACTTCCTCATATAGCACTATATTTCAAGAACCAATGCTTGGATTTTGTTGAGATTTTCAGGATATGATGTATAGAGGCGAGGCATGCTATGCATAGAATTTTAGCGCGCAGCCTACAGTATACCAATTTACTTTACACTTGCTCAAATAGTACTATAACCTTAGAAGTAGAGGGCGGATTGGAATAAAATTTTCATAGTAGGGTGGGTTTATGTTGCATGTATCATCTTATTGTTAACAGCATGTGATCTACAGTATGCGGATTTTACTTTACACTTCCTCATAGAGCACCATATTTAAAGAACCAATGCTGTGATTTTGTTCAAATTGTTAGGATATGATGTATATAGGCAAGGCATGCTACATATGGAATTTCAGTGCGCAGCCTACAGTACACCAATTTATTAACACTTTCTCATATAGCACTATTTTTCAAGAACTAGAGGGCAGATATGGCTCAAATTTTCAAAGTACGTTAGGTTTACGTAGGTATGCTATGTACAAAATTTTAGCGCACAACCTACAGTATGCTGATTTTTTTACACTGTCTTTACAATGCTTAATTTTTCACTAGTACTTGTCTAATGATGCCATTAGGAGTTATTTTTGCCCAAAAGGAAGCAACCAGTATAGGCGAACATTGCTCAAATTTAATTATCATGCAATTTTGAGCTTCTCAAAGTTTATCAGAAAATACCTGAAAAAGGGCGATCTTTGCCTGCTGTTCAACTTGTGGAAATTTTTAAGCCCTGAAGCCAGTGATCGGACCGAGGCCTCGGCCTCGGCCTCGGCAAGCCTCGGCGTTTTTTGGAGCCTCGGCCTCGGCGCCGAGGGCGAAGCTGAAAAGTGCCGAGGCGCCGAGGGTTAAAAATCAAATTTGAATAAGTTTAATATGTCCGTTGAATATTAACTATTTAGAATGCATCTGCAGTACAAAGGCTATTTTTTACCTATAGACTTTTCTTGTGGTTTTAGTCGCGTACCTAGTTACACAAAGTTACATACAGCAAAGTGCCAATTTATTATTCATGTGATGACTAAGTTTTAATTCTCATGCTTGCTACATGGATCGGAAACACACATTCCCGTAGGGAGGGGTGAGGAGGTTTATAACCCCCTCTCAGGGTACAAGACTCAAGTCACTGTCAGACGATTTTTGGTGAAAACCTTTTGAATATTTTTGAACCTAATTTTTACTATGGCAAAAGTGCAGCTAACTATTAGAATTTCTCGAAGTGATACACTATTTTTGAATGTAAGCAAGAGTAAATAGACAAACTGTCACTATAAAACATGCATTTAACAGCTCAAAATTTTCGAGGAGCTCCTCGGCATACATGTAACGGCTAGAAATTTCGGGTGGGGGATTAGCAACTCTAATTCTATGTCAAAAATGGCAAAAGCACCTAAAATAGCCAACAAAGCGCAAATTTTCGCCAAAAAAAGTGGAGGGTGGGTCAAAATTTTCTGACGTTGGAGGGAAGGGTTAGGGGGAGACGTCCAACCCTGGGTGGGTGGGGAATTCCCAAAGCCCTTCCTGTTACACGTATGGTTTTCGGCCATTTTTTTGGGAGAGGGCGTGAATGATTACGAATTTTCGGCCGAAAATCGCAAAAACGCAGCTAAAAATGGCCAATAAATGCAGGTTTTGCCAAAAATCAATTTCGGCTCGTGCATTTTTTGGAGCCATTTTTATACAATGTTAAAATACTTTCTTGGAGAAAGGGATATTAATTATATCGTTTTTCCGTATTTTTTTAGGAAATTTCAAAAATTTTTCAGCTTTCTCGCGCAAAATATCGCTAATATACTGTATTTAGATTGAAGCAGAGGCATTGAACACTCAAAAATCAATTTTTGTGTAATCTAGGCATCTTTATGCAGATTTAAATATCTTTCGTATCCATTTATACTGTTTTTAAAAATTTTATGCAAAACAAGTACCATTTAAAAACTCAGCACATTTAGCCGTTCAAAGATAAAATTGACTAATTTATCCTGATGTTGCATTGGATTTCTAAGCACAGTAGTGCTTATTACAAGATTTAATTGGCATATTACAATATCTGTAATATTTCTGATTTTGTAGTACAAGTTGTTTTAGCTTTCCAGTCAAGTTTTATGTGTAAATTTCATCAAAAGCTCATAAAATTTCGGCGCTTCGCGCCAAATAATCTTATGAACTATATCCAGGCCGAATTATCACATTTAGGACCACGGTTTTTTGTATTCGGCAACGATTTTTCATAATGTACAGAGACTATTCAAACTGTCTTTGTACATGCACAAAGATTTTTGGAGAGACAAAAACTGTAAAAAGGTGTTAAATTCCCTGAAAATTTTCGGCGCATCAGTAATTGTCAGTCCTATATATCTTTAAAATAGTAGAATTTGCATTTAGAATGGAAAAAATGTCAAATATTCAGAGACTCAGGAATTAGCTAAGATACGCTACTGAAGGTCGAAAACCCCTGTTTTACCACATTAAATCGCTACTGTACCATACTATAATAGTACACAAAAATTTGCATGTACAAAATGTTCAAAGACTTTTGGATACTATTTTTGTACATGTAAAAAGGTATCTTGCACAAAAAAACACTGTTTAGGACTGCATGCCGGTTGCAGGTCACACACTGGCAGTATGAAAAATGTGTATGTTTAAAAATATATTTATATAAAATATCTACAAAAATTTGTTCGCTCATACAAAGACACTACTTAATTTACTGGTCCCCCATTTTGTGATTTCACCCTTCCCTCAACTCTGGACCTTGGGAAACTATGATTGGAAAGTACAGTGCAGTTCCTATCATATTACCTACCACACCAGAATAGGATGACTGAAAAAGCGTGTTTAAACATGCATTACTGCAAAAGCGAGCACAACAATGGCTACAGTTCTGTCTTTACTTAGCTTATTTCGTTTGTTCGTTTATTTCTTTGACTCTGTTTTCTCATTTATGTATAGTAATAAAAGTTTTTAAGTGCTTGTTCAGCCATATTTTTTATTATATTTTCCAAGTCTTCAACGGCAACTTGTTAAATTAAGTCTGCTTTCATTCTGCTGACTTTATTCAATAAATCCTTCACACATTTAATCTACTATTATTGAAAATGACATTCGATAAAATGTTCAATATTACGATTATTCTCTAGCTCTTGTGCATACAAAATATTCTAAGAGCACTATTTATGGGTATAGGTATATAAGCTTGACCCTTCGGAGATCCTCGGCCTCGGCCTCGGCCTTGGCCTTGGCCTCGGCCGAGGCAAGGATTTTAAGGCGCCTCGGCCTCGGCCGAGGCCGAGGGTCCAAAAAGTACCCTCGGTCCGATCACTGCCTGAAGCTAGGTTTTACTTTACAAACCTTCACACAAAAATTCATTAATTAAAACATAACTTCATCCATGTCATCAATATTGATCTAAAAATTTGCAAAGTTTGGAATATTGTTTGTTAAGCTTAGAAATTTTTTTGTAAAATTTGTAATACTTTCTGTAAAGTTTGGAATATTTTTTGTAAAGTTTGGAAATTTTTCTGTAAAACTTGGAATTAATTTTACATGCTTAAGCATAGTACTTTTGCAAAGTTTGAAATATTCTTTGTAAAGTTTGGAATATTTTTTATAAAATTTGGAATATTTCTAGTAAAATTTGGAATATTTTTTGTAAAATTCGGGAAATTTTCTGTAAAGTTTGAAATATTATGTATCTAATCCGCATTTCTCAAGCATTATTGAAACTATTTTATATGCTCTGTACAACTCATGCTCCCTCCTAAGTCAAGCAAAAAAACCTCAAAGAACCGCTATTGTAAATACTGCTAGCAATTATCAAATCCTTTGTCTCTGTGACTGTGCAAACAACTTTCTGAATGGTAATATTCCTTTGATAAAAAGGATATGAATAAACTTCGAAGATATCAGAATCAAATAAGATACCTGGCAAACAATAAGCAAGTGACTACAAAACAAAAGAAATATATTATAATACAGGAAGGTGGTTTTCTTCCTCTTTCACTTACTCCCATACTTACAATAGCTGGTAGTTTGCTAGCTGATGCAATAGTTGGTAGTAAATGAAACATACTGAAAAAATTATTTGTATACCTGCTGAAATCAGCGAGCGGACTAAACCTATTGTAAGTATGGGAGTAAGTAAAAGAGGAAGAAAACCACCTTGCCGTATTATAATATCTTTCTTTTGTTTTGTAGTCGCCTGCTTTTTGTTTGCCAGGTATCTTATTTGATTCTTATATCTTTGAAGTGAAGTTTATTTATATCCTTTTTATCAAAAGGATATTACAATTCAGAAAGTTGTTTGCACAGTCACAGAGACAAAGGATTTGATCTTTGCTTGCAGTATTTATAATAGCGGTTCTTTGAGGTTTTTTTAGCCCGACTTAGGAGATGTAAACAACCAATATTGCGTGTTAATCGTTCTTTACCCATTTTTTCCCTTTTTTGTCACTATATCTCTACTAGTATTTATAGATTTCTGCATATAAACAGTTGGATGCCTGCTAAAAATATTTGTTTTAAGCCTGATCTCATCTCTAGCATTTTGAGTTAAATCAACTACAAGGTAACCATGTGACTGAGAAGTAGCATCAGAATAAGCTTGTGGAAAATATTTAGCATTGGCAGGATAGAGCTGTCTGGAAAGCATTTGTGCCTGTAGCTGATCAGCAGGGTGTTTGAATAAAACTATGTAATCAGAGTTGATGCGTGAAGTTCTCAGATCATCAAAGAAAACGTTTTGAACAATGTGTATAATGCTAATGTTTCAATGATGACAACTCCTTGTAAAAAGTTGCACAATCTGGGCATTACCCTTGCTCTGTTGCATAAGATCATCAAGAATCAAAAGTTGAGGCATATGACTAAACTGTTTTAGGTAATTAAAATCAGGAAGCCCTTCTATGAATAAAACATCATTTAATTTTTTATAAAGAGGCTGGTTTTCCATGAAGCACCACCAAATCCTTTTGATTTTAGTATCAATCAGGCATGCTCTATTCTCAATTAATCGCTTGACAAATGTTGTTTTACCTGACTTTGTTGGTCCTGAAACAAACAAAAAAATAAAATGTAAAATACAATACAATAAAAAATACAATAAAAAATAAAATACAAAATACAATATAAAATACAAAATACATAAAATACAATCAAAGCAAAGACTGCACAATACAATTATTTGAGATTTCCAGGAATTGTATTTTGACTACCTCAGGCAACATTCGTGATTTTCGAATCGGGTAAAATTGTATGTGTTGGAGCTAAAACAGTGAAAGATGATGAAAGTGCTATAAAATCAGCTGTAGATGCATTAAATGCTAGAAGTGATGATTTAAAGGTGAAACCCCATGTTTGCAGGTTCGGCAAATTTAGGGTTCCGCATTAATCTTTGCAAATTTTATGAGCTGGTGAAAATAAAATGCATGTATGAAGTAGAACTGTTCCCTGGCTTATTATACAAATTCAGAAATATAACATTTTTGCCGTTCACCAGCGGAAAATTGATCCTTAAAGGTGCAAAACAGGAGCATGAGTTGCACAGAGCATATGAAATAGTTTCAACAATGCTTGAGAAATGCAGATTAGATACATAATATTTCAAACTTTACAAAAAATTTTCCAAATTTTACAAAAAATATTCCAAACTTTACAAAAAATATTCCTAATTTTACAAAAAAATTTTTAAGCTTCACAAAAAATATTCCAAATTTTACAACAAAAAGTTTTTTAGGCTTTACAAAAAATATTCCAAACTTTGCAAATTTTTAGATCAATACTAATGACATGGATGAAGTTATGTTTTCATTAATTAATTTTGTGTGGAAGTTTGTAAAGTAAAACCTAGCTTCAGGGCTTAAAAATTTCCACAAGTTGAACAGCAGGCAAAGATCGCCCTTTTTCAGGCATTTTCTGATAAACGTTGAGAAGCTCAAAATTACATGATAATTAAATTTGAGCAATGTTCGCCTATACTGGTTGCGTATTTTTGGGCAAAAATAACCCATAATGGCATCATTAGACAAGTACTAGTAAAAAATTAAGCATTGTAACGACAGTGTAAAAAAAATCAGCATACTGTAGGTTGTGCGCTAAAATTTTGTACAAAGCATACCTACGTAAACCTAACGTACTTTGAAAATTTGAGCCAAATCTGCCCTCTAGTTCTTGAAATGTAGTGCTATATGAGAAAGTGTAAAGTAAACTGGTGTACTGTAGGCTGCGCGCTGAAATTCCATATGTAGCATGCCTTGCCTATATACATCATATCCTAACAATTTGAACAAAATCACAGCATTGGTTATTTAAATATGGTGCTATATGAGGAAGTGTAAAATAAAATCCACATAGGTACTGTAGATCACGTGCTGTTGACAATAAGATGATACATGCAACATAAACCCACCCTACTATGAAAATTTTATTCCAATCCGCCCTCTATTTCTAAGGTTATAGTACTATTTGAGCAAGTGTAAAGTAAATTGGTTTACTGTAGGCTGCGCGCTAAAATTCTATGCATAGCATGCCTCGCCTCTATACATCATATCCTGAAAATCTGAACAAAATCCAAGCATTGGTTCTTGAAATATGGTGCTATATGAGGAAGTGTAAACTAAAATCGGCATACTGTAGATTTCATGTTGATTACAATAAGATAACACATGCAACATAAACCCACCCTACTATGAAAATTTGAACCCAATCCGCCCTCTATTTCTAAAGTTATAGTACCAAATGAGAAAGTGTAAAGTAATCTGGTATACTGTAGGCTGTGCACTGAAATTCTGTGCATAGCATGGCTCGACTATATACATCATGTCATGAATATTTGAACAAAATCCGGCCATTGGTTCTTGAATTATGCAAAAGTGTAAAGTAATGCTGTTATACTGTAGGTTGCGCGCTAAAATTTTGTACGTAGCATACCTAACATATACTTAACAGACTCTGAAATTTTTAATCCGATCTGGCTGCTGGTTCTTGAATTATGGCTCTTTCAATTTTTCCCCCAGGGAAATTCCCCCTGGAAATTTGCCCCTCCCTTGGCCCTGGGCTTGCGTGCGCCCCCTCCCCGCGCAGGTCCGGGTAGGCCCCTATGCTACAACACAACCTATGCTGCAGCATTGCTCCCTGAGAAAAGCCAAGGAGTAGATTATGAGCCCCTCCGCCTATGCTATAACATAGGCGATGTTATAGCTTTGCCCCCTAGGGATACACGGTATACAACTGACATCATAAGATTAATTGGCCGTGATAGTGCTAGTCTGTGTATGTATGTAGTTATAAATTTATTCCGGATTGATCAAATATGTGTGTATGTATGTATGCCCCAGAGCTTAAGCTGGCCCATCAACATGCACATAATGGGTGACTGGGCAGCTATTGAATGTGCTAACCATGCAGCGCAAAAAATATTTTCTAATGAGGAAGCAAATCTGCCAGACCATCTCAAATAAAAGTGCCTTCTAAAACCATCTACTACAGGTTGAATTGCTAGCAAAGCGCCAGCTTCCCATATCGATAAGCTTCCAACTTGACTGCATATAATATCACATTGTGTGCTATATTGCCTGCAGTCTAGGCCGCTGGTTCTTGACTGCATATAATTTTACGTTGTGTGCTATATTGCCTGCAGTCTAGGCCGCTGGTTTTTGACTGCATATAATTTTACATTGTGTGCTATATTGCCTGCAGTCTAGGCCGCTGGTTTTTGACTGCATATAATTTAACATTGTGTGCTATATTGCCTGCAGTAAAGGCCGCTGGTTTTTGACTGCATATAATTTTACATTGTGTGCTATATTGCCTGCAGTCTAGGCCGCTGGTTTTTGACTGCATATAATTTTACATTGTGTGCTATATTGCCTGCAGTCTAGGCCGCTGGTTTTTGACTGCATATAATTTTACATTGTGTGCTATATTACCTGCAGTTGACTGCAAATAATTACTGCCCATTGCAAACAGGGCTCTTTCCAGAAATTTCTGATGATGTAAGTGCAACTGAAAATTGGCGGTCACTGTTTTAAGCACAGAAACTGTTTTTTCGAATAATGTGTATTGTAAACAATGCGACCTCTTTAGCTTAGGCCCTTGAGCAGTATATCCTGATGAAGATCAGGAATCTGTTATTGAATGAACATAAGATTACTGTAGTCTTTTTTAGAGTTGTCGTTCTCAATTTGCTGTAATATTTTTAACCATCGCTCAACAGTAGAACATCCTTATTACTGCAGCGCCTGACTTCATCCTTTCTCAACGACTGACAATTGCATTCATCGAACACTGAAGAAATCGGTGTTTTTTTCTCAGCGGAATAAAGAATTAATCTCTTGCCACAAAAAATATTATCACTGTAAGCCATATATATATTATAAAAAAGTCTATTACTGTAAGGCCTGCAAAAAATGGACCTAGTGAACATAAGATTATTGTAGCCTTTTGGAACCCCAGCTTGGTGAATGAAATTGCTCGACAATAGAACACCCTTATTACTGTAGCGTCTGACTCCGTAGTTGCTTAACGGCCAATGATTGATTTCAACGAACAGTAAAGAAATCGAAAAATCCTTTATCATGCACAAATATTCAGCGTACTGTAAAAAATATCATTAGTGTAAGACACATGCATACATGCAGTTTATTTTTTAGCTTACTGTTGATCGGTTTATATTGTTTCTATCACTGTAACATCTGATGCGTTTTAATTCAGCTTAAAAATGTCGCTAGTGAAATCTACATATTTGAAAAATATCAAGTAATCAGAGATGCAGGTACTATCGTGCGCTAAATAATAATATCAATCACAATTACTGTAGGTACTAAACGCGTACACGTATAAAAGGTGGTGAGCACCAGGCACAGGAATACCCTATACATCGACCTAAGCATCTAAGTATAGATCGACCTAAGCAACTTCTACATCGACCTGAGCATCTCAGGGTTGGCAAGGCTGGGTTTTTTGAACATGGGTTTTTTTTGGGTTTTTTGGGTGCAAGAAATGGCACTGATTATTGGCCAATGTTGGCCCCGAATTTTTCGTTAGAAGGCCAATATTGGCCAATAACGCGTGCATTAGGGGCCAATATTTGCAAGATTTAAAATTATTAAAAAGCTTCACATCCGTGAGTTTCGAACCCCGTACTTCCGTTTTGGTAAACTCACGCGCGCACACTGCGCCATAGCGATATTGCGATCAAGATTCTGAAGAATGATACTAATGCTATCTCGTTATACACAAAATACGCAGTTGCTATCTTTTGTTTGAAAGAGATTGCTCATCTTACTCAGTGAATAGGGGCCAATATTTGCCAGATTTAAAATTCGAAGAGAAAGAGAAAAGCAAGTGAAGAAGACACATTATGTAATAAAAATACAGTAAATAATGATAAACATATTATGTAGAAAAATTAGGACCTGCTGGAAAAATACTATTTACATTCAAGTTAATGTTAAAGAGAATTCCAACCCACCGTAAAGCGTAAGATATCACACGCCGAATCTGTATGATCAGAATTAAGTATAGTTTGTTTCGTTTATTGGAAAGCTTTTCCGCTGAATTTAGTCCGCATAAACCAGGCTACAAAAGTGACCTATAAGTACATACCTATATGACGCAGTCTTGCCTCTAAGCAGTATCAAAGATCAGAGTACAACTCGATATTCTGTAGAATATACCTATTTGCTGTCGCATTAGTATAAAACACTTTTGTAGCCACTTTAAACTTTTCAAAAAACTCTCGATCAAAGGAATAACACTATAGTTACGTAGGTACCTTTATACGCACCTATTGTCCTGCTACATAGGTAGGTAACCTCTACCTTGCCATTTGAAATCGCATACTGACATGGCATTAGAATATTTATGCACACATGTACGTAGGTACCAGTGTTTTTTTTGTACAAGGTCCATTTGTACATGTACAAAGATGGTCCCCAAAAGTCTTTGTACATTTTGTACATGCAAATTTTTGTGTACTATAATATAGTACAGTAGCGATTTCAGAGCGGTAAAACGGGGTTTTCGATCTTTGGTAGTGTATTTTAGCTAATTTCTGGGTTTCTGACGCCAAAAATTACTAAAAATTATCTGAAAACGGCGCGAAGCGCCGAAAAATGTTGACATTTTTCCATTCTAAATGCAAATTTTGCCATTTTAAAGATATATAGGACAAATAATTTATCAGTTCGGCGCGAAGTGCCGAAAATTTCGGGAATTTTACACCTTTTTACAGTTTTTGTCTTCCTAAAAATCTTTGTACATTTTGTACACACAAATTTTGGGTACTATAATATGGTACAGCAGCGATTTTAGTGTGGTAAAAACAGAGTTCTTCGACTCTTCGTAGTGTTTTAGCTAATTTCTGGGTCTCTAAGGCCAAAAATCACTAAGAATCGTCTTAAAACGGCGCGAAGCGCCGAAAAATTTGACATTTTTACTTTTGAAATGCAATTTCTGCCATTATAAAGATATATAGAACACACAATTACTCATTTCGGCGCGAAGCGCCGAAATTTTCTCGAATTTCAGACCTTTTTTGCAATTTTTGTCTTCCCAAAAATCTTTGTACATGTACAAAGACGGTCCCGAAAAGTCTTTGTACATCGGGAAAAATCTTTGCCGAGTACCAAAAGAAACCGTGGTAGGTACATATGTATTTATGTAGGTACATATGTAGGATTTTGCAATACATAAGGCAAACCAACGACAACTAGAAATACCTACCATACAATTCAAACTACATAGGCATAAAAGATAGGATAAGCAATCACTGTCAAACAGAACATAGCAACTGCGTATACTGTATATAACAGATAGCATTAGTATCATTCTTTAGAATCTTGATCACAATTTTGCTATGGCGCAGTGTGCGCGCATGAGTTCACCAACACAGAAGTACAGGGTTCAAAACCCACGGATGTGAAGCTCTTTAAGAATTTTAAATCTTGCAAATATTGGCCTCTAATGCACGCGTTATTGGCCAACATTGGCCTTTAACAAAAATTTGGGGCCAACATTGGCCAATAATCAGTGCCGCAAGAAATCGTTGGGTTTTGGGTTTTTTGGGTTTTTTATCCACAGGTTAAGAATTTATTTGTAATGGAATTAAATAATGTGTATTGTCAATGTTTTTTGTATCATGGTTGTTTCTTTTACAATTGCTTGCGATGCACGAGGTTAAGTGTCCATCCATTCTCATCCTCTCCTCCTTCCTGTTGCTGTTTTTCTCCTATAGTATATACTTTTCAGGGTTGGCAAGGCTGGGTTTTTGAACTTGGGTTTTTGGATTTTTTGTGGGTTTTTTGGGTGCAAGAAATCGTTGGGTTTTGGGTTTTCTGGGTTTTTTATCCACAGGTTAAGAATTTATTTGTAATGGAATTAAATACTGTGTATTGTCAATGTTTTTTTGTATCATGGTTGTTCCTTTTACAATTGCTTGCGATGCACGAAGTTAAGTGTCTATCCATTCTCATCCTCTCCTTCTTCCTGTTGCTGTTTTTCTCCTATAGTATATACTTTTCAAATGAGAAAAGCCGCCCGATAAAGGCTATGTGGCAATGTGGCATTCTTCTGATATGGCAAATTTTTTTGTTTTTTTTTCTTGAAGCAGAGCAGAATTTATGAAGAAATTTTAATATTATGCATTTAAAAATTGCTCTGCCAAATTTTTCATTCTGTTCACACAGCATGGATTGTGCTTGTGAATGACCAGTTTTGTTGTTGAATTTTGTGTATTAGCTGAATAAAGTTGTTGTTTACTTGTTTTGTTTTGTGTCTTGAAGCTGTTGAAGTATTCTCAGCTACTATCTATAGCTCGAGCTAGAATTTTTATTAAAAAACCCATAAAAAACCCTTAAACAACCCTCAAAAAACCCAAAAAAACCCACAAAAAACTCAAAAAAACCCAAAAACCCAAAATTCGAAATTTTCAAGTCTGGGTTTTTTCTATCCCTGATACTTTTCAAATGAGAAAAGCCGCCCAATATAGGCTATGTGGCAATATGGCATGGATTTTTCTACCAATATGGCAATTTTTTTGTTTTTTTTTCTTGAAGAAGAGCAGAATTTATGAAGAAATTTCAATATTATGCATTTAAAAATTGCTCTGCCCAATTTTTCATTCTGTTCACACAGCATGGATTGTGCTTGTGAATGACCAATTTTGTTGTTGAATTTTGTGTATTAGCTGAATAAAGTTGCTGTTTACTTGTTTTGTTGGCTAAACTTAAGAATATGGTACTTTCGGGAAAGGTGCAAAACAAATATTAAATGCCAAAATTTTTTTGCCAAAATGATAGAACATGATATCATCGAAAATGTTCAATGCAGGTTTACTAAACGCATATTTGGTTATCACAGTGCTTTATCTTATAACGATCGTTTGAAAGAATTGAATCTCTGTCATCTTGAGCTGCGCCGGTTACACCTATGCTTATGTAAAATGTTTTCAATCGTTTGAGGTTTTTCATGTTATAAATTCGATGACTTTTTTATCGCTAATACCACTATTACACGTGCTTTCAATTTGTATAAAGCAGTTATACCTACTGCCCGTTCAAATTTGCATAAAAGTAATTTTTCTAATAGATACATTAACATTTGGAATAGTTTACCGGACACTGTCGTTTCATCTCCTAATATTGGAGTTTTCAAAACGAGATTAGCCAACATTAATTTAAATTCATTTTTGAAGGGGCATACTCAATTCGTCATGATTATTGTGACTGTATGTCCTTTTGTCATTCTTCTTTATTTGTCGCATTTACTTATACTCATTATTTCGAATTCACTTGACAATAAATCTTCATTCATTCATTCATTCATTCAAATTGAAGCATGGAAAGAAAATTTGGTGAAAATCTGAGCCATATTTGCAAAGTTGCAGGCAACTCAATTTGAGTGTTGCGTGGGACGATTAAACGACTCGATCCAAGGACTTACACATTTGTCAGAAATAAATAATATGGGCTGAAATAATGGAAGAAAGCATAGCAATGAAGGAGAAAAAGGAAAAAAGGCGCGGAAAGTCGTTTGAAATTTTGAAAAACTTAAAAAATTTTCATATTTTTTTGCATGTTTTTTGGTGTTTTACTTGAAAATCTAAGTTTTTGCTTCTATTATACTCAGGCTTAGGCTTAGTATATCTAAAGGTGTTTCAAGCTGCTTAGGTCGAGGTCGCTCCCGCTCAGGTCGATGTATTGATGCTTAGGTCGATGTATAGATGCTCAGATTGATGTATAGATGCTTAGGTCGATGTATAGATGCTTAGGTCGATGCATAGATGCTTAGGTCGACGTAAATTGGGTATCTACATGTGATTCTGCATTCAGCTGTTTGAATCTACAAATACTTAGGTCGAGAAGATGCTTGTTTAGGTCGAGAAAAGGCTAATTAAAGAAACCCATAGCTTTTGTAATATTGATCATAGACGGATGAAATTTTTTTTCCGCGCTTTCTTTTAACATGTTCTATGTACTGAGCAAAAAAATCCGCTCTTCTGAAGTTTATTTGTTAGCAATAAGAAAGTATGATATTCTTAAGTTACTCCATTTTGTTTTGTGTCTTGAAGCTGTTGAAGTATTCTCAGCTACTATCTATAGCTCGAGTTAGAATTTTTATAAAAAAAAACCCATAAAAACCCAAAAAAACCAAAAAACCCAAACAAAACCCAAAAAACCCAAAAACCCAAAATTCGAAATTTTCAAATTTGGGTTTTTTCCATCCCTGGAGCATCTACACATCGATCTAAGCATCTAAATATCGACCTAAGCATCTATACATCAACCTGAGCGGAAGCGACCTCGACCTACGCAGCTTAAAACACCTTATTCAGATATACGGCAATATACGGCACTTTGGCCAATGTTGGCCCCGAATTTTTTTGTTAAAGGCCAATATTGGCCAATAATGCATGCATTAGGGGCCAATATTTGCAAGATTTAAAATTCTTAAAAAGCTTCACATCCATGAGTTTCGAACCCCGCACTTTCGTGTTGGTAAACTCACGCTTGCACACTGTGCCATAGCGAAATTGTGATCAGAAATCAGAAGAATAATACTAATGCTATTTCTTAAATTCAGTATACGCGGTTGCTGTTTTTGTAAGAAACAGATTGCTCATCTTACTCAGTGGATTGATGCAAAAAAGTTCCCGATTTGTCATGGAAGACTAGAGGAGAGAAAGAGAAATGCATGTGAAGAACACACATTATGTAATAAAAATAGTTACAGTAAATAATGATAAACATATTATGTGGAAAAATTAGAACCTGCTGGAAAAATACTATAAACATTCAAGTAAATGTTAAAGAGAATTTCAATTTACCGCAAAGCGTAAGATATCACACACCGAATCTGTATGACCAGAATTAAGTATAGTCTGTTTCATTTATTGGAAAACTTTTCCACTGAATTTAGTCTGCATAAAGCAGGCTACAAAAGTGACCTGTAAGTACATACCTATATGCAGTGATCGGACCGAGGCCTCGGCCTTGGCAATCCTTGGCGTTTTTTGGAGCCTTGGCACCGAGGGCGAAGCTGAAAAGTGCCGAGGCGCTGAGGGTTAAAATCAAATTTGAATAAGTTATATATATCCGTTGAATATTAACCATTTAGAATGCATCTGCAGTACACAGGCTATTTTTTACCTATAGACTTTTCTTATGGTTTTAGTCGTGTACCCAGTTACACCGAGTTACATACAGCAAAGTGCCCATTTATTATTCATGTGATGACTAAGTTTTAATTCTCATGCTCGCTACATGGATCGGAAACACACATTCCGAAAGGGGTGGGGTGAGGGAGGGTTATTACCCTCCTCTCAGGGTACAAGACTCAAGTCACACGATTTTTGGTGTAAACCTTTTGAATAATTTTTGAAGCTAATTTTTACTATGGCAAAAGTGCAGCTAACTATTAGAATTTCATGAAGTGATACAGTATTTTTGAATGTAAGCAAGAGTGAATAGGCTAACTATCACTATAAAACATGCATGCAACAGCTCAAAATTTTTGGGAGGGGCTCCTTGGCATACATCTAACGGCTTGAAATTTTGGGTAGGGGTCCCTGGCCATTTTCAGAAGGAGGGGGATTAGCGACTCTAATTTTAGGCTGAATCCGATCCTGGGGGGCACGCGCCAGTTCTGACTGGAGCGACTCGAGCGAACAAATTAGCAACCCGAGCGTCACTTAAGTAAACAAAGTGCGCAATTAATTATACTGGGCTGACATCGTCAGTCGACCAATTATGCATCTGGTACTTACAGTAATACAACTGACTAGGGTAGTATTTTTTAAACACAATTTTTTACAGAGCAAAATCAAATTTTAAAGTTTAGTTTTTCGAGCTCATCGTGAAAAATGGAGCAAGAAAGTATATAATTTTACAATATTTCATTCAATCTGGAAAAAGTTGACTGATTTCCAATGTGAGAGCACTAATAAAATGCAGTTTTATAAGTAGCGTTATATTTCTTGGCATAGGCATATACATATTTTGAATTTTTTTGCATGTTGTTTTATAAGTGTTCAAGGAAAGATAATTCGATGGAGCGATTGTTCAACAATTTGTGCAATGCGTGTGCTTATATGTATAATTTTTGTTGACAAATCGTGGTAGTTTTTCATGTTGATGCTGTTGGCTTAGTATAATTCTAAAATATTTAAATTTTATGGACAAAATAAATGTCAAGTGCTCTCAAAAATTAAACAAGTTAACTTTCTTCAGAGTGAATGAAATGTTGTAATATTATATATTTTCTTGCTCCATTTTTCACGATGAGCTCAAAAACTAAACTTTAAAATTTGATTTTCGCTCTGTAAAAAATTATGTTCAAAAAACTCCCCTATTCGGGCGCATTACTGTAAGGACCAGAGGCATAATTGGTTGACTGACAAGGTCAGCCCAGTATAATTAACTGCGCACTCTTGTTTACTTAATTGAGCGCTCGGGTCGTTAATTTGTTTGCTCGAATTGCTCCAGTCAGAACTGGCGGTGTGCCCCCCAGGATTGGATTCAGCCTAATTTTATGTCAAAAATGGCAAAAGCACCAAAAAATAGCCAACAAAGTGCAAATTTTCGCCAAAAATGGGGAGGGTGGGTCAAAATTTTCTGACGTCGGAGGGAAGGGTTAGGAGGAGACGTCCAGTCCAACCCTGGGTGGGTGGGGAATTCCCTAAAGCCCTACCTGTTACACATATGGTTTCCGGCCATTTTTATTCGAGAGGAGGTAAATGATCACAAATTTTCGGCCGAAAATCGCAAAAACGCACCTAAAAAACATGGCCAATAAATGCAGGTATTGCCAAAAATCTATTTTGGCTCGTGCATTTCTTTGGAGCCTTTTTATACAACGTTAAAATACTTTCTTGGATAAAGTGATATTAATTATATCGTTTTTCAGTATATTTTAGGAAATTTCAAAAAAATTTTGGTGCTTTGCGCAAAATATTGCTAATATACTGTATTTAGATTGAAGCAGGGGAAATAAACACTCCAAAATAAATTTTTGTGTAATCTTGGCATCTTTATGCAGATTTAAATATATTTTGTATCTATTTATACTGTTTTTAAAAATTTTATGCAAAATAAGTACTATTTAATAACTTTGCACTTTTTTGCCGTTCAAAGATAAAATTGACTAATCAATCCTGATGTTGCATTGGATTTCTAAGCACAGTAGTGCTTATTACAAGATTTAATTGGCATATGAAAATATGTGCAATATTTCTGATTTTGTAGTACAAGTTGTTTTAGCTCTCTCAGTCGAGTTTCATGTGTAAATTTCATCAAAAGCTGATAAAAATTTTGACGCTTCGCACTAAACTAATATTATTGACTAAATTCAAGCCGAATTATCACATTTAGGGCCACAGTTTTTTGTATTCAGCAAAGATTTTTCATAATGTACATAATCTTTTCAGGTCCGTCTTTGTACATGCATAAAGATTTTTGGAGGGACAAAAACTGTAAAAAGGTGTAAAATTTCCGAAAATTTTTGGCGCATCAGTAATTGTCTGTCCTATATATCTTTAAAATAGTAGAATTTGCATTTGGAATGGAAAAATGTCAAATATTCAGAAACCCAGGAATTAGCTAAGATACACTACCAAAGGTCGAAAACCCCCGTTTTACCACACTTAATCGCTACTGTACCACACTATAATAGTACACAAGAATTTGCATGTACAAAATGTTCAAAGACTTTTGGATACCAGCTTTGTACACATAAAAAGGTATCTTGCACAAAAAACATTGTTTAGGACTGCATGCCGGTAGCAGGTCACACACTGGCAGTATGTAAAAATGTGTATGTTTAAAAATATATTTATATAAAATATCTACAAAAATTTGTTCGCTCATACAAAGACACTACTTAATTTACTCGTCCCTTATTTTGGGATTTCACCCTTCCCTCAACTCTGGACCTTGGGAAACTATGATCGGAAAGTACAGCGCAGTTTCCGTCATATTACCTGCCACACTAGAATTGGATGACCGAAAAAGCGTGTTTAAACATGCATTACTGCAAAAGCGAGCACAACAATGGCTACAGTTCTGTCTTTACTTAGCTTATTTCATTTGTTCGTTTATTTCTTCAACACTGCTTTCTTATTTATAGTAATAAATGTTTTTAAGTGCTTGTTCAGCCATATTTTTTATCAACTTTTCCAAGTCTTCATCAATGGCAACTTGTTGAATTAAGTATGCTTTCATGCTGCTGATTTTATTCAATAAATCCTTCACACATTTAATCTACAGTACGCGCCTGGAATTTTGCATGCGCAGTCTCCATTAACTTTTGTTGCAGTCGGATTTTAGCGAGCGGACCTCAGTGGCCATTAGTGGGCCGCTGCTAAGCACTTGCAGCCATTTGACGGACTGCTTTCAAACTACTGCGGCCGTTCGTGGACTGCAGTGGCCGTTGGATGCTGACTGCAGTTACTTTACTGTAAGTATGGAAACATGTATAGTATCGCTGATAGCATATTGCGTTATTTGTCGCACCGCATGCGTGCGTTTCAAAAGTGTGTGCGTGCAGCAGGTCCAGTCCGAGAGAAAGAAGGTAAAAATAGATTGGAATTTTTGTGCATATCATTATAATTCTCGTTTCCTCCATTGCAATTTCATCTAAGAGATTATGGGCATGAAAATTAAAGAGAATAGTATTTCCTGTGTGCGATCGATTGCATATTGCTCTGCAGCAAAAGAGCATTTTAAAATTAATTTCAGGCTGAGAGCGTTCTGCGTTTTAAAACACATTCATGGCCAATAAATAGTAAAAGATTTAAAAATCATAAGCCCGAAATTTCTTTTGCCATTAGTTATATGATTTTGAAAAGCGCATCTTTTCGACTAAATCAAAATTAGCAATAAAATCAAAGCAAATGCTCTCATTTTTTGGAGGAAAAGTTTTTTTCAAGAAGGTATATACATATTTTCCGTCTTATACAAACTATATTTTTCACTCTTATATTGCGAAATTGGGAAGAGAGAATGAATAGTGACTGTAAGGTCTAAGCCAGGGGCGTAACCAGGAGGGGGCGGGGGGCTTCCGAAATAAGAAAATAATTGTTTAAAAGCAAAGGGAGGACCCTTTGCTTTTTCTTCAGGTGAAGTGGAAACGGATTGTGGACAGCCATAATGCGTTTGCGTTTTCAGCACACTTTTTAGCTTCTTAACTCAAAATTTTTCGGCGCTTCGCGCCGGATTTCTTATGTTCTATCTTTTTTCTTACCTTATAAGCCCAGATTTTACTTAAAAATAGCAAATTTGTCAACATTTTCCGGCGCTTCGCGCCGAAACTCTTATGTCCATCTTTTTTCTTACCTTATAAGCCCAGATTTTACTTAAAAATAGCGGATTTGTCAAAAATTTTCGCTGCTTCGCGCCGGATTTCTTATGTTCTATCTTTTTTCTTACCTTATAAGCCCAGATTTTACTTAAAAATAGCGGATTTGTCAAAAATTTTCGGCGCTTCGCGCCGGATTTCTTATGTTCTATCTTTTTTCTTACCGTATAAGCCCAGATTTTACTTAAAAATAGCGAATTTGTCAAAAAATTTGGCGCTTCGCACCGGATTTCTTATGCTCTATCTTTTTTCATACCTTAGACGCCCAGATTTTACTTAAAAATAGCGAATTTGTCAAAAATTTTTGGCGCTTCGCGCCGATTTATTATTTTCTGTATTAGTTTTCTTTACAAAACTGCAAAATTAAATGCAAAAAAAAACAATTTCGAAATGTTTTGGAGTCAAGCTTTAATTTGATATTGAGAAATTAGTCATACCGATAGGTTAAAAGATAGATTTTTGATATCCAAATTTGAAATCAAGCAAGAAAATTTTTGAATTTTTTTAAATTTTTTACTTCACCATGGATTAGATCTTGTCGACAAACGCTCTGAAATGCCATTATTTTTGCGTATCTCGTAATGGTTCCGAGATATAGGACTTCCAAAATTTTGGCCCCCCTCCGAAATAAAATCCTGGTTACGCCCCTGGTCTAAGCTAGATATAAAATTTTATAAAATAGTGAAATACAGATGACAAATAGTTTTGCAAATTAATTGTACATCATGCATAGTGCGCTGAGTTATTTTGGTTGCAATATTCCGATTTATTCCCACTTAAGTTAAGTCAAAATTCAACGCTCGGTTACTACACTTTTTGCGCAGGAGATTCAAGTTTTAGGCACAGCCTGTTGCAAACACCAGTCAATTCGCTATCTGATCAGCAGTCAAACAGAGAGCAGGGAACGCGAGGAAAATCTTTTTGAGCTTGTGTATTAAAATATCAGGAGGTAAAAATTTGTTGTCGTATTTTCAAGCTTTGCAGGAGCATGTTCGCTGAATATAATAAATGCAAAATGGTAGATAAGCATATAGCAATATTTTTTTAACTATATGCTTGCCTGAGGAGACAGACATTATATGATGTATTTCGCTCCTGAACTGAATATATTATTGATGTACATATTGTATCTGAATGAATGAAAAAAGCAAAAATACAAAATATCTTGGAAAGCGGATAATCAGAAGCTTTTTATCAATTTTGTATTTTAAAGGCATTATGATATTTATTGTTTAGTTTATTTTAACAAAAATTTTATGATGTACAATTAATTTGCAAAACTATTTGTCATCTGTATTTCACCATCCTGTTAAATTTTATATTTAGCTTAGACCTTACAGTCACTATTCATTCTCTCTTCCCAATTTCGCAATATAAGAGTGAAAAATATGGTTTTTTAGAAGAAGGAAAATACTCTTTTGAAAAACCTTTTCCTCCAAAAGATAAGAGCAATTTGCTTTGATTTTATTGCTTATTTTGATTTACTCGAAATGATGCGCTTTTTAAAATCATATAACTAATGGCAAAATAAATTTCGGGCCTATATGATTCTTAAATCTTTTGCTCTTTATTAACTATGAATTTGTTCTAAAACGCGGAAAGCTCTCAGCCTGAAATTAATTTTAAAATGCCCTTTTGCTGCAGAGCAATATGCAATTGATCGCACGCAGGAAATACTGTTATCTTTCATTTTTATGCCCATTATCTCTCAGATGAGATTCCAATGGAGGAAACGAGAATTATAATGATATGCACGAAAATTCCAATCTATTTTTACCTTTTTTCTCGGACTGGACCTGCTGCACGCACACACTCTTGAAACGCATGCATGCAGTGTGACAAATAACGCAATATGCTAGCAGTGATACTATACATGTTTCCGTACTTACAGTAAAGTAACTGCAGTCAGCATTCAACGGCCACTGCAGTCCACAAACGGCCGCAGTAGTTCGAAAGCAGTCCGTCAAATGGCTGCAAGCGCTTAACAGCAGCCCACTAATGGCCACTGAGGTCCGCTCGCTAAAATCCGACTGCAACAAAAGTTGATGGTGACTGCGCATGCAAAATTCCAGGCGCGTACTGTACTAATATTGAAAATAAAAATGAATTGTTTGACATTCGATAAAGTGTTTAATATTACGATTATTCTCTAGCTCATGTGCATACAAAATATTCTAGGAGTACTATTTATGGGTATAGGTTTATAAGCTTGTCTCTCGGCATTACCCTCAGCCTCGGCCTTGGCTCTCGGCCTCGGCCGAGGCAAGGATTTTACGTCACCTCGGCCTCAGCCGAGGCCGAGGGTCCAAAAGTACCCTCGGTCCGATCACTGCCTATATGATGCAGTCTTGCCTCTTAGCAGTATCAAAGATCATAATGCAAGTGGATATTCAGTAGAATATACCTATTTGCTGTTGCATTAGTATAAAACACTTTTGTAGCCACTTTAAACTTTTCAAAAAACCCTCGATCAAATGAAACACACTATAGTTGCGCAGTTACCTTTATACATACCTATTGTCCTGCATCATAGGTAGGTAACCTCTACCTAGCTATTTTAAATCGCATACTGACATGGCATTTGAATATTTATGCACACATGTACGTACATTTGTATTTCTGTAGGTACATATGTAGGATTTTGCAATACGTAAGGCAAACCAACTACAATTAGAAATACCTACCATACAATTCAAACAACATAGGCATAAAGGATAGAATAAGCAATCTCTTTCAAACAAAAAATAGCAACTGCATATACTGTATATCACAGATAGCATTAGTATCATTCTTCAGAATCTTGATCATAATTTTGCTATGGCGCAGTGTGCGCGTGAGTTTACCAACACAGAAGTACAGGGTTCAAAACCCATGGATGTGAAGCTTTTTAAGAATTTTAAATCTTGCAAATATTGGCCCCTAATGCACGCGTTATTGGCCAATATTGGCCTTTAATAAAAAATTTGGGGCCAACATTGGCCAATAATCAAATAATCAGTGCCCAGATATACTAAGCCTAAGCCTAAGTATAATAGAAGCAAAAACTTAGATTTTTGTATATCTTGTCAAGTAAAATTGAAAAAAGCATGCAAAAAATATGAAAATTTTTTAAGTTTTTTAAAATTTCAAACAGCTTTTCGCGCCTTTTTCTTTCTTCTTCATCCTATGCTTCCTTCCGTAATTTCAGCCTATATTATTTATTTTTGACAAATGTGTTAGTCCTTGGATTGAGCCGTTTAATCGTCCCACCCAACACTCACTTGGAGAGTTGCCTGCAACTTTGCAAGTATGGCTCACATTTTCTAAAAGTACCATATTCTTAAGTTTAGCCCTTGTCAAGACAATCTGAGTGCGTATGCATTGCATTGCATTGCATTGCATATTTATTTGGCACTCCTTTCCGCACTTAATCTGATCCATTCCACTATTTTTAAATTTACAGTCGGTGGTCTGGAGTAGTTTTTCATGCTGATTAGGAATCCAGCACTTATTGTCCATTTTGAGCACTGCTTTGGGTGAAAAACTCCGTAGTTGTTGCTGCCAGTTTTGTAAACAAAATGCAAAAAACTTTAGAAAATCATATTTACGGGTAAATTAGCTTGCTGATTACGAATTCAGCATTGTTTTTCCGTTGTGTGCAAAATTTTGACTGAAGCACTTTGTCATTTTCATTAAAGACTGCCAGAAATTGTGCCAAGTTTCGAAAAAATCAATGTTTATCAATCCAAAAAAATGCAAATATGGGATTTTCTCTTGAGATTTTACTAAAAAGGAAAGTAACCACTGTTTTCTCTACATTTTTTGGACTAAAATTTTGAGATATGGTAAACTTCTAGGCTTGGTTTGGTTCAAATTGTGGAACATATTTGTAATGCAAAAATGCGTTCTAAAATAATAAAATAACAAGATTTTTCCGCGCTTCGCGCTGGATTGATTTAATTTCATCATTTGTTGTCGATGTTTAAGCCGCGCCGTGCAGATTGAAGCATTTTTATCAGCAAATTGCTCTAGAACTTCACTACGATTGAAAATCCTCATCTGCTGCACGGATCTGGACAATTTTATGTTGTGCGAAAATGCGTTTTAAAGTTAAAGTTTTGAAAATTTCATGGCTCTTGCGCCGGATGAATTTGATTCTTTTACCTACTTGCTATTGATGCTAAACAAAAACTGAACTGAACTGAATTGAAATAATTTATTACTGAAAACGCGACAATTACGATGGATGTAAAAGAGTAATAAAACGTACGGTTAAAAGAATAAAAGCGTATAGCAAAAGGCGACAAGCGAGTGATAAGAATGACGATTTAAGCCCGCCCTCTAATAAATTCAGATAAGTTGATGTCAATTAATCTAGATTTGAATATATTTAAGTTAGGGGAAGAGACTACAAAATCAGGTAGGTGATTCCAAACAGAGATATACTTATATAAAAAGTGGAATTTTGTAAATTAGAATGAATTAGAATTAGAAAAAAATAGAATTAGAATGCATAAGATTAGAACAAAAATCAGAACAAACAAGACAACAAAAGTTTAGAAATTTTATTACCTACTAGTAAACTAAACTGGTAAAATACAAAATGACAAGATACATAAAAGATACAATTATGGATTAGTGACAGGACATGTGAGCAGGGGCGGATTTAGGAGGGGTGGTGGCGCGGGGGGGGGCGGCCGCCCCTTCATCGTCCCAAAATAGTGCGCAAAATTAAGCATTTTTGAGCGATTTTCGGGTTAAAACGGGTAATTCCTCTGCCCAAGTCAGGGTTGCGCCCCCCACCCTTAGGGGTACTGCCCCCTTTGGAAAATCCTATATCCGCCACTGCATGCGAGTAAATGGAATGACAAATTTTACGCGCCCCCAGATAACTAGATAACCCAAAGCTTGCTAACCTAGATTAGAATATCTTTAGGTTAGGGGAAGAAACAATAAAGTTACAAGGGTCGGTCCAAACTGCAATATATTTGTAAAAGAAATTAAACTTTTTTAAATTTGAATGAACAACAGGTAAAACTAATTTAAATCTAATAATGCTGCAAGTAATATTAAAATTAAATACAAAGAATCATCAGTTTTTCTAAACATGATTTATGACAAAAATAGTTTGATGCATCATACACAGGCAAATCTGCAAGCGTTAAGGCCATGCCGCGCTGATTGCCACTTTTTTAATTGCAAAAATGCGTTTTAGACCCTTTGCTGTGGAAATTGAGCGAATTTTGCTTATTGTCATGCTCAGTGAATTTATTTTGAATGTGTTTGCCTCAATCGTGTGCCTTGAAGAAGCAGGAGAAAATAAGTTCATTGCTAGTACAACTGATAAAAATACCAACGATAATACATATATGCAGTCACATAACCAGGATTTTATTTTGAAGTGGGGAGGCGAAAATTTTTGACACCAAATATTTCGAGAACCATTAGGAGATAGGCGAAAATAAGGGCAGTTTTGAGCATACATGCACAGCAAATCTGGGGGGGGCTGAAAACCTAAAGTGCCTTTTTTGGGCACAAAAATGGCCGGTACACGTTGAAAAACATCGTTTTTTGGCGTTTCTGACGATACTCTATCCTTCTAGAGCATAAAATCATGAGAAAATTTCGAAAAAGTCGAATAAATTGACCAATATATCGCTTAAAACATGAATATATGGCGCGAAGCGCCAAAAATTTGGCGATTTTGAGCAAATAGATAGACCAAAAACCCTTAAAAAGACACTGTTCCTACCAATTTTCAGGTAAGTTCAGGAAACTTTTGAAAAATCGCCAATTCTGGGGGAGGTGAAAAATTTTTGCGGGGGGGGGGTGAAAAATGATTCTGCGGGGGAGAAACCCCCCCCCAAACCCCCAAGATCATGTATGGTTTTGAGCGTATCTTGGCGAACTCATTACGATGGTGGAGAAAGATTTCAGTGAAATGATTTAAAAATTTTTCACTTCAGTTGATATTGAATATTGATATATATATATATATATATATATATATATATATATATATATATATATATATATATATATATATATATATATATATATATATATATATATATATATATATATATATATATATATATATATATATATATATATATATATATATATATATATATATACTGGGTGGGCCAAAAGAAAGGCTACATTCCAATTCAACAGGCCATAACTTCAGCTGATGTGAACAAAAGATGTTAGAACTGGCAACTTTAGATCGATAAAAGTGTCTTCTTTCGAATCATGTAAAAAATTTTGGCCAGATATCAATGCTTCGAGCGCTACAGCAATTAGTTTACACCCTACTTTAATATTGTTTAAAGGCCAATAGCGTCATTGGTCCTGCCATCAATTTGCATCATATTTTCACGATATCTTGAAATTCTGCTCTCAGTAAGAAGCGCATCTACTCTGGGGGTTTAAAAAATGCGCTACCCAATTTTTATGGAGGTATTTATTGTCAAACAGGTCAAAAAAGGATTTTTACATACGCAGTAATGTGATACAATGTGGAAACTCTGAGGTTAGAACAATATCAAAGTGAGGTGTAAACAAATAGCCATAGTGCACGGAACGCTGGCAGCTGGCCAAAATATTTTACACGATTCGAAAGAAGACACTTTTATCTATCTAATGTTGCCAGTTCTAACGTCTCATGTTTACATCAGCCGAAGTTATGCCCTGTTGAATCGGCATGTAGATAGCAAATTTATCATTAGAGCTGATTTCTCATCACTTAATCAACGAATTATTTTTTATCTCTAGCCTTTGTACTTAGTCATTGTTCTTTACAGAAAAACAATACAGATAATGAACAATTTGGCGCCAAGCACAGAAAGAATTGTCATATTTTGCATGTCAAGCTCAAATTTTAGTGGTTTTGAGTGGACTTGAAGATAAAAAACATATATAAACAATAAATATAGCGCAAAGCGCCGGAAATATTTCATATTTCCTAGGGATGTTCCAGTTCTAGGTTTTTCAAAAAAATCGGTTCCGGTTCCGGTTCTTGGACAATAAGAATTCCGGTTCCGGTTCTTGCATAAGTTGGAACCGTCAGTTCCGGTTCCGGTTCCGGTTCTTCAACTAGAGAACCGTTGGTTCTGGTTCTAGTTCTCGGTTCCTTTGTTAAAGTATGTACGCTCTTGATAGCCTGACTTCACCGGAGGATAGGACGATGTAATCAAAAGATAAATTATTGAGGAAGTCGTTTCAATCTGGCAACTGCACGTTCAAATAAGTTTTACGTCTAGTTGACAATTTACTTATACATCACTGAATGTTATCTATGTGTTTATGTGTTTCTTAATCAGAGCCTTATACGAAATTGAAATGCTTAATTCATGATGAAGATCTACTGCAATGGTGGAAAGAGAAGTCAAAGAATTTGCCGATTCTCGCGTTTATAGCTAAGCAGTATCTTGCAGCCAGTGGCAGATCTAGGATTTTCCTAAGGGGGCAGTATCCCAACTTTTCCAAAAACAGCTAAGAGTAGGTCCAAAAATTTGCCCTTAACGCGTGAAACAGCGTTTTTTTCGGCGTTTTACAATGTATACTTTTACATTAAATCGCTTTTGACGCAATATTTCTCTTAAAATTTTAAAATTTTCGACAATTTTGTGCTAAAAATCACTAAAATTCTTTGACTTTATCAGAATTCTGGCGCGAAGCAGTTTTTTTGTACAAGGTCCGTTTGACATGTACAAAGATGATTCCCAAAAGTCTGTGTACATTTGTATATACAAATTTTTGGGTACTATAATATAGTACAGTAGCGATTTTAGTGTGATAAAAACAGATTTGTTCGCCTTTTGGTAGTGTATTTCAGCTAATTTATGGGTCTCTAAGGGCAAAAATCACTAAGAATCGTCTTAAAACGGCGCGAAATGCCTAAAAATTTGACATTTTTCTTTCAAAATGCAGTTTCTGCCTTTATAAAGATAAATAGAGCACACAATCAGTCATTTCGACGCGAAGCGCCGTAGATTTCTGCAAATTTTAGACCTTTTTCGTAATTTTTGTCGCTCCAAAAATCTTCGTACATGTACAAAGACCATCTCATAAAGTCTTTGTACATCAGGAAAAATCTTTGCCGAATACAAAAAAACCGTGTCGCGAAGCGCCGGAAAATTTGTGAGATTAAGACGGATAGACGTCTAGAAGCATGATTTACAGCTTGATTTACTGTAATTATAGCATTTGATGCGAAACATCGAAATTTTTAATTGAAAATATAGAAGAAAACTATGCAAAAATAGCTGTTTCTGCTTCTAAAATTGTGTTAAAACCTACATGAACAGAAAATGGCTTCCAGGTGGCCAAGAAAGTAAATAAATGTCATTAATAAATATCATCCGGCGCATAGCGCCAAAAAAATTTGAGAAATTATGGTCACTGAGGGCCAAAAAATAATTGCAAATTGTATATACATTGTTTATCTCGCCAAATATTTTTAAATGGGGAGGGCGGCCCTCCCCGCCCCCTTAGATTCGCCCTGCTTGCAGCGCCAGCTACAAGCGTTCCATTGGAACAGCTGTTCAGTTGCGCTGGAATCATTTACGACCCTCTCAGAAACAGGCTGCATGGCGAAAAAGCAGAACGACTGTTATCTTTAAAATATAATCTACCCGGAACAATACTAAGTTTTAGTCTGTAAACTTTTGTGTAATAAAAGATTGAATTGCTGCTTTATGTCTTCACTAAATTTTATGAAGTTCGATTTTTAACTCTAATCTTAAAAAACCGAGAACCGACTCCAAAAAAGATCGGATCCGGTTCCGGTTCTTAGAATATCAAAAAATCGGTTCTTGGTTGCGGTTCCGGTTCCAAAAAAATGGTCAGTTCCGGTTCCAAAAAATGGTCGGTTCCAGTTCTAAAAAAATGGTCGGTTCCAGCCGGTTCTGAATCCACTTAACCGGCACATCCCTAATATTTCCTACATCATAACTCAAATTTAAGCTCTTTTGAGTTAGCCAGAAGGGAAAAGCTATTTAGCTGAACAAGGAATCTGGTGCATAGCACCTGAAAAGGATTAACACGCTCTCTACCTCTAACTCATAATGAGCGATTTTTAGCGGTTTTAGAAGACAAAACTATACACAAAGAATAAATTCGGTGCTAAGCGCCGGAAAACTTTTAGTTTACTATCTCAAAAGTATGCTAGAAACTTGCTTTGGCTATGTTTCAGACACACTTTGCCAATTTTCCATTTTACCCTTTGGGGGACCCTTGTGAGAAACGAAAAATTTTTAATTTTTTTTTCATTTGGTGGGAAGGCGCCCCCACTCCGCCCTTCCCTGGTTATGGGCCTGCATATACGGATGTTGTATGTGTATTAGTAGTTGGACACACGAATCAATGACATGACGAATTTACGCGCGCCCCACAAGGTATCTAGATGAATTAAAGTTTGCTAATCGAGATTTAAATGTGTTGAAGTAAGGGAAAGAAAGGATGAAATCTGGAAGATCGTTCCAAGTCTACACTAATTGAGTTGTATCAAATGGTCATTGTAAGAAATGCTATTTAAAAATTCTAGGCTTCACCCACTTTCAAAAGGTGGAGTAAACATAGGAGCACAAAAGCTACCTTTTCAATGCTTAGGCTCAAATATATTTTTTGACCATTTTTGTCCTATTCTGGGCTTGTTGCCCTCATGAAGTCTTCTATTTCCTCGTACCAACGGTCAAAAAAAGACTTGAGCCCCCATTTATGTGTCTGGTAGGCACTGAATAATTGTGTAAGCCTCATATTGACATTGCAACATCATGGTTTACTAATACCAAAGAAATACGCTATTCTTATGTGCAGTAGTGCGTTATATGTAGGGTTTACTGAAGTACCCGAACCCGTTTGGGTATTGATTTGAATACCCGAACCCGAATAAACTTAAGTGAACTACCCGAACCTGAACCAGAATACACTAAAGTTTACCACCCGTTGCATCCCTACTAGTCGTCCCTTTCTTCACATTGCTACATGTCTGTGTCTACCATATGTGGGCATGGTATGGGGTGAGGAGAGGAGGAGGTTCCTGCACAGATGCACAACATGGCCGATCTGAGGCGTCGTGAATTTAACTTATTTGGGCAAAAATGACCTCAAAAGCCGGTGTAAGTAATAGACTGGCGTTGAAGCTACGTCATTACATGGTTTCTCGTCAATTAAAAGCTATTTCGAAGAAAATTTTCGATTTTCATCTATTTTTGGTCTTTATTTTGCCTGATTTTCCTAAAAATTTTCAATTTTTTTATTCTGAGGTCTGAACTATACAGACATTTTTGGCCAACGAAACATTGCTCTGGGCTCAGAAAACTAGCTACTTAGCCTTTTCTGGTTTAGGAATTTACTGAGCACTAGCGGATTTAGAGAAGGAGGCGCGAAGCGGCCCCCACTGTCAAAAAATATATGGACGCAATTAAGAATAGATGTGTATTTTTCTTATGATTGTAGGCATTTATATCATGATTTTTAAAATTTTTAGGCGCTTCGCACAGGAACAGTATTTATTAATGACATTTACTGACTCTGTTGGCGCTCTAAAGGACTTTAATTATTTCAGAAGAATAGCATTGTACAGAACAACGATTTTATAACTCCTCCATTGATTTCTCAAGTTCATTTTTTGGCGATTTAAGTCGATTTATGCATTAATTCTACGAATTTTCATAAAAAACGTCGAAAACTTTCGAATTTTGTTGACTTTTTTGTATCAGAAATAATGCTGTATATCAAAAGAGAGCAAAAATCTGGCACATTGAGTATAATATACGAATTTTGGACAATTTTTGACAGTTTTCGGGAAATTTTGAGTTTTGCTACTTGTCAGAAAATTCTGTATCCGCCACTGGTACCCAGGCAGAGTTGAAAAAAGCTATATAGTTGTGTTTTCTAACTTTTAAATGGATTTATAGCAATTTTGCTGACTTCAAGAAGGCAAAATAACTATCCTTAGACCGAAAAGTCATATAGCAAATCGTATGTTTATGAATTCAAAAAGGCTTTACATTTGCAATACAAATACGATGGTTTAAAAGTTAAATCGTCCTTTTTCGCCGTAGTATCGTTTTTTACACAGCAAAAATCTATATCTAAGATTTTGATTTTCACCCTTCTTTCCTGAAGTTTTGACTTTGCTCACGTATGGCGGCTACTGTGGGAGTTTTTTTATCAAGAAATTTCATTTTTTTTCTAAATTTTCTAAGCATACTGATGCCTGGAATGCGTGCTAAACGCAGACGTCGTTTCACCGAGCACGACGAGCAGGAAAAGACGGCCCTGTTGGCTATTGATTTTGATACGCCGTCGGACAAACCCAATGGTAGTGCAGTAGAAAATCCTACTGTAGCACACTTGTCAGTCGGAGTGGATGATCCGATCGTTTCGCCGGTGGAACCTTTGCCAAAAAAGCGTCGTTCTCACGCTGGGATTAAAACTGAGCTCGAGCGAACTGATAAGGTTGATAAGCGTGCTGAACCGCCAAGGACTCCCGATAGAGAGGCCAAGGATGGTACAAGCTACGCATCGGCTGACCTAAACGGTAATACGTTGTTGCCGGACATGCAATGCGTTATAATTCTGGGGGGCTGAAAATTGGAAGTGCCTTTCTCAGCTCACGTGCCAAAAACTAGTGATGAAACGTATCCTCAATTTCAATCTATCCGGATCCGCATCCGGGTCCTGATTTTCGCAACTTCCGGATCCGGATCCAATGTTTTACACCTTCCGGATCCAATGTTTTACACCTTCCGGATCCGGGTAGTAAAAATTAAAAGTTCCGGATCCAATACGCATATTATTAATCCTTGCTGGCTTAGTCTACTAATCTACTGTTGATGTATTGTTAGGCACTATCTTTATCATCCTGCCTTATTATTGGTTATTACAGAGGCGGTGTTTTTTGCACAAAAGCCAAAACAGCTAATTTGACGTTCACGATTTTTTTGTTGTCTAACAGTGGCGAAGCTGGCCTTCCACTTTCGCTGGGGGGGCGAAAACCTTGAAGTTGGATATCGCAACAGCTACTAGTGGATAGGCAAAAATAATGTGTTTTGGAGCTTTGCTCAACGAGTTCTATACATAAGAGAAGAAAAATGCTTCAAAAAATGAAATTTTATTCTAATTGTATTTAAGAAATATGTTGTATATAAATAAATAAAGCGCGAAAGGCCCAAAAATTTTGGGCTTAATAGCTCAAATAGTGTGCCAAAATCTATTCTAGCGGCCTTTACCCTTGTTAAAAATATTCATACTTCCAAATTTTTTATGGGGGTTCCCCACGCCACTGTTGTGCAATAAACAGACTGATCGAAATAGCCTATAAAACGTCTTTACATAATAATTTTGCATTTTTGGAGCCTTTTCGACTTTTTAAAATTAGTTTAACCTATTTCTGGTTTTCTTACGAAAAAAATACAAAAATTCATCAATAGAAAAATTTAAGGGTTTAAGTATTCATAGCATGAATTTGTGGCCTTTTTATTGATAATAGCTCAGAAAACATAATTCGCGAGCACTGAAAAATTCAGTCATCTTTGACGTGTTAAACAGGACTTCAAAGCTTTGAGAAGGGGAACTAAACGGAAAATTATGAAATTTGTACGAAACAATTTTTGACGCGCCAAGCGCTAGAAAATTTGACGTCTCCGCCTTTTTTCAACACAATTTTCGCCCTGTTGAAGACATATTGAACTGACTATTAATTATGGCGGGGAGCGCGAAAATTTTTTTGAGAATTTCACTAATTTTTACACTTTTGGTCCTTCCAAAAATCTCTGTATATGCGAACAGTGGTCTCAAAAAGTTTTTATACATATGCGCATACATCCTGAAAAAAAATTTTGCCAAATAAATAAGCAGAAATCGTGCTCAGAGGATCAGCTTATTTGGCAAAAAGCGATAAACCCACGTTTTTCGCGTTTTATCTCCATTCCTTAAAATAGCTTTTAAGCTGCTGCGACTAGTATTTCAAATCCTTCCTAATCGAATAGCTTTGTAGTGCGACTGGAATAGTATATCTATCAAAGCGCAATTGTATGCTCAGGGGCGGATTTAGGGGGGGCGGCCGCCCCCTTCCATTGGCCCAAAATAGTGCGCAAAATTAAGCATTTTTGAGCGATTTTTGGGTTAAAACGGCTAATTTTTCCGCCCAAGTCAGGGTACCGCCTCCGCCTTAGGAAAATCCTAGATCCGCCACTGTGTACGCTTGGTGAAAAAATCTTTTCCAAAAGTTTTAGTGGCCAGAAGTTATCTTTATATTATGAGTGTCATTATTAACGTTTTAACGTTTTTGTAGAATGAAAACTTTTTCTCAGGTGAAACTTAATTTGAATCCTAACTATAACCCCATAACTGTTACATTTTCAGTTAAAAGTGAAAAATTCCAGATCTGTATCGGGTCGTTTCCGGGTCCGGATCCGCGTAGTGAAAATTCAAACCTCCGGTTCCGGATCCTGATCCGGATCCTGAAAACATCCGGATTATACCGGATCCCGATCCGCATCCGGACCCAGGGGCGGATTTAGGGGGGCTGGCCCAAAATAATGCGCAGAATTAAGGATTTTTAGCGATTTTCGGGTTAAAACGGCTAATTTTTCCACCCAAGCCAGGGTTCCGCCCACCCACTCAGGGGTACCGCCCCCCTTAGGAAAATCTTGAATCCGCCACTGTCCGGATCCGTTTCATCATATGTAAAAACATCGTTTTTTGGCGTTTCTGAACGATAAATTATCTTTTTAGGGCATGAAATCATAAAATAATTCGAATAAATTGAATGAAATAATACTAAAAAAATTAAAATATTACGCGAAGTGCCGAAAATTTGACACTTTTGAGTAAAGAGATATTGAAATGCTTGAAATAAGTGGCGTAGCTTGTTTTCTGATTTTTTTTCGGGAAGGGGTGAAAATTATGGTGTTGTATATCTCAACAACTACTTTGATAGGCATCAATAATTGTGTTTTTGATCTTTTCTCAATAAGATCTACATATTGAAGAATAAAAATTTTTTTTTCAAAAAATCAAATTTGATTTTAGTTATACGAAACAAATATGTTGTATTTAAATAAATAAGGTGCGAAGCAGCCAAAAATTTTTAAAAAGAATCTCCAATTTTTTTATCGAAAAATATTCATATTTCTAAAATTTGTGCAGGGGACTAGTCCCCACCATAGGTGGGTGGCACCAAAGTTCTGGGGGGGTGCAATATTTTCTCAAAGGTCAAAAAATGGCCTCAAAAGTGGTGGTACGGCGAAAAAAACACAATTTTTCAACGTTTCTCATCGAGCGCTATCTATTGGCATCGAAAAAATTGCGAAAAACAACAACAAAAATTTTCAAAAATTGAATTCTGGGGGAGGGTATGCATACCCCCAAACCCCCCACGCCCAGGTATGGTCCCCACCAATCACCCACAGCTACGCCATTGCTCAAAATAGCACCTTTTCTACGAGTTTTCCGAAAGCTTTCGAAACATACGAATTCTGGGAGTAAAAAATTTGTTAGTGGGGTGAAACGTGGGAAGAGGGGGTTTGGAAACTTCCCGAAACCCTCGAAGCAGTGGCGGATCCAGGATTTTCTTAACGGGGGGGGCGGAACCTCGACTTGGGCCGAAAAATTGCCGTCTTAACCCGAAAATCGCTGAAAATCGCTCAAAATCCTTAATTTTGCGCACTATTTTGTGCTGATGGGGGGGCGGCTGCCCCCGCCCCCTCCACACCTAAATCCGCCCCTGGGAAGAGGGGAAGGCGGTATTCCAAGTTTTCCAAAGTTTTCCAAAAGCACTCAGAATAGGTCCGAAAATTTGCCCTCACTTGCAAAATGGCGCTTTTACGGCGTTTTGCATTAGGTGCATACTTTTATTTAAAATCACTGTTGAAGCCAGATTTTTTTCCAGATTTTTGAAATTTTCGACAATTTTGTGCCAAAAAATCATTAAATTTGTTTGATTACTGCGAAAATCACACGCAAAGCGGCGTAAAATAATTAAGGCGGAAAAGATGTTTTGAAGCTTGATTTACTGCCCGATTTGCTGCATTTAGAGCACATGGCGCGAAATGTCGAAATTCCTTAAAAATCATGCTTGAAAATAAAAGAATATTGTGAAATAGCTGTTCCTGCTCTTGAAATTGTTTTTAAACCTATTCTTTGAACAGGAAATGGCTCTTGGTCGTTAAACAATAAATAAATCTCATTAATAGGTATCCAGGGGCGGATTTAGGGAGGGCGGCCGCCCTCCCCCCCCCATTGGCCCAAAATAGTGCGCAAAATTTAGCATTTTTGAGCGATTTTTAGCGATTTCCGGATTGAAACGGCTAATTTTTTTTCGCCCATGTCAGGGTTCCGCCCTCCCCCACATAGGGGTACCGCCCCCCCCCCCCCCTTAGGAAAATCCTAGATACGCCACTGTAGGTATCATATAGTGCGAAGCGCGCAAAAAATTTGAGAAATTATGATCACTGACGGCCTAAAAGCATAGAAAATTACATATATGTTCTTTATCTTGCCAAATATTCTGGGATTATTGTATACACGTAGCTGGACGTCCTATTTTGGGGGACCAGCACCAATGTTGGGGGGACTAAGCTTAAAAAGGCTAAAAATAGCACAAAATAACGTTTAAAAAGTCATATTTTTCGATTTTCTGAATTTTGGGGGTTCGAACACCCCAATCCCCGAAATATACGTGCCTGGATCATCGGGCGACCCCCTGACCCTTAAATCCACCATCCGCCCCTCGCAAAACACGATTTTTCGACGATAGTCGCTATCAGTAAATCGCAGAAAGTTAAAAAATTAAACGGATTTCCGTTATCTTTTGGCCCTTTGCAATGCACACCATCCAAGCTTAATACACGTGGTAATATTTCGTTATCTCTTACCATACATGCATATTCGGAAAGGTGAGCGGCAGTGCCGGATCCGGATTTTCCTAGGGGGCGGTACCCGTAAGGGCGGCGGACCCTGACTTGGGCGGAAAAATTAGCCGTTTCAACCCGAAAATCGCTAAAAATCGCTCAGAAATGCTTAATTTTGCGCACTATTTTGAGCCAATGGGGGGGCCGCCTCCCCCTCCGCCCCCCCCCTAAATTCGCCCCTGGTGAGCGGGGGTATTATATACCGCTAAATGGTCCGAAGGTAAGTACTTCCTTAATAATCTACAATCCCAAGTATATTCGTCTTTTTTTTGTTCCAGCGGAGCATTCTTCTTTGCTAGTGCTCTACATATGTATTCTGATTATAAAATTTGACTTTTCTTACCCGAATAGGTTTTCTATCAAAAGGTCATGAAAATCGGCCTTTTTGGTTGTAATTGGTGCAAAATTATAGCATAGCTCTCCTTTTCCACGCAAAATTAGAATACTGCGCGAAGTATATTATATACAAAGTTTCTTTTAGAGTCAAAAACGGTGAATAATCGTCAGAACGCTATTTTTGCCCTTTCTAACGACCAGTGGCGGATCCAGGATTTTCCTATGGGTGGGGGGGGCGGAACCCTGACTTGGGCGGAAAAATTAACCGTTTTAACCCGAAAATGGCTAAAAATCGCTCAAAAATCCTTAATCTTGCGCACTATTTTGGGTCAATGGGGGGCGGTCGCCCCCTAAATCCGCCCCCTTCCTAAATCCGCCCCTGCCTATGAAAGCAACCAAATTTTAGGGTCTGATGAGGCGAAATCGCTAAATAAACTCAAAAAAGTTCAATTTTTAGTGGTTTACCTGGTGCTGGCTTTTTCGCATTTCTAGGGTAAAGCCAGGCCCCAAGACCTCACGCCCGCTCGGCTCATGCATCTTTGCTTAAATAGAAGTTGTCAAAAATCACAAATTTTTTAATTGAATGTTAACTATTAGTTTTATCTCAAATTTTGTTATCCTTTGATATTTTTAACCAACAAATCAAGTTTTTTCACCAATAATTCTATTGTGCTCCTGAGTGTAAAGAAAGAGATCGAAGGATAAAAATGTAGCCTACATTTTATGGCTTCACTTAATGCCTTGCCCCAGGCCTGAAAAATTTTTACAAAGTGCCATTTTTGGGCTAAAAACGATGACTACGCGTTGAAAACACGTCAAAAACACCGTGTTTTTGACGTTTCGGACAATGCTCGTTCTTCCTAGAACGTAAAAAGGTGAATTTTGGAGAATTTTTAAAATTTCGCGCAAATTGAACAAAATAAAATAAAAAAAATGTGTATTTGGCGCAAAGCGTGAGCAAAAAATGAGTATATAAATGCTTAAAAAGGCACTTTTTCTCAATTTTTACGAAAAATCGACAGTTGGGTTGGGGTCGTCGCAGCCATTTTTCGGGGTCTGGGGTGGTTTCCATTCTCGGAGGTCAAATCTCTCCCCAACCTCTCCCAAGATTATGCCTTGCCTACAAAACCATTTTTGTGAACCCTTCCGTTTCTTCCTTTGCAGTCGATTTGTTTGAGGCGTTCATGGACGTAGATGTAGGGGGGGACAGGGAGGGGACTAGTCCTCCCAAAATTTTGAAAGCACGATCATTTTTTGAAAAGAAAAGTGAAAATTTTTGAAGCGTCCCTACTTGGAAAATGGCTAGAATCGGTTTTGGCACATGTACTTTTGAGCTAATAAGCCCAAAATTTTCGGCGCTTCGCGCTAAATTTATCGTTTCTTGTTTTGCTTTTTCTTCTAAACAGTTCCAGTTGTGTAAAATAAAGAAATAAACCAAAATTTTCCTACGCTTCACGCAGAATGATTTTCCAGACTACTTTTGTTTACAATCTACCCGAATTGAGTGTAGAAGACGTAAACAACATTTCAGCAGGGCCAGGGTCGTACTTCTATTTAATTTTCAGAAATAATTTGTGTGGTCATGTTTTACGACGCGATTTTTGAAGACTAGTGAAATCGAAATAATTTTTGGACTCGTTTTAAAATTTGTTGTCATCTCTTACGAACTCGCTGATAAATGCTCAAAAACACCATTATTTTTGCCTCTATATTATTTAGTAGTTGTTGAGAAACCCGGCTTCAATATATAGGCAGTCCCTAAATTCGGAAAGTCAACTACATACGTTATTGATTTTTATTTTAAATAAATAATAAAAGCTATAATTTTTAAACGCCGGAGAGCCGGTCGTCGTTTCGCAGCCGTCCGACAAACAAACGGGCATAAAAACCCGAATTCGCACAAATTCCGCTACGGCAATTACAATCGGTATTACGGTAAGCGGATTCCGATGCAAGATCAAAGCGGCGGCGGGGATACTGTAGCCGACGCTCGGCTCACGTGCCTCAAAGCCGATTGGTTCGAAAATAAGCGCGTGCTCGACATCGGGTGCAATATCGGCCTCGTCACGCTTTACATAGCCAAACACTTTAAACCCAGTCTCATCACCGGTATCGATATCGATCCGAATCTGATCGGCGTAGCCCGTAAGAACGTTCGTTATTACGTCACGTCGACGGAACGGCAAGGGCCGTCGAGTGGGCGGGGCGATGAGTCGGCGGACCCCCCGTTCCCGCCATCATTCGCCGGCACTTACGGGCCGATCGAGGCGCCTACTGTAGCGAGTGGTAAGACCATACATGATCTTGAAGGGGTTTGGGGGTTTTCACCCCTCCCCCCCCCCGCAAAAAATTTTTCACCCCCCCCAGAATTGGCGATTTTTCAAAAGTTTCCTAAACTTACCTGAAAATTGGTAGAAAAAGTGCCTTTTTAAGGGTTTTTGGCTATCTATTTGCTCAAAATCGCCAAATTTTCGGCGCTTCGCGCCATATATTCATGCTTTAAGCGATATATTCGTCAATTTATTCGACTTTTTTCGGAATTTTTTTCATTATTTTATGCTCTAGAAGGATGGAGTATCGTCAGAAACGCCAAAAAACGATGTTTTTTAAAGCGTACCGGCCATTTTCGGGCCCAAAAAAGGCACTTTAGGTTTTCACCCCCCCCCAGAATTCCCATTCTGTGCATGTATGGGTAAGACTATTTTACAATACACATGGTCGTCACACACACACACACACACACACACACACACACACACACACACACACACACACACACACACACACACACACACACACACACACACACACACACACACACACACACATATACGGGATACCTATTCCCATACATGTAGCAGCTCGAAATTTGGTAGGTCCCGGCCATTTTTAGAAGGGGGGGCTAAATGACCTAAAATTTTCGGCCCAAAAACGCCTAAAAAAAGGTCAAAAAAATTCAATTTTTTACAAAAATGGGGGTCAAACTTTTTCTGACTTTTAGGGGATGGGGGAACAGCCGACTTTGGGTGGGGGCATCCCCCACCCCCTGTTACTTGTATGTCTATCCCCCGACCAGGACTTTTGGAAAGCATACTCCATCAGGCCATTTTGGACCAAAAAGAAACGGCGTCAAACATAGTCTGAAAGTATAAAATCAAATACGTATTTTTTTATGAGTAGACTGTAGCAGGCACGTAGCTGGCCGTCTTATTTCGGGGGACCAACACCAATGTTTTTTGCGGGGACTAAGCCCGAAAAGGCAAAAAATAGCATAAAATAAGGTGGAACAGTCCTATTTTTCCGATTTTTCTGAATTGGGGGTGGGCGAGGATCGCCCCCCCCCCAAAAGCTACGTGCCTGAACTGTAGATGTGATTCTTCCAGCTACTTTTCTATCATTATTTTGTACGTACTTCATGTACCAACAGGTCATTTATTCGACCTCATTGTCATTCAGGCATGGATACAGAGAGGGGCGGTAGGGGGGGGGGGGCGAGCCGCGATCTGAAGTGAATGAATAGTTGGGCGCAATTTAAATTGATGCGTTTTTTTATGATTTTAGCGATTTATTATCATAATTTTTCCGGCGTTTAGTACTCATTAACGAGTTTTAATAGATTTCTTGACGCTCTAAAATAAACATGATTTTTGCGTTAGAAAAGTAGTTTCTGCACAGACATGGGCGAATTTAGGGGGCCCCCTATTGGCCCAAAATAGTGCGCAAAATTAAGGATTTTTGAGCGATTTTAGCGATTTCGGGTTAAAACGGCTAATTTTTCCGCCCAAGTCAGGGTTCCGCCCCCCAGGTGTACCGCCTACCTTAAAAAAATCCTGGATCCGCCACTGTGCGCGGAACAAGGATTTATGGTTCTACTCGCGCTACTTTAGACATAATAGACGGATTTTTTCGGACAAATTTGAACACTTTTAGAAATATTTGGGGACCCGCGCCCTCTGTTAAAAAATCCTGCATCCGCCACTGTTTTCATTTATTTTTACGCAAATTAAGCGATAAATATTTACGAAGCATGAAATAGATACAACGAATTAAAACGTCATCCAAACTAGAAGGCTATATCCACAATATCATAACAGCAGTGGCGGATCCAGGATTTTCCTAAGGGGGGGGGGGGGGGGCGGAACCCTGACTTGGTCGGAAAAATTGGCCGTTTTAACCCGAAAATAGCTAAAAATCGCTCAAAAGTCCTCAATTCTGCGCACTATTCTGGGCCAATGGGGGAGGCGGCCGCCCTGCCTCCCCCAATCCCCCTGCATAACAGAATTTTTTCGGTAAGCCAGTGTGGTAATTACCCCACTTGAGGCAAGTAGACCCTTTTTTGCGCATTTCATGTCAATAGTATACTGTGACCTAATTTGGATACAGCACTTCTATTTCGGACGACGTCTTAAGTATCAGAATTTGATATTAAATAATAGAATAATTATTTATCCCCCTCTCCCCTTGAAAATTCGGTTTACTCCTCCCGCAACTGTCGACCTTGCGCATGTATTGGGACGCAATAATCCTGTCGCCTAGGGAGGTCTTCGAGCGTGCATGGGCTTCTTATAGCCTCAGAAATTTTTTCACCCGTTCACAATTCGCAATTTTCAAAAAATAGTAGCAAAAGTATATACTTTTTGAGCGTTTTTAGCTGCCTTCTTGCTCGAAAGCAGGCAAGTAGTTGGTCGTCCTATTTTTGGGGGACCAACACCAATTCTGGGGGGCTAAGCCCTAAAAAGCCAAAAATAGCACAAAATAACGTATAGAAAGTCCGATTTTTCTGAATTTTGGGGTTCGAACCCCCCATTCTTCCCATAGATACGTGCCCGCTCAAAAGTGTATGACTTCCGGTGCTTCGCACCATTGTGATCTCTGGACTGTATTTTGCTCTGTTTACTCGATTTTTTCTGACATTTTTTTCAATTTTCTGTTTTTACGCCCTTGTTAGGTAGAGCATCCTCATAAACGCTGAAAAATGATATTTTTGAATTTTGACGCAAAGAGTACGAGCATATACAGAAGAAATACACACAAAAAAACAACATAAAAAATCATATAAACCGGCGAGGTCATCAGAGAGGAACTAGGTTTCTACAGTTTACACTACAAAGTTTACACTACAGTCTACAGCTTACTAGTTGCCGCATGTTTACACCACAAACGGCTCGTTTCACATTATAGCTTGAAGTGCATCGATTGCTAGACGCTTTACAACATTTTATAGTTGCGACGACCCCTAATCAACTGCCCGGCAACGCATTGTTTAAAATGGCCAATTACGTGCCGACAGACGAAAGCGAATTGGAAATGGTTCAACCGGAATACGACGTCATTTTGGCCCTTAGCATCACCAAATGGATCCATTTGAATTGGGGCGATTCTGGACTGAAATTGTTTTTCAGGCGAATCTTCAAAAATCTGAAACCGGGTGGTTGCCTCATCATAGAGCCGCAGTCGTTCGCCTCGTATAAACGCCGCAAGAAGTTGACTGTGAGTGTAAACCATTGACGAATTTTTGGTGGGTCGAGCGCCAGGCACCCACAGCGTGGATATATCCTGCGGGAGGGGCATACATGCGCATAGGGGATGGGGGGTCATTACCATACCTGAGCGTGGGGGGTTAGGCGGGTATGCAACCCCCATAAGCCAAAATACCCCAGAATTCAATTTTTGAAATTTTTTTTTGTTTTTTCGCAATTTTTCGATGACAATGGATATTGCTCGATGAGGAGCGTCGAAATATGTTGTTTTTTTGCCGTACCACCATTTTTAAGGCCATTTTTTGACCTATGAAAAATCTTGCACACACCCCCCCCCCAGAATTTTCCTGCTGCCCACGTATGGTTGGGGCCCCTTTAAAAATTTAGAAAAATCGGAAAAATATGACTTTAAACGTTATTTTGCACCATTTTTGGCCTTTTAAGGCTTAGTCCCCCAAATATTGGTGTGGGTCCCCCCAAAATAGGACGGCCAGCTACGTGGCTGCCAAAGAAGCAAGTAATTTTCATGAATAGGTGCGCCGGAAAAAATTGTAAAACTATGATCACTGACGGCCAAAATCACAGTGATTTATGTTTTTTTCCGATGCTTTTTGTCAATTTTTTGCAGTAATTTTGCGAGTTTTTCGTCATTTTTCGAAAATTCCTGACTTTCCGCAGAAGACAGCATTCTGATTAGAAAAAAATTTTTAGTAACAAAATTTTTTTTAAAAAACACGATATTTAAGAGTAATGTTTTGATTTTTTGGACAATTTTTAGCACTATTGGGAAAATTTTTATCTGCCCTGGCCACTGCTTTGCGGTGTTTTTGGCTACCTACTATCCTAATTTTTCATGTTTTTTTCGGTGCTTTGCACCGGATACTGCTGATTGATTAATTTTTCTTAAGTTTATAGCGACCTCTAAACTCTACTTTACACTTTTTTAGCATGAATTGTAATAATTTTCCAGGTTTCGCGCCAGTATGATTCAGGTTTATTTTTTAAATTTATACATTTTCTTCAAATTTATAGCGACCTTTAAACTTTAATTTAAACTTTCTTTTTCAGCAGGCTCTTCTGAAAGAGCGTAAAACAAAAATTTAGCAATTTTTGCCTTTTTTCACTAATTTTCCGGCGCTTTGCCCCAAATTGTCGCTGGTATTTAAAAAATTAAATCGCAATTTTGGCACAATGCGCCGAAAATTTTGACACGTTTAATTCGCCTTATCCAGACATGGCTTGTCAAAAGGAGACCAAAATCAGGGGCGGATTTAGGGGGGGCGGCCGCCCCCTCCTCCATTGGCCCAAAATAGTGCGCAAAATTAAGGATTTTTGGGCGATTTTTGGAGTTAAAATGGCTAATTTTTCCGCCCAAGTCAGGGTTCCGCCCCCCCCCCCCCTTAGGGGTACCGCCCCCCTCCCCTTAGGAAAATCCTGGATCCGCCACAGCGCAAGTCTGAAAATTTCGGGTAAATAGCCTAAAAGCTTGATGCAGGGGGGCGAAACCCAAAACTTTCCTAAGGTGTGAAACATTGTCAAAGAATTCGTGTATTATGCTTGAAGTATTAGTATTTAGCTGTATTTTAACAGGCAGAATTATTTATGATGCAAAATGAGTGAAAAAAATTCGGAATTTTCCAATTTTTTCTAATGAACAACTTGCAAAATTAATGTAGAATCGACACAAATCACCGAAAAATACTCGAGAAATCGTTGTAAGAGCTACAAAATCTTGCTATGTACAAAAACTACTATTCTGACGTAAATTTAGGTTTTTTAGAGCGCCACGAGACTCAGCAAATGTCATTAATGAGTACTACTGAGTTCTATCAGTAATAAATGCTATCATGATACAGTGCTCGCTACGAATGTTTACGTTTTAGTATGCTCCATAGGATGATAGGGCTTGTTAAGGCATACATGTCTAACACGCCGGTCGTGCGTGGGCGGAAATAGGATCGACGTGTTAAAGATATAACTTTAACAAGCTCTAGAAGCTTATTAAAGCGTAAACATTCGTGGCGAGTAGTGTAGAAATGGCAAAAATCATCAAGAAATACACATGTATTCTTCATAGCGCCCATATATTTTTTGACGACGGGGGTGCCCCCTTCCTCGCTCCCGCTGCATCTGCTAGTGCTTCCGCTCGCACAACCAAACTTTCTGTCTTCAGTAGTCGTGATGCCAGAATTATTTTCGTCCAGTAGGTGTCAGAAAATATGGGGTACCATACATGCACGTAGGAGGGTGCGGGGGTATATTCCCCCTAAGGGGTCAGCCGGACAGGTACTGCTTGGCGATTTCGAGCCGATGGAACATTTTCTGCATCATTTTTCAGGTCAAAAGCTGTAAAAACATCAATTTTTTCGGCGCTTCGCGTTAGATTAGTACTACTTAGTTCTTTTTACCCAAAAAAAGCCCAAAATTGATAAAAATTGATGAAGATTTACATTTTTAATGTTAAAGAATGATTTAATCCTGTCAGCATTGACTAGAAATGTTTTGAAATGCGATATTACCACGAAAAACGTTTTATAGGCTATTTTGACCATTTTGATGGTTAAAACAGCAAAAAATCGTGAACGTTAAATTAATTGTTTTGGATTTTTGGGATTTCGCCCCCTCTCTGCCGACCGTGACCTTGCGGACCTCTGGGGTACACCTGTTTACAAGGAATTTTCACAATTATTTCAAGTTTTTTATTGCTTAAAGCTTATAAATCACATTACAAAATGCATAAGTTTCAAGTGTTTCTAAAATATAGCACAAAACCATGCACTGTTTCGGGGATGTGGAATGGGGCAGTTTCACTTTTATACCAGAAAAGTTTTCACCCTCCTCCCTAAATTATTTTAGCCCTTTCCCTGGAGCTTTTCAACCCATCCGAAAACTTGCAATGTTTTAAAAAAATTCCCGGAAAAGGTTTCGTTTCAAGCGTCTTCAGCGGACCCATAAGTGTCAAGTTTTCGGCGCTTGGCGCCATAAACTTATTTTTTGTCTTTATTTTATCCAATCGCTCAATTTTTTCGGATTTTTTTGAAATTTTTATGTTTTTTATGTTGTAAAAAGAAGAAACACCGTCAGAAACGCCAAAAATTGCGTTTTTGACACACAACTACCGTTTTTGAGCCCAAAAAAGCACTCTAAAAATTGCTATTCTTTCCCCCTAAATTTTGTTGCTTTGCATATCTGTGCACAAACAAAGGTGAAAGCTTAAATGGGATAATCTGAACGAGTATAAAACATGAGGAATGGATGAACAATTTCATCAAAATAAAACGAATAATTGAATAACGTTGATATAGGAACTTTTTATTCTCAATTGAATTTTGTCTCATTACGGAAAAAAACAATAATATTCTCAAAAATGTATTAATGACTGAATAAAAAATATGTCAGGCAGAGCTATATAAAAATATTCGAAAATTCAGAAAATATATGTAGAAAATTGTAATAAGATCAGAAAATATATGAGTAATAATAATAATAATAATAATAATAATAATAATAATAATAATAATAATAATAATAATAATAATAATAATAATAATAATAATAATAATAATAATAATAATAATAATAATAATAATAATGTGCTCGCCATGAAACATGACTCACTATAATCGTCAAATTTATATTAGATGATGCATTGCGAGCGCCGCGTTGCGTCTATAATTCGCTATCATCTCTTTTTTATTATAATAGGATATTTATCTGTATCATGCCGTTAATCTGGCGATGATGCGGACGGTGCAATTTAGCTTTTAATAGCGCCAACAAGAAGGAAGCGCGCATGTGAATGCAGGAAGCGCGCACGTGCCTGAATATAGAACGGCATTCACGTGCGCGTACTCGCCTGAATATAAAAAGGCATTCACGTGCTCGCACTCGCCTGAATATAAAACGGCATTCACGTGCGCGCTTCCGGCATTCACGTGTGCGCTTCCGGCATTCACGTGTGCACGCGCTATTAATAGCTAAATTGCGCTGTACGCATCGCCAGATTAACACAGCATGATACAGATAAATATCCTATAATAATAAAAAAGAGAGATAGTGCATTATAGACGAAACGCGACTCTGGACGCATCATCTAATACAAATCTGATGATTATAGTGCGTCATGTTTCTTGGCGAGCATTGTAATAAATATAATAATAAAAATAATAATAATAATAATAATAATAATAATAATAATAATAATAATAATAATAATAATAATAATAATAAACGAACGTACACATACAAGAGCATGGGGGTGAGGGAGGTATTACCCCTACCTAAGCTATGCAAAACTGATAGCTGTGCAGCCGTTTTGGTCGAAAAAAACTGCTACGAGGGGCGTTCAAAAAGTTCTTAGCCTGGATATCTTAAAGGGGTGTGAAGAAAAATTCTTCTTTACACGAAGAGGCTATATCTAATCGGAGTTATCTGTGTAAAGTTTTAATCAGTCCATCTTTCGTGCTTCTGTGCTCTTCCTAATTGGCCTAATTAATAGAAACATGAATATTAAAAATTTGAGCTCCTTATCAGTTATTAGATTTTTGACCCAGAAGGCGTTAGATTAGCCAAAAATCGCGAACAAATGGTTAAAATTTATGGTAAACCTCCCCCATCCTATACGACAGTCAAAAAATTGAACAGTAGAGTTCATGCATGGTCGCCAATCAACCAGAACCAGGGTCCGGTTGACCTGTGGAAGGGGTCTCATCTGAGAATATTGGCCGATTTGCCACCCTGATTGTTAAAGATTAGTGAATAAGGTCAGAACTTTAGCTTCGGAAATTAGCGTCTATACAATCATTGGCTGTTCTCCAACAGTTGTGAACATTAGTTGCACAAAAATCTTGGAAATACTTGAGATAGAGAGACTTTTAACCTTGTACTGAGCCGACCCAGTTGATTTTCGTGCCCATCCTGTTACTGGGGGGGCTGAAACTTGGCTTCATCGCTAAGCTCTGGAAAACAAGCAGGAATTCACGCATTGGGAGCATGCTGATTCCCCGAAAAATTTTGAACTGTCAAATCAGCCGGCAAAATCAGGGCGTCCGTTTTTGGGACTTTATGGGGTAACCGCTTATAAATTATACGCCACATAAGACTACAACGATGGGTGCTTATTGCGCAAAATTAATGGTTCGGTTGCGGCAAACAATAAAGGAGAAGTGGCGTGAAGTGCTGAGCAAACTTGCGCCTGCTTATTCATGGCAATGCTGTAGTTCAGAAGACTCTAGTTTTCGAGGTTGCTATCCGTGACTGCGGATTTGAAACTCTCAATCACCCACCCTACAGCCATACATGATCTTGGGGGTTTCACCCCCCTCCCCCCGCAGAATCATTTTTCACCCCCCGCAAAAAATTTTTCACCCCCCCAGAATTGGCGATTTTTCAAAAGTTTCCTAAACTTACCTGAAAATTGGTAGAAAAAGTGTCTTTTTAAGGGTTTTGGCTATCTATTTGCTCAAAATCGCCAAATTTTCGACGCTTCGCGCCATATATTCATGTTTTAAGGGATATATTGGTCAATTTATTCGACTTTTTTTCGAAATTTTTTCCATGATTTCATGCTCTAGAAGGATAGAGTATCGTCAGAAACGCCAAAAAACGTGTTTTTTAACGCGTACCGGCCATTTTTGGCCCCAAAAAAGGCACTTTAGGTTTTCACCCCCAGAATTCCCATACTGTGCATGTATACTTACAGCCCCGACCTGGCACCAAGTAAAATAACGTATCTATTTAGACATTTGAAACAGCATCTTCGTGGAACCAGATTTTTGGGCAATTTTGAACAGTAGATGGCTACAAAAGCATGGTTTTGAGTCAAACCGTAAAGCTTTTATTTCAAAGGCATCAAAAGCACAAAATACAAATGGGGTAAGTTTATTAGTGTTTATGGAGACCATATTGAAAAAATAAAATTGCTTTAGACATTCTATCGCACTCCGAAGTACATTTGGCTAAGAACCTTTTCAAACGGCCCTCGTATATAGTTTTTTTGGGCTGAGAAAATTAGCTATATGGCCTATTTGAGCTCAGGAAACTAGCGATATAGCCTTTTTGGATTCAGAAAACTACCGTGTGAGCTCAAAAATGCTATTTAGTCGCCTTTTCTGACTTTCAAAAGGATATATAGCTATTTTTCGACTAAAAATAGAGCTCAATAGCTATTTTTAGTCCAAAAAAGCTATATAGCTATGTTTGTGAGTCCAAAAGGGCTGTATAGCTAGTTATCTGAGCCCAAAAAGGCTATGATGCTAATTTTCTGAGCTCAAAAAGCCCGTAGAACCGTTTTTACGACGCATTTAGCTGTCTACGAATTTTCGGTCTTCACCCTCCCCCTGAAAGTTAGACTTTGCGCTCCTATGAATGTACAAAATATAGAGAAAGTATAAGGGAAGCACTAGCGGATTTAGAGGGGCGACGGGGGGAGGGTCGGCCATCATTCCGTCGTCAAAAAATATTTGGCGCAGTGAAGAATAGTTGTGTATTTTCTGATGATTTTAGCCTTTTTTAATGATTTTTCAAATTTTTCTGATGCTTAGCGCCGGAGTAGTACTCCTTAATGAAATTTACTGATTTTTTGGCGCTCTAATGAGCTATTCTTACGATAGGAGAGTATTTTTAGATCTTTTAATGACTTCTCGAGTATCTTCTAGCGCTTTATGTCGATCTTCGCATTAATTTTGCGAGTTTTTCATGAAAAAGTTCGGAATATTTACGAAACTTTGTATATTTTTCGTATAAGAAATCATTCTGCTTATCAAAAGTTGGCAAAAAAACCACTAGTTTTAGCATAATAGTCGAATTTTTCGGAAAAGTTTTGACACTTGTAGAAAAATTTGGGCTTCCGCCCCCCCTTCCCGGTCAAAAACCCTGGATCTGCAACTGGGTGGGGGAGAGAATCAGGGAATCATAGGTGCCTGAAACGTAGCGTTATTTTGCAAAATAGTTTCAACAAGAAACAACCATAATTAAGAGAAATCTGGCAATTTTTTCATTTTGTCGTATTGGTTTTTCAGCCCGAAATATTCGAAAATTTCAAAAGCATCGTCTTTTTGCCCGATCAGTTCCAAACTTATTTGCTCAGCGAGGAAGTTGGCTTCGAAAGTTGTCAAATAATCGGAAATCCGCAGCATCGTTCACGCGGTGAGTTGGGCAATTTTCTTAAGGTGCGTCAGTCAAAACCATAGGTGGACGCCACCAAAGTTCTTGGCGGGTGCAAAATCTTTTCAAAAGTCAGAAAATGCTTTTAAAAATGGCGGTATGGCGAAAAAACACCATTTATCAACGTTTCTCATCGAGCACTATCCATTGGCATTAAAAAATTGCGAAACAAACAGAAAAAATTTTCAAAAATCGAATTCTGCGGGGGGTATTTTGGTTTCTGGGGGTGCATACCCCCCAACCCCCCTCCTGCCCAGGTATGGTCAAAACTGTGTAGCTTCGTGTTATTCATTATTTTTTATTTAATTCTGGCTAATATTTAATTGACAAATCATTAATTTATGGCTTTAAGCGGAGTATAATTTCCTTTTGATCGTGCCTATTAAGCCGAAGCTGGCGAACTGATTCAGGGGTATGAATTTTTCGAGATTTTATGCGATTTTTATATGAACTTTTTCAGCGGTGCTTCAGTTCGAAAGTGCCAAACAGCCTTTTTGAAGTATATTTTGTTAAATTTGATTGAACTTTCGTTCATTTCTTGATTTTATCTCTAGAAAGTAAAAATTGTTTCTGGTGCACCCATCCTTTTCAAGCCAAAAGACCTACAGGGGGGATAAGGGGGCCTCCCACCCACACATTCCCATAGGGGGCGGGGGAGGGGATATAACCCCCTTCAAAGTCCAAGACTCAAGTCACTGTCAGACGATTTTTGGTGAAAACCACACATTCCCGTAGGGCGTGAGGGGGTTATCCACCCCCCTCAGGGTCCAAGACTCAAGTCACTGTCAGACGATTTGTGATGGAAACCTGCATTTTTTTGAACTTAATTTTTAGTATGGCAAAAGTGCACCTAACTATTAGAATTTCACGAAGTGATACAGTATTTTTGGATGTAAGCATGTAGGCAAGACTTAAAATAGACAAGGTATCATTATAAAACGTGCATGTAACAGCTCAGAATTTTGGGAGAGGGGTCCTCGGCGTACATGTAACGGCTGGAAATTTCAGGTAGGGGTCCCTCGCCATTTTTAGAAAGGGTGGGGTTAGCGGCTTCAATTTTAGGTCAAAAATGGCAAAAACACCAAAAAATAGCCAAAAAAGTGAAAGTTTTCGCCAAAAATGAGGCGAGAAGTCAAAACTTTTCTGACCTTGGAGGGGGTTTGGGGCCTAAAACTGTGGGTGAGGGATAGCCAAAACTCCCAGTTACATGTATATTTCTCGGCCATTTTTAGGTGGGGTGGGGTAAGCGGCTCCGATTTTTTGGCCAAAAGTGGCAAAAAAAACCTAAAAATAGCCAAAAAGTGCAAGTTTTCGCCAAAAATGGGGGAGGATGGGTAAAACTGTAAAAAGGTGTAGAATTCCCAAAAATTTTCGGCGCTTCGCGCCAAAATCAGTTATTGTCCGATATATCTTTAAAATGGTAGAATTAGCATTTAGATCGGAAAAATGTCAAATATTCAGAAACCCAGAAATCAGCTAAAATACATTACCAAAGGTCAAAAACCCTGTTTTACCACACTAAAATCGCTCTTATACTATATTATAGTACACAAAAATTTGCATGTACAAAGTGTACAAAGACTTGTGTACCATTTTTGTAAATTAGAAAGGTACCTTGTACAGAAAAACATGCTTAGGACTGCGTGCCGGTCGCAGGTCACACACTGGTAGTATGTAAAAAGGTGTATGTTTGAAAATATATTTATATAATACAGTGGTCGCCATGAAAGATGACGTGCCATCACCCTCAGAATTATAATGGATGGTGCGTCGCGAGCGCCGCGTTACGTCCATTATGTGCCATCATCTCTTTTTCTCTACTCAGCGCCATTAACCTCCATCATCCCGTTAATCTGGCGATGCGGACGGCGCAATTTAGCTTTTAATAGCGCCAACAAGGAAGCGCGCATGTGAATGCATTCTGATTATCTATAATCGCAAAACACGTAGTCTACGCTTTGCAGTAATGAAGGAAGTGTTTGCATAGTAAAAGTGCACCCTTTAATCGCTGCTCACAGTTTTCTTTCAAACTGTTGTGAACAGAAATAAGCTGCAAATGTGTGAGGGTGTGGTTTCTAAATGTGCTTTCTTTCACAGCGATAATATTCTGCACCACAATGGTTATAGTATTTCTAAATCATTAATTTTATTATCACTGTGCCTGCTTCACTGTGAACAATTTTTTTGTTCACTTTACATAATTCACGAATTAGGGAGTTACACTACTCACCACAAATATTTACGCTTAAATAAACTTCTAGAGCTTGTTAGGGTTATATATTTAACACGTCGGTCCTGTTTCCGACCACGCACGACCGACGTGTAAACATATATCCCTTAACAAGCTCTATCATCCTATGGGGCATATTAAAACGTAAACATTCATGGCGAGCAGTGTATTTACATGGACCACATATAGAAGAGTCAGTAAGTATGATGCAGAGCTGTGTATTTCTGCTGTTTAACATTACTAAGTCTTGTTATAGTTTGAAAATGTCTTCTAAATTTCATTGTAAACCTAGCAAGTGCTTCAAGTAAACAACGGAATTTTAAATGTTTACATCTTCGAACATGAATGAGTTTTATATAGTTCTTTTGATGGACCATATCTTGAACAAATTACATTCTTGTTAAGGAATGGAATACGGTTTACTTTCACGGGTAATAGATTTAATAGATTCAGAATACGTTTTCAATGCCGCGAACAGGTTTACAATCGCTAAAACGTAAAACTCACTTTAAACCAAAAACTTTCTTAGTTTCAATGGGGCACATATAACGAAAAAGTATTTTTGATTCATAGATCAAAAATACCTTCTTGTTATATTTGAACACAAAATTTTGTGAAGTTGTCTCAAGGGCCTATTTTGAGATTATAAAGATAGATTCAATTGAATAATGTAATATTTATTTAGTGCTGCAGTGTTTCTAGTTACTTCTGAGCATTGGTAATTCGGCACATAGCCGAATACAGTTTGCTGGAGAGAATTTTTTAACATTTTTTACAAGTGCCGAAATCGAAAAATATTGCTTAAATCTTTCCATAGGGGGCCTTCCTTAAACAATCTATCCGTGTTTTTTTTCTCATGGCAGTCTTCACAGGCAGCAGCTTATTCGGGGAGGGGCTTTGATGGGTGATAAATTGCCTACTACATATAACTTCAAAAATTAAATTCTGGCGATCTATGGAATTAGGGAATTTGTCGAATTCTGGTATTTCAGACCCTAAACGGGCAGCAGCCAAATTCTTAGGGGTCTAGTCATGTAAAACTGGCAAAATTTCCAAAAAGCGTGCCGAAAAATTGAAATTTGAGAGTCTACTGGACTGAGGATCTAAATTTCTGACCATTCCCATTAGAGGCGGATTTAGGGGGGGGAGCGGCGGCCGCTCCCCTAATTGGCCGAAAATAGTGCGCAAAATTAAGGATTTTTTAGCGATTTTTGGGTTAAAACAGCTAATTTTTACGCCTAAGTCAGGGTTCCACCCCCTCATAGGGGTACGCCCCCCCTTAGGAAAATCCTGGATCCGCCACTGCTCCCCACGCCCCGTAAGTCCACACATATTTGTCATCTTTTGCATATTTTCAAGTCTTATTCTGTCTCTAGGCTTCCGTCGACCAATTTTTATGTTTACAAAGAAGGTTGAATGAGAAGAAATTTTCGCGTTTGTCAGCGCTATCGATTCTTGATGAATGTGTACTTGTGTTTGTTATTATTTGTTTTTCAGGTATTAATACCGGATCTTATTTTTTGTCTGATTCAGTAAACTTGTATAAGGTCCACAATGCTTTTAACGTTGCACTGGGTGCATAAAGTGGTCGTGCTATAGCCTGTTCCCGTTGCACACGGCTTATCTTTTGCTCTACAATTTATTACTGTAGCAGAATAACAGGGTATAGCTTGTGGATGCTTTTAAGAAGCGTTATATGTTGAGCAAGAGGGGCGTATTTAAAGCCCCCATTGGCCAAAAATATTTGGCGAGACAAAGAATGGATTCGTTGTAATTCGCAATGAGTTTCGGCCGTCAGTATAGTTATAACTTATCATGTTTTTCCAGCACTACTTATTAAACTTACCCGGCCAGCGTTCCTAAACTATAGTCTGTTTTTTAGCCTAGTTCATGGATCCACATGTTAAGCATAAGTGGGCAGCACACCTGGGAGTTGGGGGTGTGCACACCCCCGAGAAGCCAAAATTCCCCCCTCCCCAGAAATCAAAATAATCCCCCCAGAATTCAATTTTTAAAATTTTTTCGCAATTTTTGATGCCAATGGATAGTGCTCAATGAGAAACGTCGAAAAATGGGTTTTTTTGCCATACTACCATTTTTAAGGCCATTTTTTTACTTGAAAAATCTTGCACTCCCTTCCCCCCAGAATTTTCTTGGTGTCCACAAAAGGTTGGCAGGACCAAAAGGGGTGACAAAGTCAAGGAATGGTCTTAAAAATGCTGGTATGGCGGAAAAACACTATTTTTAAATGTTTCACTATCCATTGGCATCAAAAAATTGTGAAAAAAATGTTTGAGATGAGCTCAGGCTTGAAACAAATATTTTTACAAGGCATCCAACTGTTTATGTGCAGAAATCTATAAATATTACTAAAAATATTGTGACAAAATAGGAAAAAGATAGGTAAAGAATGATCAACACGTAATATTGGTTGTTTATATCTCCTAAATCAAGCAAAAAACCTCAAAGAACCGCTATCATTAATACTGCCAGCAAAGATCAAATGCTTTGTCTCTGTGACTTTGCAAGCAACTTTCTGAATGGTAATATTCCCTTTGATGAGAAGGATATAAATAAACTTCGAAGATATGAGAATCAAGTAAGATACCTGGCAAACAATAAGGCGTCTTGTATTAATTCATGGTTCAGTAAAGAACTTCAAAGAAGTTCTATAGAAGTTCAATAAAGAACCTCGAAGAAGTTCTATAGAAGTTCGATAAAGAACTTCGAAAGTTTGATAAAGAACTTCGAATACATTACTGTCGAACTTTGAAGAAGTTCTATAGAAGTTTGATGAAG